>OV170230.1:3412495-4012495 GCA_921882275.1 Brenthis ino | reverse complement strand
AAATATTATACACTTTTTAGCTCTTGCTAGTTAAGATCTAAACCCATCTAATGATGTTCTCCCGACCGATTCCGGCCACGGCGGCCAATCTCATTGAGACTAGCCAACTGCGTAGGAGATATTATAGTGCACAAGTGTACGCGCAGACACAAGCGCACTCTCTATTCCTGTCACTCTCATACTCTGGTGGGACGACCACTCGACACGACCGGTGACAGTTAAGGCGAAAGACCGACGGCTTTACGTGCTCTCCGAGGCACGGGGGTGAAACACCGCCAACTTCCCAACTCCGGGCTGTTACTGAGGCTTACTATACAGAAAGACTCAATAACTAAACTTGGCCCGACCCGGGACTCGAACCCAGGACCTCCAGATGTGCAGCCGTACATGCTAGCCACTACACCACCGAGGCAGTTTAAACCCATGTAATGAATTTATTTTATCACCTATTATATAACACTAGTACTTACCTTCGCTTCAGTTAGGTCCCTAGATGCCTAGCAAGACCTATATGTATATATGGGTACTAAACATTTATAGTATATAAGTATTTGTGTACTAAGCATTCAAATCTATCCGTATAAGCCTGAAGGAGTAACAAACAGACACGCAAAATACTATTATACATACAACCTTTTGCATTTAAAATTTTACATATAAAAGTAGATTAATTAAAAATTAAAATATATTCAACCATTGATTTACGGATTAAGAATATGTAGGTCGCGGTCATGTCCTACTATTAATGGTTGTAATTTTAGTGTCATAATCATTGATATACAAAAACTTAAGCTACACAATTAGTGTTTCAAAAGTGTCCTCAAAAAGAAGTGCACAATTCGAAATTGAATTGCACTTTTTTCAATCTCTTTTGTTCATTGCTTTTCGGATGACAAAATTAAAACGCACGTTGTTTGTTTTTTTGTTGTTTCGTTTAAAAAAGTACTTTATGTGGTATGCGTAAGTTTAAATTTGTATTTAGACAATTAGAACTTTCAATTTTTTTATTTTATTCTTTGGTTTTACTTAACCTTAACTTAACTTTTAGGAAATGTGTTTCTATGTTTTTATATAATAATTGTTAATATAATATAAAAAAAAGCCTTTTCACCAGGGCTCGGAAACCCGTTAAATTTTTACACCGGTTTTGGTCACTGACTCCAAACTGAAAGGTTTTTCGATTTAAGGTTACGCTCTTTAACCCGTTAAAACCCGGAAAACGGGTTTTAACGAATTTAGGTTCCATTATCGAAATTAACTGGTTGAAATAATTTTTTATACGCTTACATAATATTATGGCAGATCTTTGCAAAAGGTGAAAGGTGTAGTAGAAGGACACATGTACGTTTCTTACTTATGAATGGATTAACCGATTTATTTCAAAATCAAAACTTAAATCTAATCTTCCTCTAAGAATATACCTTAACCATGATTATTATTTCGGTTTACTAAAGCGTTCGTTTTTATTAACCGGTTAATAAACGAGAAACTAACCGTTTTTTTAAACGGTATCCGAGCCCTGCTTTACACGGAAATAGTCTAAAACCATTTACACAATGTATCACAAACACTATTCGTAAGTGGAATAGGCGATGCAGATATTAAATTTCTATCCATTTTTGCGTGATATCCAGCTCGATTGATTTCATAGTTGAGTTGCTCAAACGTTTTGCGGATGCGATGCGAATACTGTTCTCTTTTATGATCAAGCATGTATTTCGTATGTTATTAATATGTGTAAGACCTAGTTTTGATGTTTAATATAAAGCTTTTTTGCTAAATTGACTACGTTATGTTTATCTTCTATATATAAATATGCAATGTCTTTCTGTCTGTGTCTGTGTGCCTTTTATTTTTTTTTGTTTAGTATGTAGCTGTTGACAAGATTTAACATTATCAATAAAAAAATGTGGAGATAGCTGTATTTTTTATATAGATTAGTAAAACCAAAACAGTTCAGTATTATCATTTATAAATTTTCAATAATGATTATGGTCGAATTCTACCACTGTGCGAGCACTATGTATGAAACTAATGTTATTCTAATATTATAAAGAGGATTTTGTTTTTTTTTTGTTTGTTTGTATCGAATAGGCTCCGAAACTATTGGACCGATTTAGATGAAATTTGGTAAAAAGATAGTTTGAGATGGAGAATAGAAGAAGAGGGAATAGAAGGAGTATAAAATCCGAGTAACCGTACGTGTGACCAAAGCTTAGCTTTTTTAAGTTTAATAAGCGTGTAGAGTATCTCTGGATAGGTCCTTAAAATTCAGATAGATGCTGAAACATAAATTACTTTGAATTTTTTAAATTTGACATTAGGCGTGGCGAACATCCATACTAATATTATAAAATATGTAAAAGTGTATTTGTTTGTTTGTTTGTCCTTCTTTCACGTCGAAACAGAGTGACGTATTGACGTGATTTTTTGTGTGGAGATAATCGGAGGACTAGAGAGTGACTTAAGCTGGGTACTTTTTACCGCGGGAGATTTTTCTCATTTCCACGGGAAAACATGTTATAATATAACCCACAACTCATCATACCTATGTATGTATATATATATATATATATACATATATATATATATATATATATATATATATATTCCATACTAACCGTTAAAACGCACCTAGGAACGAACCGAAGCAAAGCGAGGGTGAGTCGCTCGTAGATTGATATTTTTATCTGCTGCTTACTTTTTTATATGGATTTTACAGTAGATGTTGCGACGACACGTTTGGCTCAGTTTGTAATGATCCTACTTGCTCTGCCAGCGGTCGCGGGTTCGAGTCCCGCTGGGGGCATTCATTTGTGTGTTGAGCATGAATGTTTGTACTGCAGTCATGGGTGTTTATATTTATAATATGTATGTATTTAAAGTTATATATGTGTAGTGTATCAACTATCCATAACATAAGCCTCGTAGCTTACCGTGGAACTAGACGGTGCTGTGTGTTAATGTCTCAACAAATTAAAAAAAAAAAAAGTACTTGTTTCAGAAGCTATATCGTGAGCTAAATCTTTCTATTTAGTTTGAATTTCTGATAATTATATTAATCCCTCCACGACCGCGGACACGCCGGCGTTACAGTTAACAATAGATTTCTTAGAAATTTAATTAATTTCTTAGAAATTTACCTGGAGGTGTTAAATAAAATTAGCCCACAGTTATGAAAGAAAATCTTTACGTTTATATCCACATGTTATTTTAACTCATAAACATATATTCATGTTAAAATAGAAGAATTATTTTACTTGCAGGATTAAGCTCTGTTAATATGACGTTAGGGAGTCAAATGATAAAGCTAAATGTAATTAAATACTTTGTACGCGAGCGGTCAGCGGTGCGTAGTTTCATTGAGGCCTTAGCAAAGGTGGATTGCTAGTTATTTACCTAATGAAAAATTTCATATTTTATACTATTTTCATGGCCCATACCATCATTATGGTAACACACAACATGAAAATTTTGCATTCAAAATTAAATATTTCTTTTGTAAGGTTGCATTTTTATATATTGAGTGTTTTAATATAAAATAATATACTTGATTAATTTGTAATGATTTATGTATAAGGCATTTGCTTTTGTGACCTTGGCCGATAGGAATGTGTTTAAAAAAAAAAAGAGGGCGCGGATATTCATTTGTTTTCCCGCGCTTTTGCGGAGATGTCGGTACTAACCTGTAGGTCACTACGAATTGTTTGTAATACTGAAAATTATGATTATAAATTATGTAACTCACTGACGTTTATAAAAGTACTGAATATAAGAATATAAGCAAGGAATATCTCGAAGTTTTATTAGGACCCTATACTTTTTACATTGAAAAATAAATTAAACTTTGAATTTTATTGTCCAAAAGGAGTATTTATGTTTAATATTTATTAGCAATAAATATTTTATGTATTTATGAAATGATTTATGACAATGTAGACTGTAATTTCAGTAAGGCAATTTCATACTTGTCTCAGTGAGAAAATAAGTAGGTACCTACTCTATAATAAAACTCCTTTTTCTTAATTAAATACTTGTATTGAGGCAACTATTTTTATTTTTTCAGTATACTTCATTTTTTTAACTTTTCTTGTAATCTATACTAATATTATAAAGAGGTAAAGTTTGTGACGTAGTAGGGGGTAATCCAGAGGATCTACTGAACCGACTTAGATGAAATTTGGTAAGGAGATAGTTTAAGACCCTGGAAAGGACAAAGGATACTTTTTATCCCGGAAATAATCCCTTAAGGGGGGTGAATATGGGCATGAAAGTTTGTATGGCGAATCAACCTAGAGACGAACCCGAGCGAAGCGAAGGTGACTCACGCGTCGTTTATAAAAAAAATAATTCCAGTTTCATTTTACGGTAAAATACAAAGTAAGCACGATAACAATAGCAGCGTACATTTTTGTAATGATTATTGGTCATTAATATTGACTAACGAATATATATCTATTCTGATATCACAAATAGATATTTCAATTTTATTTATAAGTATTCACTCTATTTCACGAGACGTCTCATTAATTCTACTAAGATACTTAATATATATCTGATGTAATCTGTTCTTATCTTAGCCGCAGCATCCCTACGATATCCGAGATTACATGTAATTTATAGCGAGGGGGACAATGTTTTTGAGAACTAGCCGCAGAGGGGATACCTTAGGCTGCACACTGCACGGAACATTAAGAGGTTTTTATTTAGACGTTTTTTGTCGAAAAGTATAATAACTAAGACGACATGTTTGGCTCAGTTTTTAGTGACCCTACTTGCTGCATCAGCGGTCGCGGATTCGAGTCCCGCTGGGGGCATTCATTTATGTGATAAGCACGAATGTCTGTACTCCAGTCATGGGTGTTTATATTTATAATATGTATGTATGTGTAGTGTATCAACTATCTGGTATCCATAACACAGGCCTCGTAGCTTACCGTGGAACTAGATGGTGCTGTGTGTTCATATTCCAACATATTTATTTATTTTATTTATAAGTTTCAAAAGTATAGATTTCAATTTGTTTCTTCTCAAGTTATCGATACGCATCAGGAAATATGTAAAATTTAAATGTCTAAAATTTACGGACTCGATTTTTGTATGAAGAAAACTTTTGTATTGATCTTAGATTTGAGCTTGCTTTTCTGTAAAGGTAAAGTAAAATACTCGGCACTACCCACATACACCAATCGTATTGATTATTGCATGAAACGGGAAATAACTTAAAATTTTAAGTTTTCTTCCCCTATAACATTACATGTGAACAGCGTGAAAACAAAATAAAAGTAATCAGTATGAATGATTTATAACAGCAATAATGCTTAATGACCACGTAGCGTTTTAACGATTTACGTTGGAAGATATTTAAGTGTGATTTAAAGATATTTTTTTTTAATAAAAGCTAAAAACACTGACTACCAACACTAACCACTTATGATTATGATTTACTACACACACACTCTTTGATCGGTTGCGTAATTAGATGCCTTTTATATTTAAAATATTACATACAGGAAGCATCACCTTTTGGCATATTTTATAACTAACAGTATTGTAGTGTTACTCCAGGTCATACTTTATCTCCCCTTATGTGTGTTCACCTTGTCTTGGTGGAAGGGCTCATTAGCGTCCGGCAATCCAGCCGGGCATGAAGCCAAAAACATTTTGGGAGGTGGCCCATTTCGATGGACGGTGTACCATGCGGGTTACTCCTGGTACTTCTCTGATAGCAGAGTGGACCGTGGGACAACTTCTTGGTTATGTAGTCTGCTTTGGCAAACACTGTGGTTGAGAGCATAAGCGAACCTGCGACGCCCCATAAAGACGTGGGAGTTCTGCTGGGTTTAGTGGGTAGTACTAGCCGGTGAGTCCTACATAACCGTCTGTATATATACATTTGGTATGCCTAAATTCTTTTCCAATATTAAAAAAAGGTCTCTCTATCTGTTTACTAAGTTTTTCTTTTAGTCACTACGTTTTGTTATTTATTTCTATTAATTGATTGAACGACTTATTCAAATATATTATGTTGAAAATACACTGCACAATCAAAGTAAAAATTCGTACTAAAAAATCTGTAGCTAAAAGCCAGACATCACATAAAAGGCAATTGAATTACAACAAAAATAAACGCACCATGAGAAAAGTGCCTTAATGTTGTTAAAAGTAACAGCGTCGTTGAAACGTTACCTATCTTTTTATTTCCTCGGCCGCGAAAAAGACACCATAAAATTGGTTTAGCTTTTTAAAGATTGTTAACCACTAAATATTTTTAGATAAAAAAAAGTGTTTTATGTTCGCAGAGTAAAATATTAAAATGCTACATGCATTTTGCTTTTTGTCATAATAATAATAAAGAATTTAAAGCTAAAAAATTTGATCTATAGACTATTTTGATAAAAACTAGATATTAGGTTTTTTTTCGAGTATTCCAAAAGCAGTCTAGAATTTAAAAGTTAGTGATGGTAATCTTTAAGCCTCGGAGAGTACATACAGCTCTGTGCCTCGTCTGTTTTGTTATTTCTCTATATTAATTACTGTCTGGACTATGAGAGTGAAACGAATAGGGATAAGGGAAGAGGGAAAGTGCATAAGGGAATGAGCATACACTTGTGTACTGTAAAATCTCTATTACATTCAGTACGTCTTATTAGGTTTACTACGTTCGTCTTATTATTTCCTAGCATTGACCGCTGCTCCGCCCGCATTCAGATGACCAAAAACCAAATTCTTAGGTTTTACATATTAATATACTCTTATATTGCAGTTTTTATATTTTTTCTCAGAAATGAGATATTTTCCCGCGGTAAAAAGTACCTTATATGTTGACCTGAATATCCAGCTATCACCATACCAAATTTCATCAAAATCCCTCTGGTGGTTTTTCTGTGATGCGGTAACAGACAGACAGACAAAAATTTGAAGAACTATAGATTCAGCTTCTGTATCGATAATAATGTTTATTTCAATAAGATTTTCCAAAAAATATTTAATGTACAGATTCGACTTAGTTACAATTTTATTAAAAGGTATGTAGGGATACAGATTACAATAGCAATAAGTTATTACTTGAATTTCATTTTTACGCATAATAAAGCTTAGTAATATGGAAGAAGAGCTTTAATCTGGTATATTTCCAATGGCCGTTAAAATGTGACGAGTATATTTTAATGGACAGTTTAAGATTCAACAAACTAATGCTAACTTATTATATCGTGTGCTTATAAAATGTTATGGCATCAGAAATAGGCTGACGAATAATAACATTTTCCAACTATTCTAGAATTGTTTACATAAATTTTTCTTTTATTTTAAGTGACGATTGAGTTTTAATGTATTTTTTACTAACTTAAATCAACATTAAAATATTTTATTCAGCATTAAATTATTACAATTTTTTACTGAACGCCATGCATGAGTCTACTACCAGTTCGGAAAAAAGCCTCAGACCTGAGAAGAACTGGCGAAGGAAACTCAAAAAAATCTGTACTCTATACATAATATGGAAAATTACATGTACATCTGTTATTTAAGAATAAATAGCTCATTTTAAGCAATTATATTGTAGTCATTTTCATGTTCTATAACGCTCAATTGTAATGCAGCGATAGAATTCCGCTATTTACTGGTCTTACAGTCCCCTGTCTGTTGACGGACGGTAGGGAACCCCATGATAGGTTACCATAGCGACATCAAAAACTGGTCATTTGCATGATATGATTTATGATTATACCATATTATACATAATGCATATATGTATATTTTATCTCTATAAAAAACCCTTCTTTTTATTTTTAGAATATTGACAATCTGAGTATTGACGTAACCCCTTATTACCCGATTGCGTCGAAGTCCAAAGGAGGGTTATGTAATTTATATGTTTATTATTAAGTTACCAGTAAGGGTGTAATTGTATTTATTATATTATTATTTTTGTTTTCTTTTGTCTATGAAAAATAAATAAATACACCGCACGTCTAATTCAATAAAGCAATTCAAGTAACTTTCTAAAGTTATATTATATTGTAAGGAATTTTCACTACATTCTTTCTTTTGTTCTTAATCGGTCAAATTAAATTTACGCCTGATTTAATGGAATTAGAATAAAATTTATTTTGAAGCAAAAGAAAATGATTTTATTTTCTGCCATCAATGTAATTTAATAAATAAATTATTGTTAATAAATACACTAATTTTCTCAACAAATGGTCGTTGTATAGTAGGTTTGCAATTTATATATATAATAGGCTTGCAATTTATATATATAATAGGCTTGCAATTTACGAGTTGCAAGATTAACGGGTTCGATATTTGCGTGGAGCAAATTTTTATGTTAATTTTAGATATTCTTACTCTTGTATAAAAAAAAGCATTACTCGGTTCTATCCACACATGTACATTAAGCGTGTTAATCATTGTACATTACTGGAAACGATAAAGATTCCAAATCCTGAAGTAAATTGATTTACAATTGGTGAAGATATCGTGTGGCCTACAGAAAAAAATTACATATCCGAATTGAGTTCCTCTTCTTTTTTGAAGTCAGTAAAAAACGAGCAAAACACAAACTCAATCGCTATGACTGTCTGTTTTCAAAACTTGATGTATCAGCTTTTCCCTCTGTATAACAATTAATTAAACGCAAACTACATTTCTTTATATCAAATTAGCTGCGTCTTTAAAAAAAATCAATAATTCTGCACCAGCTCTTTGTTCCATTTAAAGTAGTAATTAACTGGAAAATTTCTTCAAATATATTTCGAAATACTCTGCCGTAATAAAACATATTTATTGCTGTTGGTTTATCATCGCGATTAAGACATAATTAAGCGAAATATTAATAATTAAAATTCATTGTTGATTCATTCATTGATAACAGTGACTTTTCATACAGATAAATAAAATTGAAGTGTCTGTTGTAATGTCAAAATAACAGCGTTTTTATAAATGCATATGAAGTTATATACGGTACTTATAAGAAAACACCATTTTTAAATTTTTGTCTGTCTGTCTGTTTCGGATAATCTCTGAAACGGCTGGACTGATTTTGACGGGACTTTCACTGGAAGATAGCTGATGTTATAGGGAGTTACATAGGCTACTTTTATTTTAGAAAAAGAATTAGGGTTCCGTTCAAAAAAATTAAGAGATATAAAAGAACATCAATGATATGGAATAGAGCCCACAATGCTTTTTAGGTCGATAAATGTTTAATTATACATTAGATTTAATTCATAAAATTGTGATGTATCTAAATGTGTACAATTAGTTGTATATTTCTTAGCTTAGGATACCTATGTCATCCCTCCGACGTGTGTTCACCTTGTTGTGGTGATGATTAGCATCCGGCAACCCAGCCGGGCCGGAAGCCAAGAGCACACTGGAAGGCGGCCCACCTCCGGTGCGTTCTTCTTTTATAGGAGAGTGGACCGTGTGAGCCACCCATTGGTTGTAGTCATGTAGTTCGCCCTGGCAGGTCAGCTGTCAGTTCGTCGTGCTTGAGTGCGTAAGCGATCCCGCGTCGTCCCATTATTACAGGGGAGAGGTTACGTTGAGTTTTAGTGGGTAATACTGACTTTTACGAGCTGTAGCTGGTGAATCCTACAAAAACATTTGTATGTATGCTGGTTATATGCGTAAATATATTTACCAATGTTAAGACTTAAAAAATAGATACTTGTCATTATCTATACATATAATAAAACTGTGGAGGTCGAATGTCTGTACATATAAAAAATTGCTAAAAGCCGAGTCAGGGGGATGTAAGAAGAGAAATAGAACAAATCCTTATTTTTTAAATTTCTTATTTCTCCGTCTATTTGTCTGTTTGTACGGGCTAATCTCTGAAACTGTTGGACCGATTTAAGTGAAATTTTGCTTAGTGGTACCGTATATCCCCAGTCAACATATTAGATACTTTTCAGATTACATTTTACATCCTGGAAAATTAAAGAGTTCCCCTGGGATAGTTAAAAACACAGAACAACTTATGCACCTAATTTAGTGAAATTTGGCATGCTGATACGTTATATTGCCGGTAAAACAACAGATTACTTTTTATTTCGGAAAAATGAACGGTTCCCGTGGGATAGATCTGTTTGTGCTTGTCTAGAATCGAACCCGAGCGAAGCGAGGGTGAACTGCTAGTTTTTGAAATATGATGTCATTTCAGTTTAAAAACGTGCGATCAGTGAATTGACCAATTCAAACGGATCGAGGCTTCCATGTGGTGAGAAGAATTGGTATTAAGAATTTAAATAGGGTAATTACAATGTTACTGAATGTGCTTAGTGAAATTTTATTATACTTAGCATTGTCCCGTGATACTGTTAGAAAAGGAGACGATTGAAAAAACGGAGTTTTAGCAAATTTCACGGCTTTTTAAATATGCCTGCGACATATACATAATATTATGTCAAGATTATTTCATATCATTCATTAATCTTATGCAAATCCGTGGAATTTAAAACCAGCACACAGCGCTTGCAACTGTTAATTAGCGTACAACATATTTAACTAGAACAAAGGCATGCAATGTTTAATTTAACTTTTAATCTCTTGGTAGTGTAACTGGAGTGTTTATATTATTAAATGCTGCAATAAAAATGATAACACATTTGTTTTTATATGTTACTCAAATTCAGCCCTTTTCAGCCCTTTTTAACGTCCCACTGCTGGGCACAGGCTTCCCTTCAATATGAAGGGGAGCCACGTACACCAAGTGCGGGTTCTCGGACTGAGACCTTTCAAAAACTTGATAGGATCTCTCGGACATGCAGATTTCCTCACAATGTTTTTTTTTTAAATGTATTTAATTACAAACATCAATAAAACAATAGTTAAAGAACAGAAGTCTACATAAACAGATTCTAAAAAACAATCTTTTATTATGTTCCGGATACATCTTCTTTTTTTATTTACATTCATGCCATCATATATAATGGAAATTATACTCTTAAGAACAAAAATCCTAGACCGAATTCGGCTATTCTATTATATGACACCAATGAGTCTCAATCCCAACATCTCGTCTCTATCATTAGATTAGCTCGATAGTACCATAATATTTCATTGTCATAAACATAACATAAATATACCACAGATCGATTGGATACCAGTAAGTAGTTGAAAAATGGTTGGTAAATTTGTAAATGGGCAATCTATATACGAACATTGCTTGCTTATTCGTCTCAACCCAAATACGTTCACTGCTGGACATAGGCTACCCCCAAAGATTACCACGACAACCGGTCTTGTGCCAACCGCATCCTGTGGGCCACCAACTTTGACCAAGTCGTCAGTCCACCTCGTGCGAGCGATGTACCCGCCCACTGCCACTTAAGCTTGGATATTCGGTGGGCTATGTCGGTGACCTTGGTCATTCTTGTTTATTTATACAAGATTATTAGCTTGTAAAAATATATGGGAATGACATATTATGATTCTATGACGTAAAGATTCAATTGTCTTTTAATACATTTAAAAAAACTAACCTGTGACTAAAATAGCATCTAGTCTTAGGCCACCTTAACTTTTTTTTTTAATTTTACTTAACTTTATGTTATGTGTATATACCATGTCCCATATGTATGTATGTATGTTCCATAGTATATACTTACTTTTGGCATAAAACAACACACTCGCTTATATCGTGCACGCTAATTAGCGTTTCCGAGTTGCGTCAACAACAACGTTTACCTTTCATTTTAACGTTTTATAACATTATTAAAATACTTCTTTACAGAAAATGTGCGGTTTCATTTATTTTTCAAGTAATCAACCAATTTATTTTGAATATAATATTTTATACCCTGTAATTAAGTATAGTAAAAATTTTATTCAAAATTTATTGCCATAACACTGTTGTTTTATTGAATAATGCAGTTTTTAACATTGAAACTTTTTATGATATTATATTCTAAATAATATTTTTGCTAAACAAGATATATAAATCAATAAATTATTTAATATTTTAAATGAATTAAGTAATAATTAATTAATCCTACTAATATTATAAATGCTAGAGTTTGTGAGTATGTATGTATAGGATGCCTGGATGTATAGATGTACTAGCGGCTCAACCTCGCTTCGCTCGGGATCGCCTCTAGGAAAACAAAAACAAACTTATTCCACGGGAACCGTATATTTTTCCGGGATAAAAAGTAGTCTATGTGTTATTCCAGACTATAATCTAACTCTGTGCCTTTCATCCAGATTCGTTAAGCCAATCTGGCGTGGAAGAGTAACAAACATCCATACTCACAAACTTTCAAATTTATAATATTTATACAGATTTGAACGAAACCTTTATCTAGTGTAAATATAGTATAAAATTACATTATTACAAACTTCCTTATTGCTTCTTTGAAATAAGATCATAGAGAAAAAAATATACGAAGACATCACACAAAATTAACTTCATCCGAAAAAACACAACAAAGTCAACGACATTGACATCGACTTTGTTATTTGATACACAATTAGTTTTCTAACTTAATTGGTGACTATTTCCTTATAGAAAGATTGTGTTAGAATCGGTTATAATGTAAATAATATTTCCGACGAACCAATTTTTGGATTTTAGTAATGTGATATAGATAATCTTATAATATTAAATGAGAAATTCTTGTATATAAATAAACTTGGTACGTTTTTATTTGTTTAAGTGGAACCCTAATTCTTTTCCTAAAATAAAAGTAGCCTAAGTTACTCCTTATAACATCAGCTATCTGCCAATGGCATCAAATCAGCCGTTTCGAGGAGACAAAAGTTTTTCTTGTAAGTACCGAATACAATTTCATATAATATGACATTTAAAAAAAACTATTATTTTAACATTACAAAAAGACAATTCAATTTTATTTATCTGTATAGAATTATTTCGTTTCTCAGAAACTGCTTTAACTATTTAGATTCAATTTTTATATTTAAATAGGGTTTTGCTTTTTAACTTTTCTGAAAAAAAAAACATTTTTATATCTAATGTACCTACTAAAGTTTATCTACATAAAACGAAAAGGTATTAAATACAGATGTATCTTAATTAAGTACTAACATTTATCCATGGCTCTGTTTGCATAGTTTATATTTATATAATCATAATATGAAAGTTTTACATCATCCCTTATTTTTCATCCCCAGAGGATATATTGCTTAAAACTTTGAATAACATTGTTCCTAAAAACATATCGATCATAGTTAATGTTAGATAACATTTAATCAGTGAGTCAAATCAAAGGATGTTCGATGTGCTCTCCATATATTCATAAGCTCCTTTTATACAATAAACTATCGACTCACCCTCAATTCGATCGGATGCGTCCCTAAGTATGATTTTGTTTACGATCTCATGGGATCTCATATTTTTGCACGGAATCTTGATTATTGTTTTAAAATAAAAGTAGCTTAATTTACTCCTTATAACATCAGCTATCTACCAGTGAAATTCCTGTCAAAATCAATCCAGCGATATCGGAGGTTAGCCAGATCAAACAGACAGACAGATAGAAAGACAAAAAATTTAAAATTTGTTTTTTTATTAATTGTACCGTATATAATTTTGTATGCATTTAGTAACAAGCTGTTATTTTGATATTACAAACAGACACTTCAATTTTATTTATCTGTATAGATACCAAAATTAGTACTTTTACCCACTGTTTCTAGAACGTTTCACTGGGTAAGAAGGAATAATAATTATTTCCAAGGAATATATGAGAATAATTTTCTTATGAAAGATCGAATGTTTAGCGAGAAATCTTCACAAGCAAAACTGTAAATTAGTTAATGTACTATAAAATACGCATTTATCGTTATTACATATTTGTTGTTTTCATATTCTTTCTTAAGTCATATTTTGTTCGTTTAGCGTTTTCTTTGAGACTGTCACATGATATTTATAAACTTACTAGGAGGTCCTCAACCTTTGTGATACGAGTATAAGTGTAATTTTTTTACTGAATAAACAATTTTCATTTTTGTGTCTCATTTATTACAAAAAATATTTGAAGAATTTTCGCCAAAAGAAATATTAGTCTAATCAACAATTTTTAGTTTTATTTTGTTTATTAAAACGAGGATAAAATAATAATAAAGTAAAAGATCTTATAATGGAACAGGTAATCTCGACTAAAATTGTTATAACACGTTTGAATCCTGCACAGTGCCAAAATTATTAATTTAGCCAAAGATATATAATAACCACTAGCGACTCACCCTCGCTTCGCTCGGGTTCGTCCCTAGCTTTCTTCCCAATACAAACTTTCATCCCCATTTTCAACCCCTTAAATGGTGATTTCTGGGATATAAAGTATCCTATGTGTTTTCCTGGGTTTCAATCTATCTTCCTACCAAATTCCATCTAAATCGGTTCAGTAGATCCAGAGGTTACCTCCTACAACGTCACAAACTTACAAACGTTACCTCTTTATAATATTAGTATAGATAAATAAAAATTTCCTATGAGATAATAGTATTTTACACTAGCGACTTACCCTCGCTTCGCTCGATTTATCTTTGTTTATAGAAACTGGGCATAAGTGCCTAATAGTAGCTTATGGGTAAAATTAAAATACTACTAAAATTTCATACAAATCCGCCCAGCCATTTTGGCATTAAGGATTAACAAACATACACTCACGTACAAACTTCCACATATGTATATATGTATATAATAGCAGTCCGGTTAAGCAAATAGCGATGTCTCTATAATGCCATGTACTTAAATAATTTAATAGTAATTGAAATGAAGAACAAAAAACTAATTGAAAGTTTTGAAAGATTCTCGCAATATGGTACAGAAGTAAACCATTTCGGTAAGAGGTAGAACAGAAAAACGAACTTAAAGTAATAGATTCCTATCACAATGTAGGTAACTTGGTAGATAAGGCAAAATAAAAACTAATCCAATATTTTTGTACGAGATGTAACAATATATATTGATATTGTTTTTGCTTTTATAGCTGGAAGATAAATCTTAGATTTTTTAGCCTACGCCGCCTAGGACATATTTTTTTTATTATTTTTTATATTAACATTATAGAAATGGTATGATTTCTTTGTGAATTACAAACTAAACAAAGCATATTTACAACATTTGAGTTAAAATTATAATTAATGCTATTTACTCGTAGCTTCATAAATAATTACATTTAGCTTAAGTTAGAATTATTGCAGAGTAGAAACATTGTACAAGTTGCTGTGTCCTGTGTTAGATTTACGCGAATATTTTATATCTGTACATATAATAAAATTGTGAGTCGAATCTGTACATTAAATATTTTTTGGAAAATCTTATTGATATAGTCATTATTATCGATACAAAGGCCGAATCTATTGTTTGAGGAATTTTTGTCTGTCTGTCTGTGGCTGTATCACGAGAAAACCACTGGAGAGATTTTGATGAAATTTGGTATAATGATAGCTGGTTATCCGGGTCAATATATAGGATACTTATTACTGCGGGAAAATATCTCATCTCTGAGAAATCTATAAAAAACGTTAAAACATTACTAGGGACGAACCCGAACGAAGCGAGAGTGAGTCGCTCGTTTTAAATAAAACTATCGTCCCATGACCATGATTGCTGTAAAGCATTCGAAATGTTCGGAACCAAAAATCAAAAAACTAAAAATATCGCAATTAAAGTAAAACAAATCAATAATTAACTAAGGCATATTGGGAATATTACAATCATATATTTATAGAATATCATATACGGAAAGAATATATGTTATATATCATTTGTCAAACAATAACAACAGTTACCATGCAAACAATTAGTTATAATAGCTTTTATTTAATTTATGCATATTCAACCCACAGTAATAAATATTCATTTTTATAAGTAATAATTATTATATAAAATATATAAAAAGCAGTCATGAGGACTGCCGACAGAAGTGGAAATTTATAACTATAAACAAACAGTTGCTATTTTTGGATATTCAAATTAATTGTTTGATCTCAAATTAAAGTTTGTAAATTTAAACTGTTTACATTTACTGGCTTTGACATCTATCGGCACTTTGTTAGCGTTAACACGTCACGTGACCATGTCGATGACAACTTACATGAATTTCCTCTCCATCCAAACCTGCCTATAGAAGTTTTCACTTCAAATTCGGAAAAAAATTATTTACTGTTATTTATCCCAATTTTTATAGTGCGTCAAACGGATCTTTCCATTCAAAAAGGGTAGGGATATGTCTATTGTATTAAAATATAGTAAAAAGGAGGAAAAGAGGGTTGATGTCAGGCAGGCGGCCGGTCGTAAAACTTTTGCCAAAACCGATCTGCAGTATGGAAAATATACCTACTGCGCCGACCCCAGTAATTGGGAAATGGGCAGGGATATGATGACAATAGAAAGAAGCTATGTAGAACTAGCTATTAAGCGACATTTAAAATAATGCACAATGAACAGAGCTTAAAGGATAGGAAGCTACTAAACATGAAAGAGCTTTATTATTTAACCAATTATTTATTACTACTGTATCAATTAAATTGATATTATTAGAAGATGGTTAAATTTGTTTCCCAAGATTTGATTGTACAGTAATTATAATCACTTAATTGTTTTATTTACTTATTATAGAATATTATTTATCTTTGACAGATAAAAAAAATATTTAAAAAGCATTTTCATTCGGTCACTTGGTTCATAATAAAGCCTATATCTATTACGATTTAAAAAGAATGTAAAGATTTTAAACTTCCACTGTTTTATTATATACCTTATACAGGCTATTTATAGTCCACAATTACACGCGTGGGTAGAAAAGTGTCACGCCACGTTCCAAGTTTACTTTTATACGGAATATTTTACTTTAACATTTGTTAATATTACTATATGAAGTAACTAATTTAGGGTTTCGTACACACGGGACTACAATCACTGTTCATTATAAGATCTTATTTTATTATTAGCAATTTTAATGTATCACTAACCAGGTATCCCTCAATGACCCCCCCCCCCCAACGTGCGTTCACCTTGTCGTGGTGGGGGGGCTCAGTAGTGCCCGGCAATACAGCCGGGCGCGAAGCCAAGAACACACAGCGCCATCTAGTTCCATGGTAAACTAGGAGGCTTGTGTTATGGATACCAGATAGTTGATACACTACACACATATTATAAATATAAACACCCATGACTGGAGTACAAACATTCGTCATCACACGAATGAATGCCCCCAGCGGAACTCGAACCCGCGACCGCTGGCACAGCAAGTAGGGTGACTACAAACTGAGCCAAACGTGTCGTCATATGAAGTTAGCTTTAAAGTGACCATTAATATATACAGACAGAGCCAGTCGATAAAAGTAGCAGGCATAGACTTAAGAGCAGATTGCTTCTCACAAGGACATTTCAACAGAACCCACAACTAGACAGAACATCCACCAATGTGATGTATTTGTGGTTCGTTTTTAGCGTAGACCAAGTTAAGTGAATCTAGAGTGATTATCTAAATGAAAACATAATAATAAGAAATTCTGTATGACAACATATAAATTCAATGGAAATTAAAACTGAGCTTTATTTCACGCGAGCGTAGCCGCGGACACAAAGCTATAGCAAAATAAGAATGGTACTTTATATTATGTAACTTAAAAAGATAGATGTACACGTGATGTCTTTAAAAATAACATACATGTTAGCCTGTTGCTGTGTTAGTTAAAAATCCCATATTAGCTGAGTTACATGATACTAAAGTCGTAAACATTGTATGCGTGTTGTATCATTGTACTCTCTTACTTTAGAAAGATGGAGAAGAACAAAATGCAAAAAATTTAAGCATTAGAGCTTGCTAAATACCTAAAATGAAAATTTATTTACGGAAGATACCTACGTATAATATCTTTCAAGATCCTGGATATTCTGAGTTTCGATCGCTAGAATTAAATTTGTTTCATTCCATATATCTTTAATAAATTTTTTTGGGAAAAAATTTTTTTTCCTAGTTTGATCGCGGGCGAAGCTTCGAAGAAGAAGAAGAAGATTGAATTTAAGAATTTTTATTGAGTTAATATATATTAACTCATGTAAATTCCATGGTAATATTATAAAGAGGTAAAGTTTCTGAATTTGTGAGTTTATTTGTAGGAACTAACTTAAATGAGTGAAAATAGGGATGAAAGTTTGTACCGGGAATCTACCTAGAAACGGGTCTGAGTGAAACGAGGGTGAGTCGTTAGTTCTAAATAAACTAGTTCACCCAGTGGTTTAAATTCAAACATAGTTATTTTTTTATTCATAACATTAAAGCTAGTCAATAGATATTAAACAAAAAAAAATATCACTTCACAAAAATAGGAGGAAAACGTACTAAGACTGTTTTATCTGCAACTATTTATATTTAGATAATTTCAAATAAGTATATTTTAAAATATATATTGAATCAAGAAAAGTTTTAAATAAACCGCTTAACTTGTATTCCATTTTTTTATAGTAAAAGATAAAGTTTGAACGTAGGAGGTAATTTGCGGAACTACTGATCTGATTCTAAAAATTCTTTCACTAACAGACAGCTACATTATCCGTGAGTGTTACATTTATAAACTATTTTTAATTCTGACTAAGACGAGTTTTTAATTAGAAACACACTATCTATAATTTAAGTTTATACATCAACTAGCATTTCCCGCGGCTCCGCCCGCGTTCAGATGACCAAATTCTTAGGTTTTACATATTATTACATACTATACTCTTACAATGCAGTTTTTGTATTTTTTCTCAGAAATGAGATATTTTCCCACGGTAAAAATTATCCTATATGTTGACCCGGATAACCAGTTATCAACATACCAAATTTCATCAAAATCTGTCCAGTGGTTTTCTCGTGATGTGGTAACAGACAGACAGACAAAAATTCTAAAAACTATAGATTTGGACTCTGTATCGAAAATAATGTCTATTTCAATTAAATTTTCCAAAAAAATATGTAATGTACAGATTCGACTTAGTTACAATTTTATTATATGTATAGAAAAGGCAGGGGCTGGATACTTATTATAAGTATGCAAAATATGGGTGCGACCTATGTTTATTTGCTACTAGCGACTCTCCCTCGCTTCGCTCGGGTTCATTCCTAGTTTGATTCCCCTTACAAACTTTCATCCCCATTTTCACCCCCTAAAGGGATGATTTCCGGAATAAAAAATATACTAAGGCCTTCCTAGGGTCTCAAACTATCTTTTTATCAAATTTCATCTAAATCGGTTCAGTATATTCAGAGATTACCCCCTATAATGTCAGAAACTCATAAACTTTACCTCGTTATAATATTAGTATAGATAAATAATACTATGAAATCATAAAGTTTACAGTAATTACATAATAATAATTGTATCGCAAAGCATAAAGGTTTAGCAAGAATGATGGCGGTCCTCCTAAAGAGGTTATGGAAGCTCACTGATTGAAACTTAAGCACTAACAATATATTATGTATTTAAAGACAACTCTAACTTACTTTAAGCCATTCCACCGTTATCTACAAATATAATTGGATTTTTTTGTTTATTCTTTATTGCTCTTAGAAAACACCATACAGAAATCTACACTATTATCATAAAGATTTGTATTTTTGTATGTTTGTAACGAATAAACTCAAATTGACAAACCATTTGGTTGTTGAGTAGTTTAAAAAAAAAATTAAAAAAAAAACATTAAAAATTTTTATATAATTTTTTAACAGACTTACCTTGATGCTTTGGCACCTCGAACTTCAGCAGAATTAAACCGAACGTCATTTAAAAAACAATGATTAATATAAAATCAACATCAGGAATATTATCAGCCTTTACCTTAATAAATCTTTTATCACACATAGCTAATCGTAACCAACTAACAACTCGTTTTTTAGCAATAAATTTTCAATATTATTGTCTACTCACGTGTAATAGCCGTAAACGCTGTACTGTTATTAAATAGCTATAAAATTATGGCGTCACAACTATGTGACCAATCATGGCGCGTTTATAGTCGCGTGTTTTTTTTAATTTTATCAATTTTTAATTGTTTATAAAAAATAATTGAAAAAAAAACAACAACATTTTTTATGTTTTTTGCATTAAATATCAATATTATTAATAATAAAGCTTTAAAATACATAAAAAAATCATTTTTTTTTTCAAAATCCCAATTTTGGCAGGTAGTTTTTTGGTATGTATAAAAGATTTACAGAGTTGATTTATTGAAATATAAGTTATTATGTTTACACTTAAGTCAGTCACGTGGGAAAAGTTTTGTTAGTCACTACATATATGTAGTATAAAACAAACGATTCCCGCTGTTGGTCTGTCCCTATATTTCCTTAAATCTTTAAAACTACGCAACGGATTTTGATGCGTTTTTTTAATATATTTTTTAATTTTTCAAATAAAATAGTAAATGAAGTATCATACCCGAAGTCAATCTGTAAGCGCCTATGCAGTGGTCTTTTTCATGTCACACCAAGTCAAATAAATTTCGGGGATTCCTTTAAAGCTACATACATTAATAATAGCTATTTATTATTTATCTGTAATAAGTTACTTACATATCCGCAAATTAATACATGTCGCACAGCTTCCTTACTGTAGCAGTTTATAAGCTATGGATCTACGTTTTCACCCTTACGCCGTCTCTTTCTCTCGTAAAGGCGTACCCTAGCCAGTACTATTTGAGCTTTCATCGTGAGAGGACGTGCTGACGTTCTATGAATATTTATAAAGAATTACGATAATATTTTAATTAGAAATTAGTGAGTGAGTGTAGTGGATGGTTTTATGTTACATTAAGTATATGTGTTTGTGATTGTGAAGTATGTGACTTAGATTTTGGAGAAAAAGGTAATTTTAATGCTCTAATAATTATTTTGTACGTTTTGAAAAGTTACATATTTTAAAAGGTACTTTTTTAATAATATTTCTGATAGAAGTCAATTCTTACTTCGTTATCGTTTATAAATTTATGAAATAGATTCGTATAGTGAATTAAATATATTTTGTTAATGGAAATAATTAGTTGAAAATTTTATACTATACTTATTATTAAATATTTTTTATATTTTTTCCAGTTATGCCATTTGAGATAAAATATTATACTGTTTTTTTTTTTTTCATTTTTTTACATTTAAAATTGTGAAGAAAATATTGAGCTAGTTTTATATCACTCACAATTTCTAAATTTGGGTTATTTTTAACACATATATATAAAGAAATAAAATTTAAATTGTCTTAAAATATTATTATTAATTATAGTTTACTCACTAGACTTTTAGAAAACTTATAATAATATTATTTTTTATAACATTAAACGCGCGAGTTTAAAATATTTTAATTATTTTGTACCTTATAAATTTTTAGTTTCCTTTACAGTAAACTAATTTTCTTTGAATTTGCTTCATAAAAATATAATTTAATGGGAAATATAGTAATTAGTCTTATTCTGAATAATGCAAAAATAAATATCAACGGAAAAGAAGCTGATCTTATCGTGAATTCTTATTTTTTGTTCCCTCTGGGAGCTTTTGGATCCTAAAAGCGACAAGTCTGATAACATCACTTCTTTTGTTAGTAACTAAAATACACGTTTTATATATTTTATAATTTATTTTAATTAAAATAAAGAGTTTTAATTTCTTATTTCTCAATTTCTTTATTTCTACTCATTTGGGGTTGTGTTTTTATTGTAAAGCTACTTAGTTATTAGATCATTCTGAGATCTCTAGTGATAGTAGTAGGTAAATGAAGCTTTCGTAGAATCAGCTTTCAATTGTTCGTAATTTTACGAAAATAACTGAAAACTTCTAGCATTTTTATTATATTAAAAAAGCTTGTTATTTAAATAAAGAACTCTTTCGCCAGTTTATCTCAGGACTAGGGCGTTTTATTTTCGATTTGAAAGAAGAGTTTTGTATTACTGTAAAAACAGGCGCTACTGGATGTTTTTCTTTACTATAAGGCAAGTGGTAATCATGTTGGTAATAAATCGCACATGAAAATATCAGAAGTGCAAGACCCGAGAATTGAACCCGCTTCGCTCGGTTTCCTAAATAAGCGCTTTACCACTGGACTACCACTGCCTGTACACATATGTTTTCCCAATGGTCAAATTTTGACCATCAGGTTCGCACTATTAGTCTAGGTAAAAAAGGGGTCACAAGTTAACAATATAATAAAATTACCCGCAAGATAAAGGACTACGAAAAAACGATTTCCTCAAGCAACCATCAATATAAAGGAACAGTTAAGTTTAGAATATAACAAAGCTTGCCTTTGGAAAAAGTGTTTGATAGTTTGTCCTCCAATTATGTACCAATGGTGGAGCTTCTTAACTTACACCTCGCTTCGCTCGGGTTCGTTCCTAGGTACGTTTTAGCGGTTTGTATGAAAACAAATCTTTGAATTTCTCGGTTTTTCTGTACTATAATATGCATGTATTATACATATAATCATTCCTCTTGAATCACTCTATCTACTGCTGAAAATTGCATTAAAATCAGTTCAATAGTTTAACAGATCCAAGCGAAAAGACAGCGGAAGCGACTTTTATTTATACTATGTAAAGATTATGTGCCTGAGAGTGATAGTAGATAGTTTTATATTTAAATATCCCATAAGATATCAGCATATTACAAGTAGATATTAAAGTACGTGCAGAAGTAAGTCTTGAGCGACATAACTACCTTATAAGTTCACTACTTTATTAAAGCACTAGCATGTTTTGTGGTTAAAAAAAGGTTTTTTCAAATCTTACCAAAAGATCCAGAGATTAGCGCATTCAAACAAACTGACATGAGCTTTGTTTGTTAATAGGTACGAGTATATACATATTATAAATATTTTTGAAGATGTGGATATACATTTTATAAATATTTATCTATCTATCTATTCAAATATTTCGTCAATCCCTTGTTTGGTTACTATGTATTGTACAAGTTAAACCAACATTTGTAATATTTTAACACATTATTTAGTCTAGAAAACAAAAAGAAATTTAATTATGATATGAAACAAATACATTTAGATGTATTTAACAATAACAAGCCATAGGTATAGGTAGCCCGCTGGTAACGCGCTCGCTTGAGAAACCGAGTGAAGCGAGTTCAAATCCCGGGTCGCGCACCTCTGATATTTTCACATTTCTAGCACGATTACCACTTGCCTTACGCTGAAGGAAAACATCGTGAGGAAACCTGCATGTCTGAGAGAACCTAGCAAGTTTTCGAAAGACATGTGAAATCCGCCAACCCGCACTTGGCCAGCGTGGATGGACTATGGCCTGATCCCCCTCGTATTGAAGAAAGGCCCACCCCCAGATGGGACGTTAAAAAGGGCTGAATACATACAATACGTACAACAATAACAAAGCATTTCCATTCTCTGTTACGATTTGTAAAATCTAACATTCTGTTAATATACTTTCTTAGATTTACGCGATTATTTGACGTCTATGCATATAGTAAAATTATAACTGAGTTGAATCTGTAAATTAAATATTTTTTGGAAATTCTTATTTAAATAGTCTTTATTATCGATACAGAGTTTTTAGATTTTTTTCTGTCTGTCTATATGTCTGTCTGTCTGCCTGAAATGCATTACGAGAAAACTACTGAACAGATTTTGATGAAATTTAGTATGATGATAGCTGGTTATCCGGGTCAATATATAGGATATTTTTTACTGCGGGAAAATATCTCATCTCTGAGAAATCTATACTAAACTTGAAAACGTAACCAGTGACTAACCCAAGCGGAGCGAGGGTGAGTCATTTTTAAATAAAACTAATTTTTCGGATTTTTTCGCGGATTTATTTTGATTTTTGGTTCCCGACGTTTCGATAGCTTTACAACAACCATGGTTACGGCAATGATATTATGTGGGATAGTTTTATTTAAAATCGAACATTCTTTCTTTATTCGCTTCGGTTTTGACTTCGCACTTAATATTATAATATACATACATACCAGTGGCGAAGAGCGAAATTTTAGCAGAGGTAAGCCGTTTCAAAAATATACAATTTTTATATACGTATTTTATACGTATTTATACATTTTAAAAATTAAATGTATGTAAAATTATAGCAAAATAATTTTAAGGTAAGACGCCTTGTATGGGCCCTTCGCCACTGATACATACATTTACATAGAAAAAGACAACGGCTAAAAATAAAACAAAATGGACTTGGAATAAATAGAATTCTACTCGTAAAAAATTGTGGGAACGACATTTGATTATATGAGAACATATCACTCATTGACTGACCTAATGTCGAGTAACTGGTAAAAATAAAGTTCTAATATTGTTTATTATTTTCTATCTCAGTATTTTAATGTATATTTTATTTTCTAAACTTTACTTTTCAACATTTATTTTGTTGAAACGAATGCTCTTTAAATATTAAATTCAAACTGTATTCCAATGATTTGTGGCTTCATTTCAATGCATAATATGTGAACGTTTCTATGGCAGTGAAAAATATTTACATGAAATGCTTTAAATTTGCGTTATTTTATGTTACAAATATAATGGTGAAATATATTATTTCTTTAAGCTTACGATTCTTATTTTCTTATAACTTTATCCAATATCTTTAACTGAGCAATTCTTGTGTATATATATATATATATATATATATATATATATATATATATATATATATATATATATATATATATAATAATCTGAATCTCTCGGAAACGGCTCCAACTATTTTCATGTTTACTACACAAGGGGTTTCGGGGGCGATAAATCTTTCTAGATTAGTCTCATGTCTGAGAAAACGCGTGTTTTTTAGTTTTCATGCAGTTTTCTTTTGCGTTATTCCACGCAAAATGTGGTCGGTAATTTGCACGCTCGGGATTAAGCATCGTGGTCAAGCGGCCAAGGTGCAAGATCCAACAATCAGGTGTCCAGGTTCGAATCTCGGTCGCATACAAAGCTTTTATTTTTGTTTTTTTTTTTAATATTTATTCAGTTTTTAGTTTAAAAAAAGATAATTGTACTTTAAAGGAAGTTAAAGGTATTGCTTAAAAGCTTAAAATAATAATATAGTCTTCCTAAGAATATTATAATTAATCCAAGAACTTACTGTACATAAGTATAATTAGCCGTTTTTTGCTTGCTTATAAAATAAAAATTCATGTTTTTTTATAATAACATTAATAAAATATGCTATATTTAAATAGACTTAGAAAAGCAGTTCTGATATAATTCTTATATTTATATTGACAACCTGTGACTCAACTCAGTCCGTGCGGAAGCTACCTCCTAAGCCACCGGCTCAAAGAGTCTTAATGCATATATTTTACAAGCTTTTATTTATCATAAAATTTTAATTATTCTTGAATAAAATAACTTTACTAAAAGTTTTCATTTAATTTCAAAATGAAGTTTATTAAAGATGATATTTTAACGTAGATTATAAAACATTATTAAAAATTTGTACTCAAACCCAAAAAAAGTATTAACTTTTTTTAAATGAAAGCTTTTTATTATTTCTCGTATTTATATGACGCATGCCAATATTTTTACGTAAAAATAATAATAATATATAAAAATAAATATTGTGTGGCATCCGTATATCAATTCAATTGAAAACGTCTCGTAGGAAATCTCGACCTCCTATATAATAAGTTTACTCCTGTCTTTTTTGAATAAAGAAAATGCATCGATTTCTCAGCGCTGTCCTACAGTTATCTATCCTAGAGTAAAATGCTTTGAAAATATAAATATATTTCTTTCATTGTAAACTAGTGACGTAACCTCGCTTCTCTCGAATGTAAGGCACACGGATTTTTACCTAATTCTTTTTCTGAAATGAAATAGCTCAAGTTAGCTATCTGTCAGTGAAAGTCCCGTCAAAAACAGGTTAGCAGTTTCAGAGATTATCGGAACAAACAAACAGATAGACAGACAGACATAGAGATAGACAGATAGACAGACAGACAAAAAAATTAAAATTGTTTTTTTTTATTCTTATAAGTACCGTATATTATACTATATACATTCAAATGTACTTGTATTTAGTAACGAAGTGCAAAGTTAATGCCAGCTAACAATACTTTTAATATAAATTTTTAAATTATCGCGTTTCATAATTGTGTAATAGTAATTACACTACCACCAGTGCACCACTACACCAGCCGTGGTCACGGGCAGACAGAAGGTATATAGCCACTTACGAATCACGCGTTAAGCCCCGTAGTGTAATTATTATTATATTAATATATTATGAATATCTAATTGTTAAATATGACAAGGTATGAACTTCAATTATAGTTCAAAATATTATACACCATTTTGTGATGTAAGCTTTGATTTGCATCGGCTGGCACCGACTTCCAAAATATCTGATTAGTTATCTGTAGCAAATGAAAACTCCCATTCCGTTATTTTTTTATTTTTTGTGTTTTGAAATCGGTTATTTATTTAAGTTTTTATTTTTCCATTTTAGTGTAGAAGTATGTAGTAATAGCAAAGTAAAAATGAAGTATTTTAAAAAGAAAAAATCGCTTAAGTCGTTTAAGTCGGTTTGACGCCAATTTTTATATGGAGACTGACAAACTAAAATTTGTTTCTATTAATAATACTAAACATCAGACTCTAAGATCCAGTTCTAATGTATTGGGTTTGTCAAATCAAACAAAATAAGCTCAGACTCAAAGTATCTACTATTAGCCGTAGATGAGTTCCACTTTCTGGTCTCACTGTCAGATCAGTTCGGCAATACCGAATCACTGTACTGTCAACGGAAATACAAGCATTTGCAAAGTTTCAAGTCAAAATGACAATAAGAAATAGGTTACATTTTCATTACCTATTTTTCCACCTTTAGGAGTGATATTTTTACTTCAAATTTAAGTGGGGCCCCATAACAATCTAAAATTAAATAAATACAACCGAATTCAGAATCTCCTCCTTTTGTTGAAGTCGGTTGAAAAGGTGTTATTTTGACATTACAAACAGACACTTCAATTTTATTTATATGTAAAGATAAAATAGTGATTTTTATGATAAAATCTTATATATAAAAGTTATGTACGTCAGTTGGTCGACGGATTTTCTGCGATGTAAAACGACGGAGCTGAGTTACCCCAGGGAGTTGCGATATGAGAGTTCTAGAGAAGTTTCGAGTATAAGGTTACTTTCAAGAATACGG
The DNA here is from genome assembly GCA_921882275.1 of Brenthis ino. Lineage (NCBI taxonomy): Eukaryota > Metazoa > Arthropoda > Insecta > Lepidoptera > Nymphalidae > Brenthis > Brenthis ino. The sequence continues at coordinate 3,985,356 of OV170230.1, read as the reverse complement.
TCGAATCAGTAAAGTTAAAGTTATTATTATTTTACGTTAGACTTACATTTTGTTTCTCTACATTTGATAGAGTTGATTGAATATATTTTGTTTTTAGTATTTTCAGGGTTCCGTACCCGAAGGCTGCTAAGGGAACCCTATTACTAAGCCTTTTTTTTAACGTTGGGAAATGCATTTACGCACGAGGTGTGGGACTCACCGGCGTAATAAAGCCAGTACTACCCACCAAAACCCAACAAAACCTTCCTCCGTCTTAATGGGGCGTTGCAGGATCGCTTACGCATTCAACTACGACGCCCCGACGGCAGGTCTGCAGAAGCAGACCACAACAACCACGGGGTTGCTCCAAGGTCTACTCTGCTATCAGAGAAGTACCAGGAGCAACCCACATGCCCACCGCCCACCGAAGTGGGCCACCTCCCTGTGCGTTTCTTGGCTTCGCGCCCGGTTGGGTTGCCGGGCACTACTGAGCCCCCCCACCACGACAAGGTGAATGCACGTTGGGGGGGCCCTATTACTACGCCTCCGGTATCCGTCCATCCGTCTGTCAGAGGGATTTATCTCATGAACCGTAATAGGTATAGTGTTGACATTTTTACAGTGTTTATTGCTATTGCCGTATCTTATATTCTAAAACAAATAATAAAAAAACAAGATGCTGAATTTCAAAAATTTTACCATGCAAATTAAAAAAAGTTAAGGCAGTGGGAGCCCAGTGGTAACGCGCTCGCTTGGGAAACCGAGTGAATCGAGTTCAAATCCCGGGTCTCGCACTTCTGATATTTTCATGTGCGAATCATTTCCAACATGATTACCACTTGTCTTAACGGTGAAGGAAAACATCGTGAGGAAACCTGCATGTCTTAGAGAACTTAGCAAGTTTTCGAAAGACATGTGAAGTCCGCCAACCCGCACTTGGCCAGCGTGGTGGACTATGGCCTGATCCCCCTCGTATAGAAGGGAGGCCCATGCCCAGCAGTGGGACGTTAAAAACTTATAGATTTTGCACAGTACGTCAAAACAACCGTATTTTCATTCAAATTTAAATTTTTCTACCAAATCGCTTGTTCAACAGAATACGTAGCTAGTCTTTTGAAAACTTTAAACCTCTCAAAACGGCTTTACCTCTTTAGAAACAATACCTGCAATTATTTTATTCATGAATCGTTTAAGCTGAACTACTTTATTCTTGTATTGCAAAAGCATTTTGTGTTTTAAACAATTATTTCTCTCAATTTCGTATCACTTCTGTTTGTCAAAGATCAAAGCAGCATTATAAATTTTAAATACATTTTTTCTTATATAATTTACTAATTATATGTATATATTATTGGCTAATTATATCCTGTGATATAAATCATGATATATGATCTATGCCTTATTCAACAGAATCCTGTTTCTTTTTTCAGTATACAAGGTAACCGCTATCTATCACGAAAGGCTCCACTATAATCGGGCCAGGAATCCAAAATTTAGTTTCAAATTGCAAGCATAAGCAGATATACAGAAATTATTGATAGTGGAGTCAGTTGAGTAAAACAAGACTGAAGGTCAATGTCAAACACTTCCTAACGCGCCTTAAATGGAACATTTTAGTCACTTAAAAAACAGCCTCACCCTAAAATATTTATATTAATTTAATATTTTTTTCATTTCATTTAAAATTAGTTTTTGCTAGTGGCTTCGCATATTTCATTTGAATAATTATGTGTTAATTGAGAATATAAGCTATATCAGTTCCGAATTTCACTCAAATCCGTTCAGCAACCTTAACATACACTTGTTGCACTGCAAATACGCTAGAATAAATCATCTATCGTTGCCTAATGTCCAAGAATGGATCTGCTTAAGGTTTGTATATTCATAATAAAAATAAATATAATGAAATGCAGCGAAAAATTCTCAAATTGTTAATTTAAAATGTTCATATGTTTTATCTATATATACTAATATTATAAAGAGGTAAAGTTTGTGAGTTTATGAGTTTGTGAATTGTGAGCTGGTGACGTTGTAGGGCATAATCTGGATCTACTGAATCGATTTAGATAAAAATTGGTAAGAAAATAGTTTGAGACCCTAGGAAGGGCATAGGATATTTTTTATTCCGGAAATCATCCCTTAACATGGCGAAAATGAGGATGAAAGTTTGTATGGGGAAATAACCTAGGGACGAACCCGGGCGGAGTGAGGGTGGTTTTATAATAGATTAGCGTTTTACTCTGACTTCGCTCGCATGCCTAAGTGCCTAACAGTACTCTGTATTTTCCTACAGATCATAGTATATCTGTGTAATAAATTTCATCTGTATCCGTCCGGTTTTTTAACCATTATGGTAAAATAAACATACACAAACACACAAGCACAAACTTTAACATTTATATCATATTGTATGGGTTCAATAAAGAAGAAAAATTATTTCGTTACAAATTCTAGTCTTTAATCAAAGATTTCTGTGGCTTGTGGCTGTTGAATTACGCTAATTGATTCTTAGTAGCGTGCTTTGAATTTTCCACATTAAGATAAACAACTCCAGGTCAATAAAAACATTCGACCCGAGCGGGCATCGAACCTGTGAACTTCAGTGCATAATAGTGAATTAACTAAAACTTTCGATAATCCTAGTAATATTCTATTTTAAATAAAACTATCTTTTCGGATTTTGTCGCGAATTTATTTGGATTTTTGTTTCCCGACGTTTCGAATGCTTTACAGCATCCATGGTCACGGGAGAGACTGAGGTGTTACATGTCTTGAATGTATAGTTGTTACAGACAGCCTACCCACAATTAACAAAATGAAAATTGCACCAATTACATTACAATATTTTTTAACTTGAAACATTTTTATAATTTTAATTATAATTGAATATGGAAAATTATTTATTTAATTTTGCTATTATTTTTATAATTATTACAATTTTGAAATATTAATTAGTAATCTATATTTAGTGTTGCCATTATTATATTTATAACCATAAAGAAAAATATAAAATGTAGTATTAATTATTAAAGCCATATAATTGTTCTATGTGTAATTTAAAAAGTTAAAATTAATTAAGGATAATAATTTTAATTTAGTTTGCTATTATTTAAAAACAACTTACTAAGCAACACTATTAATATATACTTTTACAAATGAAAAATCTTATTTTTCATTTGTAAAAGTATATATCAGCTTATCAGACTAATATTTTTCATTTTTTATTTTTCATTTTTCATTTGTAAAAGTATATATTAATAGTGTTGCTTAGTAAGTTGTTTTTAAATAATAGCAAACTAAATTAAAATTATTATCCTTAATTAATTTTAACTTTTTAAATTACACATAGAACAATTATATGGCTTTAATAATTAATACTACATTTTATATTTTTCTTTATGGTTATAAATATAATAATGGCAACACTAAATATAGATTACTAATTAATATTTCAAAATTGTAATAATTAAAAAATAATAGCAAAATTAAATAAATAATTTTCCATATTCAATTATAATTAAAATTATAAAAATGTTTCAAGTTAAAAAATATTGTAATGTAATTGGTGCAATTTTCATTTTGTTAATTGTGGGTAGGCTGTCTGTAACAACTATACATTCAAGACATGTAACACCTCAGTCTCTCCCGTGACCATGGATGCTGTAAAGCATTCGAAACGTCGGGAAACAAAAATCCAAATAAATCCGCGACAAAATCCGAAAAGATAGTTTTATTTAAAATGTCAAATATTCGCGTAAATCTAAGAAAGTATTAATATTCTATTTATCAATAATATTAATATAACATAATATACGCACTCATTTTTAGCGAAATCCCTAAGTAAAGTAATTATAAATAATTCAGCCTTTTTAATCCACCTGTGGGCACGGGCCTTCCTTCACTGCAAGAGTGCGGGTGGATATAAACATGTCTTTTGAAAACTAGTTAGGTTCTCTCAAACATGCAGGTTCACTCGCGATATTTTCCTTTTAACACAAGTGGTAATAAATAATGTTGAAAATCATTTATAGGTACATGAAAGTAACAGGGGTGCAAGAGGGTTTGAACCCGTCTCACTTGGTTTTCTAAGAAAGGGCGTCAGCTACCACTGTTCGGCAAACGCCTATATACATTTTGTAAATTTTATATGCGGAGGTCAGATGCCAATCTTCAGAGGCCACAAGATATTTGACCTACAGCCAGAACTTAGCAAATCTAGGTTAGAATACAAAGTGAGCTATAACTTTTGTATGTAAACTGAAAAATATTCTAAGAAGTTAAATACAGGGTATTTGGTATATGCAATATTCTTCAAAGACGCTGTTAGTAAAACAAATGAAGCGTCTTTTGTTGGTTTTTATTTCACAAAGTAAAAGATCTTTTGTTTTATTGTTTAAATAACCTTTAGTTAGTACTCGTAGTAGCTTGTAACGACTAGAGCATGAACCGAGAAAAAATATGATGTACATAACTTGAAGTATTTATATTAGGTTTATTTTGTAATCTATACATATTATAAAAATATATATTATAAAAGAAAGTCTCCCGACGTGTCTGCCTGTCTGTCTGTCTACACGCGATATACTCAAAATTACCAAACGGATTTTCATACTGTTTTCACTAATAGGTGTATGAAGTGAATCATGAGGAAGGTTTAAATGTAATTCATTATGGTTTTGTGTAAATTAGTTGAAATAAGACGATGATTGTTGAAGAAGTCCGAAAAAATCGTGCTGATTCTGAGCTTTATTGGAGCGCGCCGCGTAATATTATAAAGTTATATGATAACAACGTATTACAGAATTGTTCCTCTTAAAGATATTTTCCTATTAAACTTTAGCAATGCTTTGTTCACATACCAACGCACCCAAGCAAATCGAGGCTAAGTCACTTGTAGTATATAAAGCTAAAAAAACTTTTTTATTTTTATATCTTAGAACCCACTAATCTCTGAAACTATGAGATTAGTTAAGAATTTTTTTGTATTTTTATTCTATTTTTTGAGGAAGGTTTGACGTTATCTTAATGACTCATAAGAGTGGAGTATTATGCGAAAATAAAATACTTAAACAGAGATGCAGACAAATGCTAATAAAATATAAAATACAAGCTATTTTCATCTAATAAATTCTCTATAATCTCTATTGAGTAGTAAATGTTAGTCCTTGAATGTACACGATCAGTTGATATTTTTAACTTAGCTACTCTGCTTTTTCTTGTATTGTTTTCTATATATAAAAATCTATGGAGTTTGTGGTTCAATTTTATTTTATTATTACATGTTATTGTTATTTTGTGTGCTGTATAGTTGATACACTATTAAATATACGTATAACTTTAAATACATACATATTATAAATATAAACACCCATGACTGAGTATAAACATTCGTGCTCATCACACAAATGAATGCCCCCGGCGGAACTCGAACTTACGACCGCTCGCACAGCAAGTACGCACTACAAACTGCCCCAAACGTGTCGTCATATTGTAGCAAATAAACATAAATCTAAATCCTAATTATATATATTTGTATATATATATACAACCTGCCAATTAAAATTCATCTTAGGCTACTGTTTCATGCAAAGTGTATTCAAATTGGATCTAGACCGTAAGCCGTATGAATTGTTTGTCCTATTACAAGATTATGCTGGCTTGAAGAATGTTTAGCATACAAAAGCTCTACATAAAGAATTTGGGCAAAATTAAGTTATCCCTTCTTAGAAACATCGATAAGGAAGGCGGAATCTGAGTAGAATATGAAATAAGAGGATAAATTAGGGGTTTTATATTAGTAAAAATTATACGAAGTAAATCTATATATTAATGATAATAAAAATATCTACCAGTATCTTTTTTGTCCGTTTGTCAACCGATTTTCTTTTTTTTGTGTTGCTGTTGATGAACTTTAGTGTTATTTATATATTTTTTTTAATATTTCATTTGTTTTATATAGATACTTATGTTACACTAGCTATCGCCCGTGGATTCGCTCGTGTGATTAGTGCGGCGGGAATAAAGGATGGAAAGGCAAAGGATTGCAACTTTATCGAAATCTGTTTAGCGGTTTAAGCGTGAAAAGATAATAGAGAAAGTTATTTTCACATAAATATAATATTAACATGGATTACTAGTTTAAATTTAATTAAAAATTCTACTTATCATCTATCTAATATATAAAATTCTCGTGTCACAGTGTTTGTAACAAAACTCCTCCGAAACGGCTTGACCGATTATTATGAAATTTTGTGTCTATATTCAGTAGGTCTGAGAATAGGACGTAAACTATTTTTCATACCCCTAAGTAATAAGGGCGGTCCAACCGAGCAATTTTTTTTGTATGTATGTATTCAGCCCTTTTTTACGTCCTACTTTTGGGCACGGGCCTGCCTTCAATACGAGGGGTTCAGGCTATAGTCCACCACTCTGGTCAAGTACGGTTTGGTGGACTTCACATGTCTTTCGAGATCTTGCTAGTTTCTCTCAGACATGCAGGTTTCCTTACGATGTTTTCCTTCACCGTAAGACAAATGGTAATCATGTTTTTTTTATTTGTTGGTATATGTTGGAAATGATTCGCGTATGAAAATATCTTAGGTGCGAGACCCGGGATTTAATAAAATTCTGAGTTGAATCTATACATTAAATTTTTTTTAGAAAATCTTATTGAAATAGTCATTGTTATCGATACAGAGGCCGAATCTATAGTTTTAAGAATTTTTGTCTAAGAACCACCGGACAGATTTTGATGAAATTTGGTGTGAAGATAGCTGGTTATCCGGGTCAATTCATAGGATACATTTTACTGCGGGAAAATATCTCATCGATGTAAATTTTATACTAAACGCTTTTTGTTCATTTACTTATATTGTGAAAGTATCAAACTGTAGGTATACTGAGCGTGTAAGAGAGCAGTACTATAACATAGTACACTAAAATTGCAAATTAAACTCTGACATCATTAAATTGGAAACAACATCGGTCAGTCAATAGCACTCCATTACCAAGTGCAAATCACATAGTACATGCGTTCGTTTATAATTATTTACAATAACAGGGCCGTATTCAGAATTGAACATGCATTTAATTTACCATTATGTTACAGATTCTTCCCTGCTTTATGAGTAAGATTAGGAAATTTAGTGAGTAGTGTTTAAAAGTAGTGAGTCGTTGAAATTCAACTATAATTATTATTCAAATTTTTAGGAAAACATACATTTATGAATAGAAATTTACAGTTATTTATATAAAAAAAAATACTGTTTTCAAATTTTTATTTTTGAATAGTAAAGCTCGTCAATAGAAGAGAAAATAAAAATACCGATATATCTTGTCTAAATAGACAAGACACTTATATATGTATAGATATTTTAAAAAAACCAATTAATAGTAAGTAATAATTATGTTGAAAAAATCATTTAATTTTTGAGGTAAAACTTGCTAGTCCAGGCCAGGTCCAGGCCCATTCATTAAATTTAAACTAAGTCTCTAGTCGATAACCTATAATAATAGTCGATAAGTATTATATAGTTATTAATAAACTAAAGAGTGTTTTTTTATAGTTTAAAAGGCAGTGATTACCACTTGCAGATTACCACTTGTCTTAACGGTGAAGGAAAACATCGTGAGGAAACCTGCATGTCTTAGAGAACTTAGCAAGTTTTCGAAAGACATGTGAAGTCCGCCAACCCGCACTTGGGCAGCGTGGTGGACTATGGCCTCATCCCTCTCGTATTGAAGGGAGGCCCGTGCCCAACAGTGGGATGTTAAAAAAAAAGGGCGGAATACAAAAATAGCTACCAATAATTAAGCTTACGTATGAATATTTGTATGATGAAATTGTAGTCTGTCTGTTTGTATTATCTAATCTACGAAATGGAAGAACCAATTTTAATGTAATTTTCATTATAGAGAATTTATGATAATGATTTGGTGAATATATGATGATTATAATAAAAGAGATCTCTACCAGTATGTGGAGAATAGTCTTAAATAGCGGGATAGAAAGAAGAAGTGCAGATAAACAGTAGAAAACAAATACAATATAAGCAGAACAAAAATGTTTTCATCCCCATTTTCACCCCCTTGAAGGATGATTTCCAGGATAAAAAGTATCCTATATCCTTCCCAGGGTCCCAAACTATCTTCTTACTAAATTTCATCTAAATTGGTTTAGTAGATCCAGAGATTATCCCTTACTACGTCACAAACTCACAATCTCATAAACTCACTTTTATCTCTTTATAATATTAGTATAGATTAAAAATACTATAGGCTACTTTATACAGCGATAAAAGTAAAGGATTCCCATAGGATACAAGACACAATTTTTATATTTCGGTAACACGAATAATAAAAGTTTAAAACGGATCGCTACTATTAATTACAAAGTGGAACATCCAACAAAAACATCAATAATGCCATCAGTGGGTACTCAAGTCTACAAGTTTTCAAGATAAGATTCATCATCCAGTAGCGAGCTTGAAAATTTCCAAAATTGCGCCATGCTTTTGTGCTTCGTAATGAGATTTAACTTTGATCCAACGTCGAGTGGCTTTAATTTCGAGGATGCTCTCATTCCTATATTACCGACTAACTGAATGCTTCATTTGACGATACAAGCATTTCTATACAGAAAAACAGCGTATAACCGTTTTATTTATTGGGAAATATTGCTGTGTTTCCAAAAATATTCAATGGAATGTAGCGTGAATATTTCTCTATTATATAATTTCTCTATTATAATTTTATAACTTTTTTTAAAGGATACAATAAGTGATCTAAAAAACCACGCTTAATTTATAATTGAAATGGCGTATATTTCGGTGAAATCATGGAAAAAATAATGAGCTAAATCAACCACTAGCTATTTTAACTCTTAATTATTTAAGATACAATAATTTGGATTTATCTTAAACTAGCAAAAGCTGCGCGTTTGTTCGCGTTAAAACTACAAAAAAAACTCTAAAAAGTTAGGTTTCATACAAACTTTAATCCCCTATTTTACCCTCTTAGGGGTTGAATTTTAGAAAACACAAATACGTTGCTCATTATTTTTGCCGTACTCAATTCATACGAAATTTTATGCAAATATGTCCAAGGAATAAAAAGTTTCATACAAACTTTTGTCCCCTATTTCACCCCCTTGGGGGTTAAATTTTGAAAAATCCTTCCTTAGTGGATGCCTTCGTCGTATGAGAAATACGTATGCGAAATTTCATTTTTTTAGCCTTAAGGGTTTGGCCTATGCGTTGATACATCAGTCAATCACTTTTGCCTTTTATATATACAGATAGATAGTATTATATCGTATTACATTGATCTGTTACTGGATGGAAGAAGAATAAGCCAACAAACTAACATTAATAATAGTAGCAGAAATAACTATAAAACAATAACAAGCTTTTCTGTTACAAGGCAATATTATAACTGATATGACTTTATATTGTCAGCGGTTGGTCCACGACATCAGCCAACAATTGCCAAGTTTTGTTCAATGTTGAAGAAACTTTGAAACGTCCAGTTTCAAAAGCCTTTAGAATAAATGTTTAAGAAACTGTTTTTATTCGTTTCCTTATTTAACTTTCAACGGAAGTATGATTGCGAAGATTTCATAACTTTAGTGTAAGAATACGAGTAGTTTCGCTTTTTGAACTATTTTTAAATAAAATACAATAAATAAATATATTAGTTCATTAAGACACAGCGCCATCTAGGTCCATGGTAAGCTAAGAGGCTTGTGTTATAGATACCAGATATTTTAGATACATGATACATATATAACTTTTAATACATACATATTATGAATATAAACACCCATGACTGGAGTACAAACATTGGTGCTCATCACACATATGTATGAATGCCCCACGTGAGACTCGAACCCACGACCGCTGGCACACCAAGTAGTTTCACTACAAACTGAGCCAAACATGTCCTTTACGTGTATGGAAACACATCTTGTTCTGGAAGTTGTAATAAATTGGTAACGCGCTCGTTTGGAAAATCAAGTGACGCGGGTTCAAACCCGGGTTGCACCTATGACATTTTTATATGTAAAATGATATTTATTTTTAATTGTAAAATGGCGAAGATGAAATCTGCGTATCTGAGAGACAACTAAGAGCGACTAAGTTAAGAAGTTCTTGAAAGACGAGTCAAGTTCACCAATCTGCGTTTGGCCAGTATGGTAGACTATTGCCTGATCCAACTCGAGAGAAAGAGTTGGCTTTTGCCCCGTTGATCATAAATAAATTTAATATTACAGTACAATATGTTGTATATCTTGAATAATAGCTTTTTTGTAATATCAATAGACGAAATAAAATTTTAATGTCAATTTTATTTTGAAAGAAATGAAAATATAAAAAATAATTCGAGTAAAGTGTTGGGGTTTTGATTTATAATATAAAATTTACTAGTCTGCGCTTCATCGCGAGAGCAATATTCAATTTGCTTCGTCCACTTTTTACTTTTTCATAGTTGACTGCTATTTGATGAATTACATTATTCATTCGGGTATTTCGTATCCCGAAATGATTATTCTAGAATTTCTAGATATATCCAGAAAAGAAAACCTACGGCATGAAGATAGCAATTTTATGATCCTTAAGTATGATCCATGAATGAATTAGCCACAATTCGTTCATGGTATGATCATCTTATTTCTTTAATACCATGTATTCATAAGTTTTTTTTTGAGTTATAACGTATGTCGTACATACCTTCACAATCACCGTTAAAAGAGCGTTGTCTTTTAAAATATGCCAATAAATATAAATAATTTTGGCCTACATTTTCATCACATGTGCGCTGCTACATTTTCATGACATGTCGACATGTCAAATGATATAAAACCTAACACAGTTCCCACGGAATTTATGCGTTCATATTTATTTTAAAAGGGTTTGTTACAAGCAACCTATTTTCAGGCGTAGAGGCCTTTAAGAGTGCTTCTTGAGTGTGTTGGTTTTGAGAGCTTTACACTTTCGTGCCATCTCGTATCTATGGTTACCTAATTGCATTATTTTTAGGGTTTCGTACGTGAAAGGTCGTGATAGGACCCTATTACTGAGCTAACACTGCCTCTTCGGAAGTCCTTACATTTCTCAACCTTACCATTAAGGGATTATATTATTAAAACGTAATAGTGGGTAGTCGGTTTTGGTTTTCACAGTTTTTTTTTATTTCTACAAAAATATCATAAGACGTGATAAAGACGAACTACATTTTCGTTTCTCTGTCTCTGTATCAGATATTATTCAACATTAAGAAATGTAGTTATACAAACATATAAGTAGTTATATCGTTGTGACTCACCGACTAGGAAAGTTTGTACCCAGTAAAACAAAATAGACTAAAGGGGGCCCCGTAAATTCACTTTTGTATTCAATCATGATATTCCAATGGTTTTTTTATTGGGCAGACCTCCTCCTAAATAATTAAAGCCTGTTACTTCTGATCAGGGACAAGTTTTAATCAGGTAGTTTTTAATCCTATCAGCAATATTTACAGTTAGATTTGACCCTTTGCTTTGGTGTAGACTAAAGAAAGTATAGACACTTGATACCCACCAAGGCCTCGCTTCTTCCCTTACTTCCAATAACTTTTACTTTTAGTTTTTAGTAATTTTTTGATCATTCATAATAGAGTGTACGTAATATTTTAAAATTTAAGCTATTTTCATTCCGATTATTGTTCAAATTTATTGGCCTTTACAGCATAAACAAATGACACATACGCAAACTGACATATTTTGTGTTTATAATACTTTTTCAATTTCAGTTTTAACATCTACTGATAACGATCTAAGAGTGGTAATGCATGCCCTATTTCAGTCCCGACTACGTGGTTCGTGTATCACTCACGCTGTATAAATGTAAGAGGACATATTAAGTGTTTTCGACTTCCACTACAGTTTTGTGTCATCTCCAAAATTTGGAATCAAGCCAACACCTAATTTGACTACGCCTATGATATATGTGTAGGTGGCACTATCTATTTAATTTATTAACCCATTGAAGGTTATAGATAAGGTTTATATATAAGTTTAGATAAATATTGTTAACTTTCCTTGAAGATTTTGAACATCCTTTTTATCAGTAAAAGGAGACTAATTCTGTAATCCAACTTCTCTTTAAAACAATCAGTTAAAACATTTGTACGACCATACAACATTTACCACGTCCAAGAATCGAACCCATGATGGTTGATAATATAGGCAAATATAGATTAACACGTATTCTGCTGTATCATATTCTTATTATGCTATCCCACGAAAAAAAAATTTTGTATACATTTAAATATTTTAAACGATGACGACTTTGGAACAACCATCTAATATGCATTAATATTGGCTTTAGTACGCTACCGTCAATACTAATTCTGCGAAACGTAGTTAGGGCTGATATCTACGAAAAAACACTAAAATCTATATATGTATATTGTAATCTATACTTAATATTATATAGAGGTAAAGTTTGTGAATTGTGAGTTTGTGACTTTGTGACGTTATATCTGGATCTACTGAACCGATTTAGATGAAATTTGCTAAAAAGATAGTTTGAGACCCTGGGATGGACATAGAGTACTTTTTATCCCGGAGATTATCCTTTAAGAGGGTAAAAATGGGGATGAACATTTGTATTGGGAAGCAAAAGCCAGGGACAAACCCGAGCGACACGAGGGTGAGTCGCTAGTATAATATATAGTAGAATTAAACATAGTCACTTATTTGGTATATCGTTTATTAATGTAACATTGATCTAGCAAATTAACATAGAGATAGGAAAAGGGTAAACAGTGTTTTTAGCTTCTTTTTTACTCGGTGGCCTATAATATACTATGTATAGACCAGTGCAGTGGAAGTCCAGTGGTACTTAACTCGCTCTCTTGAGAAAGCTTGAACCAGGTTCAAATCCTGGGTCAAGCACTTGTGATATTTTTATGTTAGAAATGAACTAAATTAGTGGAAATAATAGTGGCGTAGGCGTAGAAGCCCGTGCCCAGCAGTGGGGATATAAAATGGGGTGATTAATTCAGGAAACAAAATGAATGGTTAAATTATTTGAGCTTAATTAGTCCGTATATCTTGATTTTATGAAAATCGTTGAATTTAATAGCAACAGTGAATCAATTACACACCTCATTACTAAGTATTAAAACGAATTTCGAAGTACCTTTTCCATATAATACGATTAATATAACCTTACATTACAATATTTATATGATAATATAAATTGGCAGGAGCTTATGCTATACTGGTTATACATATAATATATATTTAGGCTTATATGTATTTCTATCAACACAGACATATACAAGTCTCATTAGTAATAGGTATATATTAAATTTAATATAAACTTTAAAAATGAATCAAAGAAAACATGAGTAGGATATTGGTGATTTACAATAAATAGTATCTTATCAGTAAAGATGTAATAAATTACAATATTTTACACATATTTTTATTTAATGTATTATATAAATTAAAATGAAGAAAATCTTATTGTAAAGAAACTCTAACAGGTTATTTCTGTATAAGCCTGTAGGCTGTATAAGCCTGCGAAGGTTCCTGACGCAAAAGACTTGTCTTTGTAGGTATACGCCTGTCTTTTACGTGTCCCTTAAAAATTCAAAAATCAATCAATTCGAGATTTAATTTTTTTTTAATAAAACATGTATGTATAAGTAATAGTTATTACTAGTGACTCACACTCGCTCCGCTCGGGTTCATCCCTAGGTAAATTTTAACGGTTAGTACCTATATATTTCTCAGAGATGAGATATTTTCCCAGTAAAAACTATCCTATACGTTGACCCACATAATCAGCATCATACTAAATTTCATCAAATTCTGTCCAGTGATTTTCTCGTGATGCGTTCCCAAATAGATATACAGATAAAAATTCGAAAACTGTAGATTCGGCCTCTTTATTTATAATAATGACTATTCCAATAAGATTTTCCTAAAATAAATTATATAATGTACAGATTTGATTCAGTTAGAATTATATATATATATATATATATATATATATATATATATATATATTGCGCTTTCCGTCGTTTGTGACTCCATTAAAAATAATATTTATAAACTCGTATACGCAGGCACGTTTTTCATGGCAAAATCCTAAGTACGTTTACTATAGAACTTAACTCCTTGATGTCGTATTAAATTGAAGTACCTCACATACCGTCTCTTAAGGGTTCCTTAACCTTAAATAGTAAGCAAAACAACTATAACATGTACAAATAAAACTTATTCGATTTAGTAATTTCTTCTCTTATACTTCCGTTAAGTTACACATTTATTACACTTTTTTTTATATAGTGAGTCTACGAACACCACACACTTTTGTCCGAACCTTTTTTTTTTTTGAAATTTAGTTTTGATTGTTTTTTTTTGCTCTAAAAAATTTAGGTTATAATCTCGTATTCAAATTTAAGAATTACGGAAAGTATAGAATTCTGATAAGACAAGCTCCAATGGCTACTATTTGGAGCTTTAAGCCCCCCTTTCTGATGAACCCCTTTTCTGTTGCTGCAATACTTATTAATTGTGTGATATGTACACTCTGAATGACATAATCGCTTATCTTATATATTTAAACAGGCAATTCTTGTATATATATAATGTGAATCTCGGAAACGGCTCCAACGATTTTGTTGAAATATGATAAGTGGAAGTTTTCGGGGGTGAAAAATCGATCTAGATTAGTCTTATGTCTGAGAAAATACCTGTTTTCGAGTTTTCATTCGATTTTCTTTCGCATTATTCCACAAAAAATATGATTGTGATCAAATGGCCAAGGCGCAAGATCGACAATCACAGGTGTCCAGGTTCGAATCTCGGTCAGATACAAAGTTTTTACTTTTGTTTTTTTTCATATTTATTCAAGTTCTTAGTTTTCTTTTTTAAAATAAACTTGTATTTCAGGCCAAAAACTCCGAGCGAAGCTCGGTAGTCCAGATACTTGTATTATTAAACGCCCACCATCTATGTATTTGGTACGTTGAGTTTTTTCGTTTTGTTTTGAGTGACATAACTATTTTTAATGAATTAATAACATTTACTCTAACCTAGCACCTGTGGGCTCCATCGACCATCATGTAAGACATGACCGGCCCATTTCCACTTTAGTACGTTATTCTGTGGGCAATGTCAATGGCCTTAACTCTCTGGGGAACGACTTCGTTTCGGATTCCTTCAATAAAAAAAACGCTAAACATCGCGCTTTCCTTTGCTTGCTGAATGATTTTGAATTTGTGGACCAGCCCTATAGTAAATATTCACGATGACAAGGCGCTTGTGGGTTCTTGTTTATGTATTGTATCGCCATCCTTAAATTGTAACCTATAATAACCCTAATATTAGTTTCATTTTCAAGCCGGATAAATATGCCAATGTCATTTTCCTTGACGTTGGAGAAGCAAGTGAAGAAAGTGTGATTATACATGCTTACATGGGCTTACGTGGGATATAAGTTCGAAAAAACGAGGAATTAGCTCTTGCATTCTGGACGTCCAGTGATGGCTAGTTGGAGGTGAACGTAATCATAGGCTTAGTATTATTATTCCCTCCATGACCGCGGACACGCCGGCGTTACAGTTAAAAATAGATTTCTTAGAAATTTCATTAATTTCTTAGAAATTTACTTGGAGGTGATAATGTTTATATAATTCACGACTATTCTGCACGTATCCAGCTTTTAATAAAATAAATAAATATGTTGAGACATTAACACACAGCGCCATCTAGTTCCATGGTAAGCTACGAGGCTTGTGTTATGGATACCAGATACTTGGTACACTACATATATATAACTTTAAATATGACTGGAGTGCAAACATTCGTCCCCATCACACAAATGAATGCCCCCAGCGGGACTCGAACCCCCGACCGCTGGCACAACATGTAGGGTCACTACAAACTGAACCAAACGTGTCGTTAAAATATGCAGTATGGAGAGTCATAGTTGTAACATTTCATTCGTTCGGTTCTTTCATATATAGATACATAAATTCTGAGTGACAACAATCTTAAAGCCGTAGAGTTAGACTTTAGTACATTTGAAACAATTTTTATATAAAACGATTTTTTTATACTTTGATCACTTAGCAACTGTGTTATAATATTATACAATATATATGAACTTACTGCAAGTAACAGAGATTTAGCAGCTATTCTGCTACTGCCTACAGCCTATCTCGTATGTGACACAATTTCATTAATATAACGCACAATAATATTTGAATTTGTTAGCTTAATGTGGCAATTTCATATAGAAAATGACTTCCACAAGTTGTCCTAGATACTACGTATATTAAAACAAAACCAAAAATTCCAGCTTAAAATAAATGAACTTTAGAAATAACATTTCAAATTTCAAATGCAAATTGAAATAATACAATTTAATTTCTATGAATAGCAATGGATTTATCTATTTTTAAATGTATCTTAATTTAGTTTGTAGATGGATTTTCAATCACTTTGTCCTGGTTAATATAAATTATGTCAATTGCAAGAGTTTTGGTAACTATCGGATTTGTCTACAAATATTTTCTGCCAATGTTAAGTTTTTTTAGTTGGCCATAAATATGTATTATACTAGCGGCTCACCCTCGTTTCACTCGGATTCGGCTCTAGGAAAACAAAAACAAACCTATCCAACGGGAACTGTATATTTTTCCGGGATAAAAAGTAGTAGAATGTGTTATTTTAGACTATAATCTATCTCTGTGCCAAATTTCATCCAGATCTGTTCAGCCGTTCTGGCGTGAAAGAATAACTAACATCCATACTCACAAACTTTCACATTTATAATATTACTATAGATTTTTTTTTAATTTTAAAAGCACATTTTGGCTTTCTTATTATATGGACTCACATATAGGCTTGAGTTAAGTTAAAGCGTAACAAATAATTATTATTGTATCAAAAAAATATATCGACCGAATTCAAAATAACGTTAGAAGTAACTAAAACCTAAAACATATTCGTTAGAAATGGATCATGAAAATTGATGCATAATTCGCGAATATCTCGTAATGAACATGCAAACAATATATACACGTACTAGCATTGCCCGCGGCTCCGACCGCGTTCAGATGACCAAAAATCAAAATGGTAGGTTTTACAGATTAGGATACTGTTACGTTGCAGTTTTTGCATTTTTTTCTCAGAAATGAGATACTTTCCCGCGATAAAAATATTCTATATGTTGACCCAGATAACCAGCTATCACCATACCAAATTTCATCAAAATCCCTCCAGTGGCTTTTCCGTGATGCGGTAACAGACAGACAGACAAACAAACAAAAATTCTAAAAACTATAGATTCGGCCTCTGTATCGATAATAATGTCTATTTCAATAAGATTTTCCTAAAAATATTTAATTTACAGATTCGGCTTAGTTACAATTTTATTATATGTGTAGATTTAGCACCTCTTTTTTTTTAAATTGGTCAATAACTAGAAATACTTATGAGGGTGATGCCAAAGACAGCAGCTTGCTTTTAATAAAATATTGTGTTATGTATTTCTTGTATAAAAAAATCTTGAATTTGGTTTAATATTTGCTGAAAATAACATCTTGTTATTTCCCAAGCGTAGCATGCAAGTGAAATGTAGGTCTACATTGTATCAAATTAGAGGAAGCTTTTTTAATAATTTACCATAAATTTTAGCTTGGAATATTTATTATATGCGAAAAAACTGTAATTTCAGACAGTGATAAAGAACTAATGCCATTATTTTGTGTACGAGTATATTACGCAATAAAAGATTTTTGATTCGCTAAGTTGATAAGTTTATATTTATAGACTTTTTGTTTATAGTTTATTGGTAATTTCGTCGTTGTTAATCATAATCTAACAAATGCCAAAATAATAACTTAGTGCCAAAATAGGTATTATTGTTTTGTTTAAAACTTTAAAGATTTTTTTTAAAATTAGCTAGTAATACAATGAATAAATAAATTTTCAATATTTTTTATATGAGGTCTCCACTATAAAATATTTGATTGCAAAGAGACCAAAACGACATTTTCAAACTACGTACGGTTTAGTCCGGTTGGAGACAAAACAGTGGTGTTACAAAAGAAGTGTTAAGTGCTACACGAATTTCAGTTCTAGTAAACTGGAGTAAAATTCAATTTCGCTTAAGCATTTGGTGCTCCAATTTTCTTTATTCCATACCAACGCCAAATTCTGAGGCCTTGTCTTTGATTAAGCTCCGAGATGTGTCCGTTTTCAACCGTTTTACTTTCAATTTTGTTCAACGCTCATATTCTGCAATGTAGGTCCTGTTTACACTGTTTTATTACGAAAATCAAATACAGTAATTGAATTTCAACAAGTTTTACCTAACTATTGATTGAATTTCTATTCAAATATTTGATATCATTATAACGAGGAATAGAACGTTGACTGTGGTGGAAAACGCACCAAAGGAATATACTCGATATTTCTTATGAACCCCCCGATGCGTGTTCTCTTTATCGTGTAGTGAGGCTCATTAGCGCCTGGCAATCCAGCCGAGCGTGAAGCCAAGAAATGCACTTGGGAGGCTATTAACCTTTCAAGTGAACTGTGGGAGTAGCCTTACAGTTGTTGTGGTCTGCCTCAGCACACCAGCCGTGTCATATTTGAGTTGGTAAGCGATCCTGCGATGCCACTTTTAAACGGGGTAGGTTTCATTGGGTTTTAGTGGGTAGTATTCGTTTTTCTACTTAGTAAATCTCCAAATAATCATGCATAAATGCATTTTCCGACGTTAAGAAAAATTGGTGTATGAAAGTACTTATAGACAGACCTATGTCATACAAAGTTAGCTAATTTATCATGATTTAAAAAGAGTTGTTAATTAATTATTTTAGATATAATTTAGTATTAAAAAATTAAAAACATGTATAACATGAAAGTCTTACTAGTTACTATATATATATATATATATATATATATATATATATATATATATATATATATATATATATATCACGAGTCGATCAAATTGTACAACTTGTTAGGAGGTTGTTAGGAAAATTGGATGAGGAATTTGTATTTTTTAGCATAATTTTAATTTAATTTAACTTTAACTTTTTGCTATACATATGTAACTACTTTTATAATTTTTATATAGTTAAAATAATAAGTAACAAGCAATTGATGTAGAGATTTAGTTAATTGGTGCGACATGCTGACAGATGAATGGAGAGTATGACGTTATTATAAGGGCGTTGATTTTCCATTTGGAAAATGTTACACTAAAAACTACGTATACAGTTTGTACTTCCAAACGTCATTACCATATCTCAGTCGTCAATCCCACACTGTCAATTTTTCGAACTATCCTCACTTTTATTTCAAAACACATTTATTTCTATAAAATTACTAGCGACTCATCCTCGCTCCGCTCGGGTTCGTTCCTGGGGTGGGTCTGGGAGGACCACCTTTGTCCTTATCACTTAAGGGTATGGGAAATAGATAGTAGCCGATTCTCAGACCTACTGAATACGCATATAAAATGTGGTGAAAATTGGTAAAGCCGTTTCGGAGGAGTACGGTAACAAACATTGTGACATGGAAATTTTATATATAAGATAAGGTTGTTAATAATTATAAATTAAAATAAAATATATTCTTTAAAATTTATTTTATTATAACATATGTTTCTGATTTTATTGTATAAGTAACAGTACCTGGGCCACTGAGCTTCGCTCGGAGTTTTTGGTCAAAAGTACAATTTTCTTTTAAAAAAATCTAGAATAAATACAATAAAAAAGTAAAATTAACCGACTAGGTTTCGAACCCGGACACCTATGAGTGTCAATCTTCCGACTTAGCCGCTTGATCACGATGCTTATATCCGACTGTGTGAAATTATCGATCATAATTTGAGTGGAATAATGCCAAAGAAAACCGCATGACAACTTAAAAACCCGCATTTTCCCAGACATAAGGCTAATCTAGATCGATCTGTCGCCCTATATATATATATATATATATATATATATATATATATATATATATTTATTAGATATATAATGTACTGATATAACACACCGACACAGTGGTACGGTACTGGAAGCCAGTACTACCCACTTAACTACGACGCCCTGACGGTCTGTCAAAGCAGACCACAACAACCATGGGGTTACTCCATAGTCCACTCTGCTATCAGAGAAGTACCAAGAGCAAGTCAATGTATAGAATCAAGTTAACGTTTGTTGTGACTGATTATACTTTTTATCGCGATCCATTTTAGTTAATTCTGTAGAATATCTATAATAAAAATTGATAATTCTAAGAAAAATGAATAAAGTCGCCAATTCAAGCGAGAAATATAAAAATTGAATCAGATCTTAATAAAATAGCTTTTTTAGATCATTTATATTTTCAACCAGAAAAAAATAAAAATGCAGAACTTCGCATTTATTCAATTCGTATATTCATCTATGCCAGAAATTGTTGTATTGCAGTAAAACACCGACTTGTCTTTGGGCATAACTTTACTCAAAACAACTTATAAAACTTGTATCTCATTCTGTTATCTCTCTCATTTTCTCCCAATATTAAGAAACTATGTCATACTTCATCAAATTCTATACCAGCTGGTAAATACCCGTTTAAATTTTTGAAATCGTTCTATTGCTATTTTTTTCGGATAAATGTTGCCATATCCATTTCTGCTATAGGAAATATTATTTTCCACTTCTAAACATATCATTTATTTCTAAATTATATAAGTAATATAAAATATTACTGTCAATAAAAATTTTCGTCATCATGATCAAGATATGTTAGTAAAAGAAGAAATAAAAAAGACCTACATTTCTTATAATATTATTATACACAACCTACTTCTTTTATAACCCAGTAAAAGTACTGAAACATCATAATATTTCAAGCTAATATTTTAACGGTACCAACAGCTATTGTAGACAATATAAGGAACGATTTGATAAATATTTCTCTTTTTTAAGGCTGAAGTAATATCTAGAACTATTCAAGATATTCGATTTTTTTTTTTTAAATACTAAGCTTTTTTATACGAGTAGTAGGTAATAAAAAATATTTTTAGTATTAGAATAGAAATATGTAATAACTTAGAATATAGTTTATTTTTTACTTGACACCTAAAAATGTTGTTTCATCATAGAAATTTTGCTACCCCTTTTCACCTTTTTAGAAATTTAAACAAATCCTTTCATATATATAGTCTACTAGCGACTCACCCTCGCTTCGCTCGGGTTCGTCCCTAGATACGTTTTGGCGGTTAGTATAGATTTCTCAGAGATGAGATATTTTCCCGTAGTAAAAAGTATCCTATAAGTTGACCCGGATACCCAGCTATCATCATACGAAATTTTATGTGTTCAGTGGTTTTCTCGAGATGCGTTCCTAGACGGACAAACAGACAAAAATTCTAAAAACTATAGATTCGGCCTCTGTATCGATAATAATCCTGTATATATAGATAAGCATTTTACATACTAGAGCAGTTAGGTCAGAGTAATAACCCCCCCCCCCAACGTACGTTCACCTTGTCGTGGTGGGGGGACTCAGTAGTGCCCGGCAATACAGCCGGGCGCGAAGCCAAGAAACGCACAGGGAAATGGCCTGCTTCGGTGGGCGGTGGGAGGCGGCCCTCTTCGGAGGGCGGTGTTCCATGCGGGTTGCTCCTGGTACTTCTCTGATAGCAGAGTGGACCTTGGAGCAACCCCGTGGTTGTTGTGGTCTGCTTCGGCAGACCTGCCGTCGGGGCGTCGTAGTTGAATGCGTAAGCGATCCTGCGACGCCCCATTAAGACGGGGGAAGGTTTTGTTGGGTTTTAGTGTGTAGTACTGGCTTTGCTGGTGAGTCCCACACCTCGTGCATAAATGCATTTCCCAACGTAAAAAAAAAAGAAAAAAAAGAGTAATAAGAATTAAACAAGAAAATCAACTTTAGAAATATTAATTAGGTAATTAAAATGCCATATCTGTAGTAAGTTGCAAAACTGGTCTGTTCTTATTGAATATAATACTTAAACCATTAAAGTGGCGTTTTTTTTTATACATAAAAGAGTATAGCTATTTATTTCTTAGACTAACAATAATAAAACGAAATAGCTTATTTTCTCTTAAAACAATACAAGTGGAAAACAAAATGTGCTTAATTGTCCGTAAAAGCTCTCAAAGCTGAATAAAGAAACGAGATCTTAGTTTTGGATTCAGGGTCACAAAAACATCGTATAGGGGTATTGTCGGACTAATGTTTTATTCATGTTAGGGGAAGATGGGGGAAATGGGCAAAACATATTGGTACTATTGCGTGCATGGTACAAATATTTTTTACGCACAAAATATAGCTTTTTTGTAGCGAAAGCTCGCTTTATATAATATGGATTGTTGACAATAAATATGAGGTTTAATCAATAGACTTATGTAAGACTGTAGTGGTGCGTATCCGATATGCTGCTGCGTATGCTGTATGCGTATTCCTCCTATTGTAAAAGTACAATGCTGGAGATACCAGGTTTGATTCTCACTCTTTACTCTAGTCTCTCTATTTGATCTCTTGGTTTTTTTTTAATTTATTTTTGTTGATTTCAAAGCTTGTAGAACAGAAAATATTTTGCAAGTGTCTCGTGGAATTTATGATGAACACGATCGAAGATTAATCGTGGACATGATAATGGAGCAAAATATGCGTAATTGACGCATACAATTGATTATAATTATAATATAACATACGATCGAACATTTTGTTTTCGAAAAATCAGTAAAAGCTAACGATATACTATTATAAGTTAAATTTTTAGCAAACAGAAAAAATTGTATTCAAACACTGCTAATAAAATCACAGATTTAATGTCTGCAATTTTATTTTAATTAAAAATCGGTCAAGTGCGAGTCGAATTCGCACACGAAGGGTTTCGTACCATCGTAGGTGTATACTTAACATAAAAAAATGTTCCTTGTATTTATATTATTTTGCTTTATTTATTTTTATTATTTGTTGTTGTACCGGCAATAGAAATAGATACTCTGTGAAAATTTCAACTCTCCACCTACTATTACGTTCATGAGATACAGCCCTCTAACAGAGGAACGGACATACGGATATACGGACGAACAGACGGACAGCAGGCTTAGTATAAGTTTCCATTGGCACCATTCGGGTACGGAACACTATAAATTGATAAGATTAGAAATTCGCGATATATGTCACATATCATGAATTTCTAATTTTAAAGTAATAAATTAAAAGAAACGAGATAGTAATCGATATAGTCTGTTATTTTTGAGATAACTCTGTATGCCTTTGACCGCAGTGTTTGTATATTTTTAGACGATTTCAAAAAAAAAACTCATTTCGGCTGTTATCAACCGACTTCAAAAAGGAGGAAGTTCTCAATTCGACTGTTTTTTTTAATGTTTGTTACCTCAGAACTCCATCATTTATTAACCGATTTGGACAATTTTTGTTTTGTTTGAAAGGGTATACTTCCAGATTGGTCCCATTTAAATAAAAAAAAATGCCACCCCTAAGGGTGGAAAAATAGCTAATGATGAATTTAACCTACTTCTAATTGTCATATTGACTTGAAACTTTGCAAATGTTTCTATTACTGTTGATAGTACAGTGGTTTGGTATTGTTGACCTGATCTGGTGGTAAAGTCAGAAGGTGGATAGGTGGAACTCTTCAACGGCTAATAGTAGATACTTTGAGTTTGGGCTTATTTTGTTTTAGCCTAACACTTTAGAATTCTTCCTTTGCTACTACTGTCTACACTAAAAAGAGAAAAATAAAAACTTTTAAACAAAAAATTAAAACCGACTTAAACAGTAAAAAATAACTGATTGGTAGTTTTCATTTACTATACATACCTAATCAAATATTTTCGAAATCGGTGCCAGCCCATACAAAGCAAAGCACACCGACTTCGAAAATATTTGATTAGGTATGTATAGTAAATGAAAACTACCTATCAGTTATTTTTACTTTTTAGTACTTTTGTTTGAAGTCGGTTTTTTTTTAATTCCATTTTGTGTTATGCGATTTGAAACTGCTTTTAAGGATCATTATTTATGTACTTTTTTGTCTTTGCCTATTTAATATAATATAGTGTATACATAAATTAACCAATTAAAGATATATTTAGATATTGCTTCAGTGCAAATTACATATGTTTGAATCATCCATAGGTATTTTAATTTTATTCATGCTATGTATAGATTCATGAAAGTACGTTAAAACCACTTCAGTATCGTGTGGGTTGCTCTCTGAATAAAACATTTGTGCTTAAATGAAAAAAAAATAATGGCAATATAGCAGCTTAATAAGAGATATAACGTATTCACATTATTATTATTAAGAACCAAAGACTATCTAAGTGTTACTCCAGGCCATAGCCTATACGTTTACTAAATTTCATCCAAATCCATCCAACCGTTTCTGTGTGAAGGATTAAAACTATACATATAATAAAATTGTGACTAAGCCGAATCTGTACATAAAATATTTTTTGAAAAATCTTATTGAAATAGACATTATTATTGATGCAGAGGCCAAAACTATAGTTTTTAGAATTTTTGTCTGTATGTCTGTCTGTCTGTTACCGCATCACGAAAAAAACACAGGACAGATTTTGATGAAATATGGCATGATGATATCTGGTTACCCGGGTCTACAAATAGGATACTTTTTACTGTGGAAATATATCTCATCTCTAAAAAATCTGTACTAAACGTTAAAATGTAACTAGGGACGAACCCGAGCAGAGCGAGGGCGAGTCGCTTGTTATAAGACATTAGGAGTAAATTGCTTTTGAAATAAGGAAACTCCTAACCAATATATGACTCCCATTATTTTATCTTAGGAAAAATAAAGAAGGTGTGTTTCTGTCTATATAAAGTCGCGGAAAGTTAGTATCTCGTAAAAATTTATTGTAACTGTTTTTATCGACAAGATAAGCGCCTTACTCACGAGATTGTTATATACTCTTTACAACCAAACCCAAAGCTCTGTTTAGGATAGAAACAGCCCTTAAACTACAATAGACATATTCATTTAGGTGCTTTTATCTCTTCCATATCATACTTTTTTAAATTAATTAACGTTGTCTTAATATTAGATCCTTTGTAATAAATATAAATATATGTTCGAACATTAACACACAGTACCATATAGTTCAATGGTAAGCTACGAGGCTTGTGTTATGGATACTAGATAGTTGATACACTACACATATATAACTTCATAAATATAAATACCCATGACTGGAGTACAAACATTTGTGCTCATCACATAAATAAGTGCCCCCAGCGGGACTCGAACCCGCGACCGCTGGCACAGCGAGTAGATTCACTACAAACTGAGCCAAACACGTCATCAATATAGCTTATGTTAAACGTTTTATTTTTTTAAAGGTCGTGGAAAATTTTATCTGATCGAGTGCTTGACAAATCGATCAAAAAGGATGAAGAGAAGAGGCTATACCTTCATTTAAAATTTGAATCCTTTAACAGAAAACATACAGAAAGTTCCTCGTATTTAGTTATGGTTCCGTAGCCAAAAGACCAAAACAGAACTTTTATAATAGATTAGCATTGCCCGCGGCTCTGCCCGCGTTCAGATGACTAAAAACCAAATTCTTGGTTTTACATATTAGTATACACATTGCAGTTTTTGTATTTTTTATCAAAAATGAGATATTTCCCCGCAGTAAAAGTATCCTATATGTTGGCCCGGATAACCAGCTATCACCATACCAAGTTTCATCAAAATCCCTGCAGTGGTTTTTCTGTGATGCGGTAAGAGACAGACAGACAAAATTTCTAAAAACTATAGATTCGGCCTCTGTATCGATAATAATGTTTATTTCAATAATTTTCCAAAAAATATCTAATGTACAGATTTTGCTCAGTTACAATTTTATTATATGTATAGATATCGTTTGTCCATCTATCCGTATGCTATGCTATATATTTGACCCGGAGACCTGTTTAAAAGGTGAGTGAAGTGATATATGGTGAGTGTACATAATACAAATAGATCTGTTTCTTTTTACTTAAAATGTAGTTGCTGACTTATAAGTCATTCCAAATCACGCCAAATATTTCTTATTTCGTTTACAATGTTAGTCATTATAATTCGATCTTGGTAATATTATAAATATTTTAAAAGTTTAGATGTTTGCATGGATGCTTGTTACTCGATTACATCAGAACTTTTTATCCCGGAAAAATGTACGATTCCCGCGGGATAGATTAGTTTTTATTTTTTAGTATTTTTATATTTTGTATCATCTGGTGAACATTATTAGTTTAATTTTCCTATACGTTACTAAAAATATATGTAGATATGAGTACACCCTCTCCATCCATCCGTCCATTTTTGAAGCTGACTATAAAGCATTCTAAACAAAAAAAAAACTAAATTTTAACATATTTTATGAGTTATCTAACTTTGTCATGAGCGAGTGAAACAAGCGAGTGTTTGGTTTAATTGCATTACTTCCGGTTGCCCGAAGCCTGCAGTAAATGAATATGCATAAACTCAAGAAGTAACTTAACTTGCTTGAATATGCTATCTATCCTATAGTATTACTACATTTCCCGCGGCTCCGCCCGCGTTCAGATGACCAAAAACCAAATTCTTAGGTTTAACATATCAGTATACTCTTACATTGCAGTTTATGTATTTTTTCTCAGAAATGATATATTTTGCCAGGGTAAAAAGTATCCTATATGTTGACCCGGATACCCAGCTATCATCATACCAAATTTGATTCGTCCAGTGGTTTTCTCGTGATGCGGTAACAGACAGACAGACATAAATTCTAAAAACTGTACATTCGGCCTGTGTATCGATAATAATGACTATTTCAATAAGATTTTCCAAAAAATATTTAATGTACAGATTTGACTCAGTTAGAATTTTATTATACATATAGATAATTGTAAAATCATGTGCTTTGATTTATTTCTTTTTCTTTTACGTAATAATTTAGTAATGGATTGACGTGACAGTTTAGGGGCTGGAAAAACAAAATTGATATGTTAGCATTACAAAAAGAGCGATTCAGTGAAGCAAGGGTTGGTTCTAAGAATAACTCTATGTCAGTTATTAACATATCATTTCTCTTATCACGTATATATATATATATATATATATATATATATATACGTACTTTATTGTTTTAAAATTTCTTCTAGCTCAATATAGATATTTTTTTCAATATAGAACAGCGCAGCGCACATTATTTTGACGTATCTCCAAAGGTTTAGTTATGAAAACAGTTTTTTGACAAAACGCCGTCTAGGCTCAGCCATTTTGAACAAAATATTTACAAATTATATATAAAAACCTTCCTCGTTTTCGCTCATTCTATTAGTGAAAACCGTATCAAGATCCGATGCGTCATTTACAAGAAGTAAGCGGAGAAACAGACAGACGCAGACGGCGACGTTTTATACTATGTAGAGATATAACTTAATACTATTATATAGCTTGTTTATTTTATACAAGTGTAAGATAATAAATAAATAAATATATACTACGTACGTATATATATATATATATATATATATATATATATATATATATATATATATATATATATATATATATATATATATATACGTACGTAGTATATAAGTATAAAAATACAATATATATATATATACACCAGTGGCGAAGGGTTAAATTTCAGCAGAGGAAAGTTGTTCCAAAAATATATAAATTTTATATACGTATTAATGCAGAAAGAAATATTTCCAAAAGATAAAATATTTCCAAAAGAACATTTATACATTTAAAAAATTAAATGTATGTAAAATTATAGCAAAATAATTTTAAGGTAAAACGTTTTGCATGGACGCTCCTATATACATTAAAGGATTATATTATAAATTAAACCTAGTACAAATAAATAAATAAATAAATACCTGTATTGGGACATTTACACACAACACCATCTAGTTCCATAGTAAGCTACGAGGTTTTTATACATATATGTATTATAATAAACTTTCTGGTAGTTCAGTGGCTAGTATTTATGGGTACAGATCCGGAGGTCCTGGACTTGAGTTCTGGGTCAGGCCAAATTTTTTTCTCAGGAACAGCGCGGACTTGGGGTGGCGTTTCACCCTATATCTGCACATACACTTGGGCATTATGATAACTTCTGCGCAGTTGGCTTATCTCATTAAGATTGGCTACCGTTGCAGAAATCGGTCAGAAAGACAATATTAAAAACAAACTTAATTATAAAGCCTATTTGAATCATGACTTGCCATACTATGAGATTATACAGTGTTAGAATACACACATTATGCACTGTTATATCTGTTGTGTAACTTTTTGTTAAAAAAATCGCTCATTAGAATGTTTTTACTGATAATAAGCAATAGTTTGGAACAAAGTATTTGTTAAATAATTACTTCAACTGAGAAAGTTCGCTGTAATTACTCTACTCTCAAGCGAAACTTCGTCTTGATATTTAAGTACCTACACTAGACCAACTTTAAAGTGCATGGTGAAAATCTATTTTTTTTTAATTAACACAGACTATACACAAAAAATGTTGTGAGTTAAAAAATTGCACTGCTATTTATACTAATATTATAAATGCGAAAGTTTGTGAGTATGGATGTAGGGATGTTTGTTACTTTTTCACGCCAGAACGGCTGAACAGATCTGGATGAAGTTTGGCACAGATATAGATTATAGTCTAGAATAACACTTAGGCTTCTTTAATCCTGGAAAAATTTACGGTTCCCGTGGGATACCTATCCTTTGTTTTTGTTTTGTTTGTTGTGTTGGGTGAGCCGTTAGTCTGACATAGTTTGAATATTTAAGCAAGTTTTTTCATTCATATCAGATTTAAGATGTGGGGCGAGTTATAATTAAATTATAGTTTGTTTTAGTTTTAGTTAGTTTCTATTTCATTAGTTAACTGTAACATTGTTAGTTAAGTCAACCTAGACTCTGGTTTGCCCATTAGCTCGTTTGCAGGAAATACTTGCAAAGCACTTTATGATAGAACACAAAACATAAAGATTTATAATTTTGTTTAATATATAAATTATATATACATATGTATACATTATACTGATAATAAAATTAAAAGTTAGTAAGTGATTTTTTTCTTTCTTTTGACGCTTTAAAAAGTTAACGAGTTGGAGTGAAATTTAGAAAATAAATAGCTTAAATTTTGAATGAAAATGAAAATGAAAAATGATTTATAAATAAAAAGAGTTTTTAAATACATTAAGTCCCACTCTTCCGTAGAAAATTTCTTAAAATTATACAACTCAACAGTGTTTTTTATATTAACCAACAACTTATAAATAATAGAAAAAAAATAAAAAATAAAAAATAAAAATAAAAAATAAAAATAAAATAGTGTGTCTGTATGTGTGTGTGTGTGTGTGTGTGTGTGTGTGTGTGTGTGTGTGAATAACTCATAATTGCTTTACATTATTGCTTAATGTTATATATATATCATTCACACTATTTTATAAAGAAAGTATGTATGAAGCAAGCATAAGTCACCAGTTTTTGAGTAAAAATGAACAGTCAGAACTATGAAACAATATATGTATGTACATATTTCCTACAAAACTATATAAAAAAGACGACGTTGGAAACAGCCACTAATCAAAATATATATTTTTTATATCTTAATTATAAAGAAAAATAACATGAAGCTTTAAAAACAGAATGTTTCATTAAATTAAAAAATATTTTATCTCCAACTAAACATTAAAATATAACATATCTATAAAAAATAGCGGAACCGGAAACTTTGAAGCAAATTGAAAATAGAAGTACATGAGTCTTATGAAGCAGCCTTGGCCCGGATGTCAAGCAATGAAGGTCAAGTGGCAATCAGTAAAAGATGTAAACATATTTTTCATTATGAAATATTGTTTTATTTTCACTTTTTACTAAGAAACATGAACATTTGTGTTTACATTCAAAAATTAAATGTATGTAAAATTATAGCAAAATAATTTTAAGGTAAGACGTTTTGTATGGACGCTACTATATATATTAAAGGATTTTATTATATATTAAACCTAGTACAAATAAATAAATAAATACCTGTATTGGGACATTAACACACAGCACCATCTAGTTCCATAGTAAGGTACGAGGTTTTCATACATATATGTATTATAATAAACTGCCTTGGTAGTTCAGTGGCTAGTATGTACGGCAATAGATTATAGATCCTGGACTTAAGTTTTGGGTCAGGCATAAAGATATTTTTCATTAGGGAATATTGTTTTACTTTCACTTCTTACTCATAAACACGAACATTTTGTGTTTACATCAAAAGGTTTTTTAACTAGCAACCTACCCTCGCTTCACTCGAGTGTATTCATGACACTATGCCTAAGGATGCCTTACTTAGTTTATAACCGACTTCAAAAAGGAGGAGGTTCTCAATTCGATTGATTTTTTTATATACCTACACCGCTGAGATTTATGATCCGATTTACGTGATTCTTCTTTAGTTTGATGCGATATAGTTGCCATTTAGTCCCATAAATATTTAACATAGTTTGGCCCAGTAGTTTCCATTTTATAATTTTTTTTATAAAAATTTTTGTTTACGTGGACGATGTAATTTTATTTTAGTTTGTGTATAGCTTTTTTATTTATGTATACTGTGTTACATCAAGTCCAAATCCGTACGTAAGTCCGTACGTAAATCAGTAAGGAGGGACAAATATGCACACATATTCAAATTTTTGCGAATTGGCTTTCTCAGACACGGATGTTTCCTCATAATGCATTCTTTCACCATCAAGGCGAGTGATATTCATATGAAAATTGACTCACTTATGTAAATATCAGAGGTGAGGCACCCGGGGCTTAAATCTGCTTCACTTGGCTTTTCAAACGAGCACGTACCAACTTGACTCTAAATACACTATCAATGCAAACCTTTAATCTATACTAATATTATAAAGAGGCAGACTTTGTTTGTTTGCTTGTTTATTTGAACGCGCTAATCTTAGGAACTGCTAATCCGATTTGATTTTTTTTGCATTAGATAGCCCGCTTATTGAGGAAGGCTATAGGCTTTTTATATCATCATGCATATAGTACCCAAGGGAGCAGAGCAGTAATATTATATATAGTTTATCTATTCCATATTAAACGTTAAAACGTACCAAGGGTGTAAGGGTGAGCCGCTAGTCTATAATATTATAAAGAGACAAAGAAAAACAGTCGAGTACCTTTTCCTCCTCTGTTTGTCAACCAATTCTATTTTTTTTTATTTAGCAGCCATTCACGAGCCAGTAAAAACTGAAAATACTTAGTTTTTCATATAAATAGGTACATTCTATATAATAATATTTTCCTCAAATTTATAATAACCATTACTGGGGGAACATTAGTATATTTTAATTTTACTAACAAAATCCAAAGCTTAAGATATTCTCGTTTTATATTCGGATTTACATAGTTTTATAACACCATTAACCCAGCTACGTGGCCGTCTAGGCTTCTAGTGCTTAATTAGCAACTTTTTAGTTTCATCAACAGCCCTCAGGTGACCAATTTGAGAAGTTTTCATATTTTCCCATTGTCAAGGTCCATATAATGAGTAACTTTTGAAAAGTAGAGCGAATTTGTCTTTTTGAATAGACTTAATTTGTCATATTGAGAACAATGTTCAATTAAAACTGTCTCGGTGGTCTAGTGGCTAGCATGTACGGCTGCAGACTCTGAGGTCCTGGATTTGAGACCCGGGTCGGGCCAAGTTTAATAACTGAGTTTTTCTGTTAAGACATTCTCAGTAATAGAGTTCTCTGACAATACGTTAAGCCATCGTTTCCGCGCCTTAACTCCCACCGGTCGTGTCGAAGTATCGTCCTGTCGGGATTTGAGTGTAAAAAGGATAGAAAGTGCACTTGTGTCTGCACATACTCTTGTGCACTATAATATCTCCTACGCATCTGGCTGGTCTAAGTTAAATTGGCCACCGTGGCCGAAATCGGTCAAGAGGGAATTATTATTATTATTTATATACATTCGTACTTGATAAAAACAAAGAATTTTAATTATATTTTAAATTTTAATTGAAAAGCATTGATCTACTTTCTGTTCTATTTATGTTCCACAGTTATTTATAATATTTTTATATGAAAATACTACACTAGAGAGAATGTACTACTACTCGTATGTCAAAGCCGCAAGTAATTAAAAACAACTATACATATAGTTGCTATATGCCGGGTACTGCCTCGGTGGTGTAGTGGCTAGCATGTACGGTTGCACACCCGGAGGTCCTGGGTTCGAGTCCCGGGTCGGGCCAAGTTTAGTTATTGAGTCTTCCTGTATAGTAAGTCTCAGTAACAGCCCGGAGTTGGGAAGTTGGCGGTGTTTCACCCTCGTGCCTTGGAGAGCACGTAAAGCCGTCGGTCCTGCACCTTAACTCTCACCGGTCGTGTCGAGTGGTCGTCCCACCGGAGTATGAGAGTGATAGGAATAGAGAGTGCACTTGTGTCTGCGCGTACACTTGAGCACTATAATATCTCCTGCGCAGTTGGCTAATCTCATTGAGATTGGCCGCCGTGGCCGGAATCGGCTAGGAGAACATCATCATCATCACATATGCCGGGTATGCTATATTAATGTCCCGGGTCTCGCATCTCTGATATTTTCATGTACGAATCATTTTCAATGTGATCGTCAGTTGTCTTAACGGTGAAGGAAAACATCGTGAGGAAACCTGCATGTCTGAGAGAACCTAGCAAGTTTTCGAAAGACATGTGAAGTCCACCAACCCGAACTTGGCCAGCGTGGTGGACTGTGGCCTAATCCCCCTCGTACTGAAGGGATGCCCGTGCCCAGCAGTGGGACGTAAAAAATGGCTGAATACATACGTAGCGCCCGTTTGAAAAGTACAATTTACAATATCTGCACACGAGTACCTATATAGATAATAGATATACGACTATTATGTTTAAATAGGCAAAAACAGAACCGTTTGGTACCTTTTTCTCCTTTATTTGTCAACTTTTTTTTCGATTTTTTTAGCTATTGATGAGCTTTATTCTTATCAATAAAAATAATTTTAAACAGTTTTTTACATAACAATTATGCTCCCTTCATTTCGCTCGGGATCGTAACTAGCAGTTTAGAAATGTAAATATGATTTTTTTGTAATTTTCATGGTTATCAATTTTCGCGTTGGAACCCTAAATATTTTCGGTGTAAAACATACCTTATATGTAATCTTATAAACTCCTATATCTTTCAGTGAATGTTCCATTACAATCAGTTACATTATTACCCCGGACAAATAGAAAGACAGACAGACAAATTAAAAAAAGAGTTGAAATCCCAGAAAAACTCCTAAATTATATATATATATATAATTTATATATATATATATATATGTTTATATATATATATATATATATATATATATATATATATATATATATATATATATGTTTAGATTTAAGATATTAGAGCTTGAGTGAATGTGAGTTAGTTATAAAACAACTCAACGGTCGGTTTTTTTCCACTTCAATTAAAGTAGTTACTACTTCTGACGTTAAAGACAGAATAAAATATCGGAATAAGAAATCCCCTATAGCATTCGCCATGGAAATGTAAGCTACATTTACCCCTACATAGCCACCTATTTGTGAAAGAATTTTCAGAATCGGATAAATTGTATTAAAAATTTTACCCTAAATTCAAACTTACAAGAATTATATCTCTATATTATTAACTAGGTCGAGTTCCCATACAAACTTTCATCCCTATTTTGATCCCCTTAAGGGATGATTTCTGGGATAAAAGGTATCCCATGTCCTACCCAGGATCTCAAACTATCTTCTCACCAAAATTTCATATAAATCGGTTCTGTAGATCCAGAGATTACCCCCTACAACGTCACAAACTCACTAACTTTACCTCTTTATAATATTACTATAGATTTAGATTTGTATTGACTTTTAATAAGTACATACATACTTAATCAATATGACTGGCCTACTTTATAAATTGAAAATAGATGGTAATAAATATATAAAAAACTACCAGTCTGCGTCGGCTTCAGTTGGCTTTTTTACGGCTACGTGATATTTTATTATCGTAAGCTTTTAAAATGTCAGCCTTTTAGATCCAGTGGTTTGATCTGGCCTGAATTAGTCAGAGCAAACAATTCTGTACATATCTATAGATATAATATGAAAATATAAATGGCTAGATCAATTGCTTGATATTATTTTTTTACTATAATCCATATCCATACTACGATTATAAATGTTAGTGAGGATGGATAGATGGATGAATGGATGTTTGTTACTCTTTCACACCAGAACGACTGAACGGACCTGGATGAAATTTAGCACAGATATAGATTATAGTCTGGAATAGCACATAGGTTACTTTTCTCCCGGAAAATGTACAGTTCCCGTGGGATAGATTTGTTTTTGTCCAGGGACAAACCCGAAGAGAAGCGAGGGTGGGGTCTCTAGTATATTATTATATAACGTCATCGTAACCTACTAATTTATTTAGTGTATTTTAATAGACCTAATAAAAAGAGATACAGTTATGGTCGATAAATCATTAATTTTACCAATTCAAAATCAGATCGTGTCCCTTGTCTATTCTATATTCATTATTCCTCACTATATTTCATCAGATACTCGTTATCGACGGGTCGGCTCGCGATAATTAATGAAAGCTATTAATGTCAATTAGTAGTAAATCTGATAATGCCTGATATAATTTAAAAATTATTAAAAAATGGGGTTATGAGATTATTCTTTTAATCTATGTACAAATTACTATAGTACTATAATAAATATATGTGAAAACTCTTATGAATGTTTTATCTAAAATAATTCGGAGCTTCTATCTATATTTTAAATATTCATAAGTGCTGATAAGTGTTCGGCAACCCAGTCGCAGGTAAAACCAAGAAACACACTGAGAGTGTTTCTTGGCCTACTTTAGTGGATGGTGTACCATGTGGATTATTTCTCATACTTCTCTGAAAGGAGAGTGAACCCTTTGAACAACCATGGTTGTTGTGGTTAGCCTCAACAGGTTAGCTGTCGGGGCGACGTAATTTAGTACGTAAGCGATCCCCATGAAGGATTATTAGGTTTTAGTGGGTAGTACTGGCTTTTCTAGCCGGTGAGTCCAACATAACCCCCTGTATATATTCAGGTGAATGCATTCCCAACGTTAAAAAAAATGCCAAATTTATCTGTGTAAAGAGTAACAAACACACGCTTTTACACTACACACATTATCGAAACGTAGTTCATAATATCTACGTTAATAGTTAAGGGTTCGATTCCCACATGTGGAAAATACAGATATACAGATTGTTATACCGGCTTAACTAGAATAAAAGCAAGACTCAAGTGCCCTTGTTAAATAACAACTTTTCTTTTTTTTTCTACCGCAAAAGAGTGTGTAATAATAATAAAAAAAGTTAATATAGCAAAAACTCAAGCAACCAAAAAGAAATCTTACCTTTGCTATTGATGTCTTAGTAAAAAAGATAAGGACGTAACTGCGTTAGTAAAAGAAAGATATATATACCTAAGAGAAGGAAAGAAAGTTGTCTTAAAGGCAGCCTTCCGAATCAAACGCTTCATTACTTTCAATGAATTTTAATGATTCTATAAAGCGAAGGACCGTTATATTACTTCTGCTTTTATTTTAGAATTGGCCCAATTTTCGTTAAGTTTAGATATTAGAATTGTTTTAGATCACTAATACATAGTATAATTAATTTTATTGTTCAACAATTATCATACAAGTTAATGGTGTTAACTGACTTTGCCTTTCACGCCTTATGCATAGGCTTTATATTATGACGACACGTTTGGCTCAGTTTGTAGTGACCCTACTTGCTGCGCCAGCGGTCGCGAGTTCGAGTCCCGCTGGGGGAATTCGTTTGTGTGATGAGCACGAATGTTTGTACTCCAGTCATGGGTGTTTATAATTATAATATGTATGTATTTAAAGTTATATATGTATAATGTATCAACTATCTGGTATCCATAACACAAACCTCGTAGCTTACCGTGGAACTAGATGGCGTTGTGTGTTAATGTCCTGACATATTTATCCTGACATATTTAAAATTTCACTCTAATTGGTCAACGCAAAAAGAAGACTAAAGAAAACTTTAAACCGTCATTTTTACGTCTATTCTCAACTGTTTATAATAGAATATCAACTTATGTAAGGGGCTGGTTTAATAAATAAAATATAGGTAATTAAAGATAAATTTTATTTTCATATATTAGCAACTTACCCACGCTTCATTTGGGTGTCCCTAGGTACGTTTTAGTTGTTTAGAGCGGGTATATATATATATATATATATATATATATATATATATATATAACCCTAAATTACTGAGCTATCTGCCAGCGAACGTTCTGTTAAAATCTATCAGATCCGACTAACGGACAAATAATAATTTTTAAAAACTGTGTTTTTATATTAGTGAGATTTACAACCCCCATATAGCCTGTTTATTAAAAGTTTTTACTTAAAATACGCTTCTTTTTTTTCAGAATGCACAAACTACGGACTATTCTTCTACCTCAAGGAAGCTAGCGAGCTATACTGTAATAATGACTATAAATTTAAGTGTGACGAAATGTGACCAAGTTTCGCAAATGTGACGTTCACTAAATTTAGTGCCAAACAATGTTTTGCTGTAAAGAACTTAAATTACTCTACGCTACTGTTGTTCTATTACTTGAAGCGGAATTATTAGTGAACACAGGTGCTATGGAGTCGAAAAGGTCTTCCATTTTGGTCGCGCAAAACTCTGACGATTTAAAATCCTTAGAATTGTGCACGACAAGAAATCAACAAAGATTGGGCAGTGTTTTTGGTAACTTCACTCGTCATCATAAGAAAGGTAATTAAAAACATTAATAATTAGGCTACCTTATGTAACTATTATAAATTACCATTTAAACTGCTGCACTTTCATAAAATATATTATTATACATATATATTCAGATATCCTGTGCAAGTACGGTTAAAATAATCTTTCTTTCGCAATTACTTAAATTAATCCCTTGTTAATATTATTTACCAGATATGTTATTATAATGTATAATTATTTCAATAATTTCTCTTATATTTATTGCGATAATAAATTGCAGGTCATAGAAGAAGAACGACAACAACATCGTCAACCCAAACAACAATAATTTATACTACAACTGACAATGATCCAGAATCCACTGAATCTTTCACTACCAGTGCCTATAATATTAGCACTACATATCCTAAACTACCTAAACCCCTACATTTATCATTTAAATTAAATAAAAACTTGAGTGATGATGTACATAATATAGATATAGAAGCAGCTAGAGAATTAAGCCATGAGAGACATCATACAAAACATCATGAGAGATTACAAGAAGAGGTTATATCAGAATTAGATGAATCTTCACTATCTAAGTCCTTAAATAAAGTTAAGAAAATGTACAGAGATTCAACTGCTTCAGCAGTTAATAAGTTAAGTGGGAAAGGTATTAAAAATGGTATTTTTTTGACTGACAATTGTACCACTGTTATAGCTCAAATAGGGACGACGGCAATACTACATTGTGAAGTTAGTGACATTACAGAAAATACGGTAAGTTCATTTAAAAATAAAGATAATTATTTAATTTATGATAACTCAACGAATTTCACGGAGTTATAATTTTCTTATTATATCCAATCTAAGATAAATAGTTGCGTAATAACTATTGATAAAAATTTAAAAAACCCCTATGCAAATTAAATGTCATTTAACGATTACACTGGCACACGTGAAGCACTTAATCGAGTAATCATACGCCAAAATGCCTTACATCATTTTGGAAAAGAGCTGATACTCTTACATTGCTGAACCGACACTAACCAAACATAGCTAAGAACTACCGCAAGGAAACTGGCTTTCAAATAAAAAAAAACCAGTATTGAAATCAATCCATCCGTTTGAGAGCTACGATTCCACAGACAGACAGACAGACATCGACGTCAAACTTATAACACCTTTTTGCGTCGGGGCTTAAAAAGCAGTAATCAAAAATCAACGTATCTTAGTATTCAGAAAATACTTTTTTTATATAGTTATTGATTAAACTAAATATCCTTCCAAATTAATAAACTTTTGTATGGGCATGGCTTTTGTTAGCACGAGTTTAGTCTATATTAAAGCGAGAATAGTACGAGTAGAGTAAAAGACGAGAGCTAGGTGATAAAAATGTTTACTGTAAAGAAAATTTTTTTTACGATTAAGTAATTATGAAGTTGCCTAATAGTAAAATTGGTAGACCAATTTAGTAAAACTTAGCATTCGGATGCACATAATGTGGTATAATTTCCTCAAAACAAAAAGAATATGAAGGCCTTTGAATAGAAATAAAATAAAATACTTTCATTTGAAATCAAATACATAAAATTTACATACTCATGGACTTGAATTTTGAAACAAATTAGTCATCTTTAAATTTTCTGCTATTATCGTATGAAATAATGCAAATTTTTCAAAAATATTAATAAAATGATACCTATAGTCTAGAGATGCATAAAACCCCTTCTTCCTATGATATATACTTTTGCTGACAAGCCCGAGACAAGCCAAGTGTATGCTTACTAATTATAGTGTATGCCTTTATGAACGGTAGTCCAAAGAAATGATATAATAGATCCTTAAAATATAACTACTCCAGGTAAATTTCTAAGAAATTAATTAAGCTTCTAAGCAATTAATTAAATTTCTAAGAAATCTATCGTTAACTGTAACGCCGGCGTGTCCGCGGTCGTGGAGGGATTAATCGTCAAATCTATAGGGTACTTAAAACGTGCTATATCCCTAAAACTTATACTATGCCCAAGTAAACATTGGCTTATTATAATGTATCAAACCTATCATTGAAATTAAGTACTAAAACATATGTAAACTGTGATACTTAGAATACTATTAAGCTTTTACTTTGAATTAAAATTTTCTTGGTCTTAGTTCTATTAGAGAATCCGTCTTGAAAAGTTTTTAGGGAGTTTTGAAATATTCTTGTAGATATTGACCTGGTAGCTGAGTCAAGATATTTATACTAATATTATAAAGAGATAAAGTCACAAGATTTTGTGAGGTTGTGGCGTTGTAGGGGGTAATATCTAGATCTATTGAACCGATTTAGATGAAATTTAGTAAAAAGATAGTTTGAGACCCTGGGAAGGACATAGGATACTTTTTATCCCGGAAATCATCCCTTAAAGGTATGAAAATGGAGATGAAAGTTTATATTTAGAATCAATCTATCCCGAGCTTACCAAACCCGAGCGAGGCGTGGGTGAGTCGCTAGTTATTCTATAATAGTTGAAGAATAAGTGTGTAAAAACATATTATGAGAACGATATCTTACGATTCTATCAATTTTCTTACATAAGCCTCTTGTTTTTCTACCGTTTTCACTCAATCAATTAGTGTCTTTATAGCTCAGGTTATAATATTCGAAAGTTTGAGCCTAAAAATATTTTTATGGCAATATATTATAATATTAATTTTATATTGATTCTAATAACTATTGTGATAAATCGATATAGTAAAATTATATTTAGCTTATTACTATTATAATCAATTGATTGAATCGCTATACACAGCATTTTTTATATAATAATAATCTTATAAGAAAAGTGATCTATACATATAATAAAATTGTAACCAAGCCGAATCTGTACATTACATATTTTTTGGAAAATCTTATTGAAATAGACATTATTATCGATACAGAGGCCAAATCTATAGTTTTTAGAATTTTTGTCTGTCTGTTACCGCATCACGAAAAAACCACTGGACAGATTTTGATGGAACTTGGTATGGTGATAGGCTGGTTATCCGAGTCAACATTTAGGATACTTTTTACCGTGGGAAAATGAGTCATTTCTGAGAAAAAGTACAAAAACTGAAATGTAAGAGTAGTTTTGGTCATCTGGACGAGGGCGGAGCCGCGGGCAATGCTAGTTAAATATAAAATATATATATATATATATATATAAGTATATGAAGTAATTAAGCTCAAAGAAAAATATTTTATATGAAATTCTGAGTTACATAATATAGTGTCTGAGCTTCAAATATCTAAAACTTTATTAATTTAGACTCGGCACCTGAAATATTACGTATCCTATTTCATTTCTAATAAGTTAATTAAATTAAATTAGTGAGAATTAAGAAAATACTTTGCCTCCTAATTTTACTTAAAACACGTCAAATCTCTAAAATAACTTTGTATTAAAAATATTTTTGTCTAAAAACTTCCTATGAAATGGAAAATGTATTGATTCAAATCTGTCTTCAGTATAAAATTTTCTCCCTTTTTTGAAGCCGGTTAAAGAACTCTTGAGCTTTATCTATATATAAATAGGCAAAGATAAAACAGCTCAGTACCTGTTTCTCCTATGTTTGTTAACAATTTTTTTTTATGTTTAGTAGTTATTGACGAGTTTTAGTAATATCGATATAAACATTTTGGATTTTTCTTATATAGATAGGTAAAGGCAAAACGTAATAAGTATTATTATTTATGAATATTAAAAATGGTTATGGTCGAATTTCAAGCACTAGATTATAAACATTAAATAATATAATAATAATAAAATTAAATAGACCACCTAAGAAGCAAACCTGTAAGGTTTGGTGTATTTGGCGCTTTGCCAGACCCTGTCAAGTTAATACGATATATAATGATAAATAAAACATACTACAAACTCGCTTACGGATGTGCAAATACTATTATCACAGATAACATTATGGTATTCACTTGGCACCATTGTATTTGCGATTTGTATGAAATTTCTAACATTTTCTACTGATTTCAATGAATGGTGTATATTTAACCGACTTTCAAAAAAGGATTTATGGTTTTTAATACGAAATTCTTTATACGTTGCGGTGTACTTAGCTATATAATTGTATCTAATCCTAGTGACTCACTCTTGATTTGTTGGTTCACTATTCAAACTTCCATCCCCATTTATCATCCCTTGTAGGGATGGTTTCCGAAATAAAAAATATTCTTATCCTTTCCAGGGTCCAAACTATCTTTTCACCAAATTTAATCTAAATCAGTTCAGTAGTTTTTGAGTTTATTCGATACAAACGTACAACGATACCAAAATACAAATCTTTCCTTTTTATAATATCAGTGTAGATATAATACATATTGTATTTGTGGTCTAAAGATCTTTATTTTATTAACCGACTTCAAAAAAAGGAGGAGGTTCTCAATTCGTCGGGGACTTTTTTTTATGTATGTTCCCCGATTACTCGACAATGGCTAGACCGATTTGTAAAATTCTTTTTTTGTTTGAAAGGATATAGTTTCTAGTTGGTCCCATAGTCACCAAGTCACGATCTGATGATGGGATCCCAGGGAAATCGAAGGCAACTCTCAAATTTTATAGGCACTTATTACGTTTTGCATATATTTCCTAAAGCTGTTCAAGTATTTGCGTCTGATAATCATCATCTCCTATGGTTGAGCTAATGATGGAAGGTACAACTCCTCAACGGTTAGGAGTTAAAAGAAAATTCTTTCAATATTATACGTAATTATAGACCGATAGTTAAATTCTTTCAGACTCTTATTAACCGACTTCAAAAAAAGGACGAGGTTCTCAATTCGTTGGGGACTTTTTTTTATGTATGTTCCCCATTACTCGAAGATGGCTGGACCGATTTGGAAAATTCTTTTTTTGTTTGAAAGGGTATAGTTTCCACGTAGTCACATAGTCACCAAGTCACGATCTGATGATGGGATCTCAGGGAAATCGAAGGCAAATCTCAAATTTTATAGGCACTTATTACGTTTTTCATATATTTTTGTGTTGTTTGAAAATGTATACTTCCAGATTGGTCCCACTTAAATTTCAAAAAAAAAGCCACCCTTAAGGGTGGAAAAATAGCTAATGATGCATTTAACCTACTTCTAATTGTAATATTGACTTGAAACTTTGCAAGTGTTTCTATTTCCGTTGATAGTACAGTGGTTCGGTATTGTTGACCTGATCTGATGGTAAGGCCAGAAGGTGGATAGGTGGAACTCTTCAACGGCTAATAGTAGATACTTTGAGTTTGGGCTTATTTTGTTTGATTTGACAAGTCTAACACGTTAGAATTCTGACTTTGCTACTACTGTCTACACTAAAAAGGGAAAAATAAAAACTTTTTAACAAAAAATAAAAACCGACTTCAAACAAAAGCACTAAAAAGTAAAAAATAACTGATTGGTAGTTTTCATTTACTATACATACCTAATCAAATATTATCGAAGTCGGTGTGCTATTTTGGCTTTGGC
Source organism: Brenthis ino (assembly GCA_921882275.1). Classification (NCBI taxonomy): domain Eukaryota; kingdom Metazoa; phylum Arthropoda; class Insecta; order Lepidoptera; family Nymphalidae; genus Brenthis; species Brenthis ino. The sequence goes on along the minus strand of OV170230.1, from coordinate 3,943,004 downwards.
TTTGGCTAAATAATTAAAGCCCACCTATTAAATACATACCTAATCAAATATTTTCGAAATCGGTGTCAGTCCATACAAAGCAAAGCACACCGACTTCGACAATATTTGATTAGGTATGTATAGTAAATGAAAACTACCAATCAGTTATTTTTTACTTTTTAGTGCTTTTGTTTGAAGTCAGTTTTTATTTTTTGTTAAAAAGTTTTTTCATTAATAATATTATAGTAATTTAGACGACACGTTTGACTCAGTTTGTAGTAACCCTACTTTCTGTGCCAGCGGTCGCGGGTTCGAATCAAGCTGCGGGCATTCATTTGTGTGATTAGCATGAATGTTTGTACTTCAGTCATGGGTGTTTATATTTATAATATGTATGTATTTAAAGTTATATATGTGTAGTGTATCAACTATTTGGTATCGATAACACAAGCCTCGTAGCTTATCATGGAACTAGATGGTGCTGTGTGCTAATGTCCCAACATATATAAATAGTAATTAATGCTGACCATTGACCATCAAAGCTAATTGTATAATTATTTGCCACTTCTGTAGCATATAAAAGTGTAAATCATAATATTTTCTTACATTTACTCGAACGATTCGTCATTTGAAATAAAAGTTCTTCGTTTCGAATGCTTTACAGCAAACATGGTCACGGGAGTCTCCTGTGACCATATTCGAAGACAAAACCGCGAAAACGCCGAAAAAAAATATAGCTATTTAAAACGTAAATCGATGTTATTTCAATACAAACTTACATAGTAGTTTCTTACAAAATTTTATCTGTAACTTTTTTTTAAAGATTATAAATCTTCCAGGTGACGTGGATAAGGCGGAAAGATTACTCGCTGCTATCAGTGGGCCTCGTTACTTATAGTGCAGACAGCAGGTTCTTTTCCGCCCATGGAAGACATGTCAAGGTAACTAACTGTACGAAGCTCTTATTTAGTGTTTCAAATTAAATTATAACTTTATTCGTGCTGTTATATGGTAAGTTATATGGATGTGGTTATTGGTAGTTATATGAATTTGATATTCTCAAAGGGTAATAAGCATTATCTATGTACTTAAATAAATTCAAACTAATATTATAAATGTGAAAGTGTGTTTGTTTGTCCTTTTTTTTATACGGGATGAAATCTTTAGCTATTTTTGTTCTGGTACACCAAAGAAGTATGACTTCTTATGTGTACATAATACATAAATACACACAAACACGTTTTTTTTACTTGATTAGTGTTTAAAGCCTAAGTGAAGTGGTACAGAGGAGGTCTATATAATTATTTACTGAATTTTAATTAACATCCATTCAAAGTTGTTGATAAAATAACAATACAACTATTAGTCGTTAAATCGACTAAGTTAAATATTCAAGTACCAAATAGATATGAAAAGTTTCTACCTTCATGAATTGTTTAGAATTGAAAATGTTATTATAATGCCACTTAAATAGATCTATTTTGCTGTTTTAAAATAATTATTTATGAATTCAAAGTGTTTTATGAAATACAAATAACATTTATTTAAGAAAGTAGTTACAAAGTAAAGACGTAATTGCTATTTGAACGTTAAATATATTTTAAATAATTACTAGCGACTCACCCTCGCTCCGCTCGGGTTCGTCCCTGGGGTGGGGTCTGGAGGACCACCCTTATCCTTATCACTTAGGGGTATGGAAAATAGATAGTAGCCGATTCTTAGACCTACTGAATACGCATATAAAATTTGGTAAAAATCGGTAAAGCCGTTTCGGAGGAGTACGGTAACTAACATTGTGACATGGAAATTTTATATATTAGAAGATTATATGAAAGATATGAAAAGTGTAGTCTAATAAAGTTTTTTAATATTTTTTAAAGATTGCTTGTTTTGTCCAATATTCCGAGAAAATTGAATTTTATATGCGTAAATCATTTATTTGTGTCCTATTAAAAAAAGTTTTGTAGTAAAAATATTTGTACCTATGGTAGAACGTATTCGATTCCTGCGAGAGACAAATTTCCTGTTAACAGAAAACCGTTAGATAAGTAAGTTGTATGATGGAATCGTTACGATAAGCCAAACAGAAATAAATTTTTGCACAACCCTAGTCCAATCTAAACTATAAATTTTACAACTCGATCTAAATTTGACTTACGATTTTACAATATAACTGTTACTATCTAAGTATAAATTAGAAACCAATAGTGTTATAATTATTGACGGTTAGTATACCTAGATTTCTCAGAGATGAGATATTTTCCCGTAGTAAAAAGTATCATAAATGTTGACCCGGACAACCACCTATCACCATACTAAATCTCATCAAAACCAGTCCAGTGGTTTTTTCGTGATGCGTTCCCAGACAGATAGACTGACAGACAGACAAAAATTCTAAAAACTATAGATTCGGCCTCTGTATCGATAATAATGTTTATTTCAATAAGATTTTTCAAAAAATATTTAATGTACAGATTCGGCTTAGTTACATTTTTATTATAATAATGTATAGATATGTACACAATATTCGTAGCTTATATATTTTTTTACTTTTTATTAGATGTACATAAATAAATAAAATTTAAAGTATTGTTAGTGGCTGGCAATAGCCCACTGTTATGGTCTATGATGTTCGATTATATTTAGAAACAACGAACAACAACACAAAAGTATCAGTTTGACAGCTTTTGTTGGTATCAAATGTTATGATCTTTTGAATTTTCGTTGATATGCATCAGTTTTAAACTTATTTTTCATATAGTAGGACCTTTTTGTTAAATATTTCTTTTGATTAATGAAAATGTAGCAGCAAACCCTTTTCGAATGGCCTTCCAAAGTATATTTTAAATTAAATCAAATAAAACCCGGGAGAATATTGAGTCTTCGTTTTTCTATATCATTTGTTGGGTTATAAATTCGTATAAGCATTTAATTATTTCCATACAAACCTAGGATGGATTAAAACCATATTGAAAATATGTAAATTAATTGCGATATGTCTATATTTTACCCAGTGGACTCATTTACTAAACCCCTATTTTATCCGTTGGGATTTAATAACCGCAACTTTATAGCTATAAGTCATGTGGTAACGTTTTAGATTAGATTATTTTATTAATATTTTTATATACGTATATAGGCGACCACGCACAGAAAATTCCGGATGAAATTAACTTATTTTTTGTATTACTAGCGACTCTCCCTTGCTTCGCTCGGGTTCGTCCCTAGCTTGATTCCCCGTACAAACTTTCATCCCCATTTTCACCCCCTTAAGAGATGGTTTCTGGGATAAAAAGTATCCTATGTCTTTTCTCAGGGTCTCAAACTATCTTCTTACCAAATTTCATCTAAATCGGTTCAGTAGATCCAGAGCTCCTACAACGTCACAAACTCAACCTTTTTATAATATTATTAGTATTATATATATTATGATAAGGCCGCCTTTGCACATTTCTTAAGTTGTATTTTTTTGTTAATATACCATTTTCGTGTGCAATAAAATGATATAAAAAAAAATTACTACTATTCTATAGTGTATTTAACTGCTTTGTTCTTAGGACTGGGCGCTACATATCCGCTTCGCTACGTCAGCGGACGCCGGATACTACGAGTGTCAAGTCCCCACACATCCACCTACGAGTATATTTTTTAAGTTAGTTCTTGTTGGTGAGTATCTGTATAATTGTACTATTTATTTGTTAGTTATTTCTACACAATATATGTATAATATGTATGAGATATAACAAAATTATAAGCCATGGAGGATAAAGAAAAGCTTTTTTTAGGGTTCCGTACCCGAGTGTGCCAACGGAACCCTATTACTAAGCCTCCGCTGTCCGTCCGTTTGTCCGTCTGTCAGAGGGTTGTATCTCGTGAACCGTAATATATATTATATATCATATAATATATAGTCTACCTATTCCATACTAACCGTTAAAACTTATGTAGGGACGAGCTCAAGCGAACCAAGGGCGAATCATTAATCATTATTAAAACTAAACTTACCTACGTCTTAACATACCAGTAAAGGTATTTTACGATGCTCTACATCCACTGTCTCAAAATCAGTAGGTACATTTTTTGCTTTTGGTTTGGTATGTTTTTGTACGCAGTTTGGTGCGGGTATTTAGGTGGCTCAAAAACTTCCATATACTAAAATATATTTTTTTACTGTGATCAGTATAATTTTGTTAAATCGTATGCTTTGCCAAACCATCCATATTATAAAGTGTCAATATTTTAAAGCCATCGGTGTATAATTTCTTAGATTTGTGGGTTGCACAAACGAACGATAACATTTTTTTATTTATATAGATTATTTAAATGCGAAATGATGTACATTATTTTCATTCCTGTAAAGATATATTTTATACTATTAAATTTAATTTATTATATTTTCAACAGCGGCCTACGCGGAGATCGTTGGTGAATCTGAAAAGATCATCCACGAAGGGTCGATGCTAAAGCTAGTGTGCTTCGTTAAGAGGTCTACAGAACCACCTTCCTACGTGTTCTGGTACTTTGAAAATCGGATGATTAACTATGATCTTAGTGAGTATATTAATACTTGTCTAACTTTAAAATAAAAAGTCTTTAATTCAGTTATTTTTATATATTAGAATATATTATATAAGAAGTTTATATTTTAATGTCTTTGCCATTTACGAACACGTGGTACTGAAACATCACCCTTTAATTTTCTTAAAATATTCTTCATTCGGCTTATCTATTTATATATTATTTCTACAAATATCCATTAAAATTACCTATTTTAACAAAAGAGCGCGTTTAAATATACTTATTTTTTGTGGTTACGAAACAAAATCATCAATTAGTTACTTTCATACTCTATATCTTACTCCAGGTCTATTTGTGTAGTAAATTTTATCTAAATCTGTCCAGCCGTTTTTCACTGCCATTTACTATTATCACATTTATTTCATGAATATAATATTTAAATAAACACTTTGATATAGAAAAAATAGACGTAGAGTTGAGAAATATAGAGTAGGAGCTTTGTATTTCATTAGTTAAAAACGGGAAACAACCAATGCTTTTATAGGCTCATGAAGCTTTCTACTTTCATTGATCTAAGTAATAAAGCACGTTTCGCTGTAAAAACTGTGTCAGAGTTACTTGAGAGTGGCCACTTAACAACAGATTGTGAACATTTGTCATTTGGACAAAAAATCTATCGTTTTAATGTAAACGAATTGCAAAATTCTTAAACGAAAATATATTTCCATAAATAATCTATACAGATAAATAAAATTAAAGTGTATTTGTAATTTCAAAATGGCAGCTTTTCTCTAAATGCATATGAAATAATTATATGCGGTACTAATAAGAAAAATAAAATTTTTGTCTGTCTATCTGTTTGTCTATTTGTTCCTGCTAATCTCCAAAACGGCTGGGCTGATTTTGACGAGACTTTCACCGACAGATATATGATGTTATAAGGAGTACCTTAGGCTACTTTAATTTAAGAAAAAGAATTAGGGTCCCGCTCAAAAAAATTAAAACCGAACCCCAGCGAAGCAAGGATAACTAATATATAATGTAGTTAATCAGAAAACTTAAAATATGTAAGGTTTTGTTTTATTAATATGTAGATTTTCCTCAGTAATTTTATACCATTGAATGGATATAATTTATAGATTTTAGAATTATAATACACTACAAAACTTTAAAGTTATTGTTTAACTGAATTAATGTAAATTTTTTTATGAAAGCTGTGAAAGCTTGTTATTTTAAACTATAAATGTGAAATATATATTACCCGTTACGGGCTTTTTTATTAACTTTATGATTAACGTATAGGTACCTAATATCTATAAAATAAATTATATTGCTAACTAGCGACTTCCACGGATTTTGTTTACAATTTCATGAGCTTTAATTTTTTTGCTCGGAAACCTATTTTTTTTAATTAAAAGTAGCCAAATTTCTCCTTATAACATAAAATATCTGCCAGTGAAAGTCCCGTCAAGTTCGGAGATTAGCCGCTACAAACAGACACACAGACAGACAAAAAAAAATAAAAATTGATTTTTTCTTATTAGTACCGTTTATACATGCATTCGGTAAAAAGTTGTTATATTGAAATTACAAACAGACACTTCAGTTTTATTTAACTGTATAGACGTTATTTTGGGATTGTAGGATATTAAGAATTTTCATCATTGGTTATCATCATTATAAACTCGACCTTAATTTATTGACTTCATATTAAAAATCTAACAAAAGCTCCATTGCTAATAAGAGATATGAATATAAAAAGAAATGCTAAAAGTCATTCCGAGCTTATGAATCGGAACTATAGAACCAGAACATCGCTTTTAAAGAACATCACATAAAAGCTTATTAAAGTGTAGATAATAAAATCATTATTTATTAGTCAGCCCTTTTAAAAGTTCCATTTTTAGACTTAGTCTCTCCTTAATTAAAGGGAGATCAGACCATATTCCACCACGATGGTCAATATGGGTTGGCGGACTTCACTTGTCTTTCAAAAACTAGTTAAGTTCTCTCAAACATATAGGTTTTTTCACCATTTCCTTTACTGTTAAGAAGCGATATGTTGATATTTTTTTGTCCTTTGATATTTTTTTGTCTGAATCATTTTTGATTCAGACAAAAAAATATCAAAGGTGCGAAGAAATCCGGGATTTGAACGCGTTACCACTGGCCACTACTGCCATATAATATTGACCGATTTTGGCCTAGGTGGCCAAAATCACTGGGACTAGCCATCTACACAGGAAATTAATAATTAACTAGGCCCAACCCGAGACTCGAACCCAGGATCGTCCGAAACTGCAGACGTGCATACAGTCACAACCAAGGCAGTTGCACATAATATGTAGTTAATAAAAATACTTAGTACTTTCTTATATTTACGCGAATGTTTGATATTTTGAATAAAACTATCTTTTCGGATTTTTGTTAGATTTTTGGTTCCCGAGACGTTCCGAATGCTTTACAGCAATCATGGTCACGGGAGAGACTGAGGTGTTAGATGTCTCAAAGCATTACACAGCTGTTACAGACAGCCCATCCACAAATAACAAAACGAATAAAAAAAATTGATCAATATAGTGGAAATTGGAATAATGTATGCAAAAATAAATCAGGACTTTATAACATTATTAAATTGTATGTAATGACAAAGTAAAAGTGAGTTTCAAATCCTTCGAAGGAAAAATAAAACTTATCTAGAACTGGGTTATTGTTATAAGTTTAAACGAACAGAAATTCTACATTAGATTACTCTATCTAGATATTATCTATAAATTTAAAAACTAACGATGTACCCTGACTCCGCTTATGTGCATCATGAAGCAACTCGACGGCCTGTTTTTACCGACTTCAATTAAAGTAATTATGATTTCTGACAGTAAACATATTTTTATTGGTAGGTATAAAAAATATCTTATATCACGCATCAGTAATATAGCGTTCTATTAGTGAAAGAATTATTAGAATCGGGTCAGTGGTTTAAGAGTTCGTCGATTTAGCGCTTATTTGTTTTAACGACCAATATTTGTTGTACTTGTACTGTACAGTAGAAAGTTATTTTTTTATGTTTTAAAAATAAAGCTTTATTTATAAGAGTTATATACATTATAGATAAAATATATATTTTTGGCTTTATTAAAGTAAAATGTGTTTTTATTTCATTGACGAGTTTTGTATATCAATGATTTAATACCAATATAATTGATATTTAAAAGTCAATAATTTTGTATTAAAAACTTTTTTGGTAAGTTGGTCGTTTGGAAAAATAAGCACTGAGACGACAAGATTACAAACTTTATATCTTTATAATATTAGTGTAGATAATTGTAAGTTTCTATGTAACTTCTTATTATTAATATTAATAATTGATTTATCTGACTGCAAAGATTCTTGAGTTTTGTGGTTATGTGATAATATTTCTCGATGTGTATTATGAGAGCAAAATTAGAATCCATATAATTTAGTCATGTTTGTCTGTCCGTATGACACAGGTTTGGTGTCTTATGTAAACTGCCATACAATAATAAAAATTAAAAAAGGTGAAAAAAATTAAGTCCACCCAGTATGGAACCTTTAGATAGTTGGTGAATTATGTTTCCAAAAATCTAAACATTGCATATAAAAATATAGGAAAAACTTTACTTTTAACTGGTTTATGTAAACGTTGTTATTATCACTTATAAAAAAATATGAGATGGGGTAAGTATGAAAAATAATAATTGATTGATTCCTCTTGAATTTTTTTACTACGTCGGTTTAGTGTAAAATATTTATCTATATTAATCTATTTTAATTAGTATAATCTGTACCAAATACGAGCTCTTAACTGGTATTTTATTTGTATTTAAATTTCATAACATCCATTAAACGTTGAAGCGGTCATTAACTCTATTATTAAGCGATTAAAGAGTATGTAGTTCACATAATACGAGTACTTTCTTATATTTACGTGAATATTTGACACTTTAAATAAACTTATATTTTCGGATTTTTTCGCGGATTTGTTTTAGACATCTAAAACCTTAGTGTCTCCCGTGACCATGATTGCTATAAAGCATTCGAATCGTCATCGTCGGGAACCAAAAATCAAAATAAATCCGCGAAAAAATCCGAAAAGATAATTTTATTTAAAGAGTAGGTATGTAGTTCATTTTTATCCCTTCAGTAAAAATTGTTGATTATCCAATTTTGTTTGTATGAACAACTAACCCTCCTTTTACTTGGGTGGGTTTTTGCCATACATTTTATTGCTTTATTCCAAACCGTTTATCCGATAAAGAAACTCAATGACAATTTTTTTATGATAATACTTTCTTAGATTTACGCGAATATTTGACATTTAAAAAAATCTTTTCGGATTATTTCGCGGATTTATTTTAAGTTTTGGATCCCGAAGTTTCGAATGCTTTACGGCAATCATGGTCACGAGAGAGACTGAGGTGTTAGATGTCTCGAACGAATCTAAATAATAATCTAAAAAATTAAAATAATTCGAAAAGATAGTTTAAAAAAAATATGACTTTAATTAAAGTTATTATTATCTCAGATACTTTTATCAGCATAAATAATATAATAGCACTCGATAGTAATGTAGCTCTCATTAATGAATGTTCAACGTTCTTTGTTCTGTGGCTTATTTATATTTATTATGTTAATTTTATTATATTCATTAATGGGGCCGCCCATTAATGAAAGAATTTTCGAAATTGGATCATTACTTTCAGAGATTACCCTCTACATACAAACTTACAAACATACCTCTTTATATTATTAGTACTTTCTATAAGGCTTATACCAATTGATTGAAGTCAATATACTATTTGCTTTACCTATTATCCTCCATTTTTAATCGACTAGCGACTCATCCTCGTTTCTCTTCGGGTTCTTCCCTAGACAAAAACAAATCTATCCCACGGGAACCGTATTTTTGTCCGGGATAAAAGTAACCTATGTACTATTCCAGACTATCTATCTCTTAATAAAATTTACTCGTTACTCAAAATCAATTTAAAATTAAAGTATGGTTCCCGACGTTTCGAATGCTTTACAGTAAACATGGTTAAGGGAAAGACAGTCTCTCTCAAAAAATGGTTAAACCAAAAGTTCAAAGAAATTCCGCGAAAATATCCAAAAAGGCATATTAATTTATAATGTTTTTACATTATGTTATACAGGGTCATTTTTAATTTACTGAAAACCTTTTGGGAATATACTATTAAAGAAAAAATAATATTTCTTAAATTTTTATTTTCATACAACAATAAAAAATTTTTTTGCACCTTCTAAACTTTAAAGTTCTGGCATGTGGCCAAGTTTAAATAAGAAAGCGCCGCTTCCTACACCTCTCCATCCCTCCCCACCACTGGACATGCGTTTTCATTTCCTAATGCCGGACTATTACTCTTTAAAAGGTGCAATAAAAATATTTTTATTTTTGTAAAATTTAAGATATATTCTTTTTTCTTACAGATGTTGTTGTTATGTTGTAAATAGTGTATTCTCAAAAGGTTTTCAGTAAATTAAAAATGACCCTGTATAATCGCGTGTAAATCATGAAATACGTTGATGTTAGTTTTTTGTATCTTCCCGATCGTCCATAGAGCTAAGGTACGATAGACGTGTAAAAGTTCATAAGAACATTTATATTAAGAAGAAATTAAATACTTAATCTATAAACGAAAAACACACTGGAGTCACTAAAATATAATTCGAATTTGTATTTGTTCTAGAAAGTGTATTAAACGCGAGTAAATTTACGTTATTCTATTAACTTTATTGTTCCAATCGTTTAATTAACATTTACGAGATATAATTTATTAATAAATTTGATGGTTTTAATTGGAGTTTAAGAAATTAGTATTTGTTTTATCAAGTTTTGGTATGAAATATAAATTTAGACGAGCAGTTAAATATACACTGTTCAAAGAAACTATTCCGCTGTCTATTATTAATAAGATCGATAAATCGAAGGACGTGATCTAGATTGTTAATTTTAATGGATTCAGTTGATATTTTAAGGAATTTAGTGTTCACTTTGTAGTCGAAATTCTATCAAAGACATTATTGAGAAGAAAACATACCTATATAAATATAATTTACCTACCTTTAAATAAATAAAGAAAACTGTTCATATATCAAAACATACAAAAATCTAAACATGTATCGTACACAATTTTATAATTAATTTAATTTATCAAATATTGACTTCATTGATTAGAAAAAATATATTATAAAAATAGAAATTTAACTTAATAAACAATTTTACTTCAATGGAAAATTTATAAGAGATTTGCTTTAATACGGGAGGTTTCAAATTATTTTCTCCAACGTTGGCAAGGACATAAATTGCATCCTGGGAACGAACATAGGCCACATTTAGGGATCAAATGCCAAACTTAAAAAGCGAGCGAAGCCGTGGGCAAAAACTAGTTATATATATATATATATATATATATATATATATATATATATATACACTAATAATAAACCCTCACAGTGAATGACAAAGTTATATCAATACCGTTTCACTAAAATAATGTTTCAAGGAAAAATAACTAGATCTAAAAGAAATAACTCATCAATATTAAAATCATAACAGCGTATAATTTCGTCGGTCTATTATTGAATTGGTATATTAATTTAGATTTGCGTACAAATAGTTGAGCATTTTGCATAATTATTGTTCGATGTTTATTTCTGCATTAGGCTCATATGTAATTGCCGGCTAGTTTTGTAATATAGATGGACACGTGAACAATAAATTTCAGTCATACAGTTCATTCTGTGCAATATTTACCCTTATTAAAATGATTATGACGAGAAATCGTATTAATATATTAGTTTTGTTGTTTTAGAATTGGATTAGAATATAATATTATGTACTTTATAAATAACTAGCGACTCACCCTCGCTTCGTTCGGGTTCGTCCCTAGCTTGCTTCCCAATACGAACTTTCATGCCCGTTTTCACCCCCTTAAGGGATGATTTCAGGGATAAAAAGTATCTTATGTCCTCCCCAAAATCTCAAACTATCTTCGTACCAAATTTCATCTAAATCGGTTCAATAGATCTAGAGATTACCCCCTACAACGTCACAAACTCACAAACTTTACATCTTTATAATATTAGTATAGATAATTGGTTTTTTCCGCGACTTCAATTAGATTTTTTTTTATTCTTTTAACGTTCTTAGGTTATCCATTAATTATTTAAATATATATTTCATGACAACACATTGCTTTAAACAGTGTCCTAGGTTTTATAAACAAAACTATCTTTTCGGTTTTTTTCGCGGATTTGGATTTTTGGTTCCACAGTTTTTGTGGGTAGATGCCGTTGGTATAACAGCTATTGAGACGTTTAAAATCTCTGTCGTGAACATGATTGATGTAAAGCTTTCAAAACTTTGAGAACCAAAAATCAAACTTAAATCCGCGAAAAAATGGAAAATAGAAAAGAAAAGTCTCATTTAAAATATCAAATATTCGTATAAATCTCTTATAGTATTAAGTATCCTGTCCGTTAATCAAGAATATAATATATCTATGTGCAAAGCTACAAAGTTCAATCCAAATATATAAAAAAAATTTACCTTCTTTAATCACTTGGGGATGAATTTTCAATAATCCTTGCGTTACTAACATGCTTTGTATAAGGAATTCCTATGTATAATTTTGTGGTAAGCACACCGGTATGATACAAATTTGTCTGTCATTCTATGTGAGAGTTTATTATTAGTATATATAATAAACTAGTTTTTGCCCATGGCGTCGCTCGCTTGGTAAGTAGGGTGGGGATCAAATGTAGCTCATGTCCGTTCCCAGGATGCAATCTATGTCGCTGCCAAATTTTATCGAAATCTGTTTAGCGGCTTAAGCTAATATTATTATATTTATATATAAAATAAAATTGAAGTGTCTGTTTGTAATGTTAAAATAACAACCTTTTACTAAATACATATGAAATTATATGCGGTACTTATAAGAAAACAACAATTTTTAAATTTTTTGTCTGTTTATCTGTCTGTTTGTTCCGGCTAATCTCCGCAACGGCTGGACCGATTTTGACGGCACTTTCACTAGCAGATGTTATAAGCAATAACTTAAACTACTTTTTTTTTGGAAAAAAATCTGAGTTCCGCGTAAAAAAATGAAAACCTATGAAACTATGACTGCAATCCGCGTACCTAGGGACGCACCCAAGCGAAGCGAGGTTATGTCGCTAGTATTATATATATGCAGATGGCTTATATTGTATATGGCAAGGCAGGGCTAAAAATTTGACGATTTTAAATCTACCTAACATTACAGTTATACAGAATGATATCACTGTAAAATGTAACTTAATATAAATAAAACAGGTCAAACACTGTTAGAACATAAAACCACAGACTATTACCATAATCCCAAAATCCTTACGTGGCAGTCCAATAGATAGATTGAAATGTATCGATGTATCACATACTTAACACTCTGTGTTTTACGGTATATAGTGGGGTTAGATTTCAATAGTGTACTTCGTAGATATCAATGTGTGAAACTAATGTCTGGTTGGGTCATTGTAAACAATTATTATTTTAAAACAGCTACTGTTGAGTTTCTCGCCGGCTCTTCTCAGCAGCACTGCCTTCCAAGCTGGCGTGAAGTAAAGTAAAGTAACGTAAAGTAAAGTAACGTAAACGTAAAGTGCTTGTAAAAGTCTATTTGAATAAAAGTATATATTGATCTGATTTGAATAGGCAAGCACTACAAAAACAATCTAGTGCTATATTTTTTTAAAGAAAAACGTCTTTTTGTTTTGTCGTAGGCAAACCCAAAAAAAAGGGTTTCTGCAAAAATCAGTTCTAATAAGCTAACAGTCAACTAGTAACAGCTCCTTTATTCCTAAGACTACCATTTTATTACCATTAGCAAAACTCACTATCGTTCCACATCACTTATTTTCTACGTGAACGTTAGTTTGATTTACCGGGTTAAAAATAGTGTACCACATTCTCCACTCTCCAGTCCACAAATCCTTGCAACCTCGTTTCATTAATATGTGAAGAAAGAGCAAATCCAAAAAATAAACAAACACGCGTCGAATTTAAAATAATAGGTGCCTGACAGTATAGCATACATTCAAGTCATAAATAAAAATATATCCGCAAAAATATTCGATAATATAGTTTTATTTCAATCTGGCATTGCCTGCGGCTCCGCCCACGTTAAGATGACCAAAAAGAAATTCATAGGTTTTACATATTAGTATACCCTTGCATTGCAGATTTTGTATTTTTTCTCAGAAATGAGACATTTTCCCGGGATAAAAAGTATCCTATATGGTGACCCGGATAACCAGGTATCACCATACCAAATTTCTTCAAAATCCCTCCAGTGTTTTTTCTGTGATGCGGTAACAGACAGACAGACAGACAGAAAAAAAATCTAAAAACTATAGATTCGGCCTCTCTATCAATAATAATGTTTATTTCAATAAGATTTTCCAAAAAATATTTTATGTACAGATTCGGCTTAGTTACAATTTTAGTATATGTAGGTATAGATGTTTAATATACGCGTAAATCTAAAGAAGTATTAAATATAAAAGTTTAAAAAATCGTTTAGATGATAGATGTTTTTCATAATATTTGGATGTAAAATTTCTGTGACCAATGTGTATTCGATTAGAAAAAAAAATGAATTCATGAAACATGTCAGCAACACTGTACTGTTAACAATGTACATATTTGATTTAAATATTTTGACAATATCATTCAAACAAAATAAGAAAAAACCATCGCTTGGTTGTACATCTGTCATAGCACGAGACACGTATTAAAAAAATATTTAAACATGAAACCAAGATATTTAGGCAGTGGTATGAAAATATCGTTCTGGAAATTTTATTCAATCTAAAAAAAGAGATTTGGCAGAGACGTGTTTTGACTAACGACACATTACTTGTACCTTCAGTGTTTAGGGTATATATAAAAAAGGAAGATATAAAAATTGCTCTGTTTCAGAAAAGACACCTAAAATAATATACAGTAATACTAAAAAACTTAAACCTTATCTAAATATATAATTTTATCGAAATTTTAAGAGGCGTTTCCGAGATAAGCGAAATAAATATATATATATATATATATATATATATATATATATATATATATATATATATATATATATATATTGCTCATTTAATATTATCTATTCTTCTATTATGAAAAGGAAAAAATGTTTTTTGTTTGTTTGTATCGAATAATCTCCGAAACTACTGAATCGATTTAGATGCTTGGTAAGACTCTGGGAAGACCCTAGGACATAGGATAGTTTTATCCCAGAAATCATCACTTAAAGGGGTGAAAATGGGGATGAAAGTTTATATGGGAAAGCAACCTAGGAACGAACCCAAGCAAAGTGAGGGTGAGTCGCTAGTAAATATAAAAGACACCTAGGGACGCACATGAGAAAAGCGAATGAAAGTCACTACTACGAGTATGTATTTGCATATATCCAATATTTACATCTTTCATGATAATTTAATCTAGTAGCATGGGAATTCATCATTGTAGATATGTAAGTAGATAGATATCTTTGTGTATTATGGAAATAATGGAAAGAGGTCTGTCATTCTCTGAAATGGCTTTCTGATTATATAAAAGTAATGATATTTATTTACCAAAAATCCCTACTAACATATAACATATTGAGTATTCCCAATATTGGAAGGGATAGTTTTCTTTCTTTAGATTCTATTCAGTATAGGACCTACTATCAGATCAAAGTTTTAGATTGTACTCGTAAGTTATTTTTTGAGGTAAAATTCTTACTGCGCTATTGTGTTTAGATAATACAAACACCTTTAAAGACTCTTGCACGACGCCCTACATAGTAGAAGCCTGAGAGCAGCTGCAGCTAACTTAACGTTTGTATTTATAAGATACTGGGTAGATCTAAACATTAATAGAAATTAAACATTAATAATAGTGCGTTTAAGGCAGTGGTAGTCCAGTGGTAACGCGCTTGCTTGTATCTTGTAAATAGAGTGAAGCGGGTTCAAATCCCGAGTCTCACACCACTGATATTTTCATGTGCGAATCATTTCCAACATGATTACCACTTGACTTACGATGAAGAAAAACATCGTGAGGAAACATGACATGTGAAGTCCGCCAACCCGTACTTGGCCAGCGTGGTGGACTATGGCCTTATCCCCATCGTATTGAAGGGAGGCCCGTGCCCAGCTGTGGGACGTTAAAAAGGGGTTGAATACATTAAAATATATTATTTTCTTTAATTTAATTCTAGGAAATATTATTATGCTGTATATTTTGTTTTTCTTATCCTCAAATAAGCGTAAATAAAATGAGCAAATCCGTATGTAGAATTAGAAATAATTCATCAAATTTTTTACAACAATTCTCTTGCAGAGTGACATATTTGATTGGCATTACTTAATATGAATGTAGAACGTGAATTCCATTCTTTAAAAAATACAGAATAAAAATTGCTGTACAGGAATTTACTTAGCCTGGCCAAAATGAAAACTTTGAACGGATTTGTTAAGTATTACACTCGTTCTGCCAGCCTGTTGGGGATATTGGATATAACAATAACTTTTTATAGTCTTACATAGTGACACTTCAATCTGATTCCGACATTTTAACATGCGCAAAACTGACTAGGTTAACAGTTACTAACACCAAACAAACCAGAAATACAAGTATTATTAGACATCATTAAATATAAAAAATTACAACATGATTACAACTCGCCATAATAGAAAAGAAAAACATCCTGTGGAAACCACCATGTCTGAAAAACATATTATGTCGTTAATGTTGGATAGAAAAGAAAACACCATAAGCAATTATATTTGGCTAGAATAGTGTACTGTGATCCCTTGTATTAAAGGGCGATCCAGAGGGCACCGGAAGCGAAATTTCTGATATATTATTAATACTTAAAAGCGACAGTAGCAAAAAAGTATACATATGATAATTTTTATTATAGTACAGGTAAAATTTAAAACGTTTTCATAAAAAATGTACTTATTTTTTTTATATAAAAAAATTAACTGTTGTTTTATTTATTTATTTATTTTCCCGATTCATAACCGCCGCGTCGTTAAAATACGCACAATTTTAAATGTATGCATGGAAAATTGATTTTCATTACGTTCATGTGGTTTTTATATGGTTTCTGTATTTTAATTCGCATCGTATCTGCGGTGCTATTGACGACAGGCTGAGAATTTATGAAGCCCTAAATGTTATTCGCCAAACAATTTTTGAGGTAGTGTCCGTTTTATTTTGTTTTTTTTTATGTGGAAATTGAATTATTACCTTTTATATTTACTATGGAAAATTATTTTCAAGTTATTGTCGTAGCTTGTTTATGAAGATTATTTTTAAATGTAACTTTTATCTCATATTTTATAATTACAGCAGTGTTTTATTCGCAGATTATATTTCTATATATTTGAATAAAAACTTTTTTTTATATAATATTAGCTGCATTGGCACTACCGAATGATTATTTTAAAATGATATGATAAATTTAAATTAATTAAAATTAGAAAAATATTAAAAATAAACAAGCCGTTACTCTCATATAAATTGTGTAGTATACCTAATAAATTGATGTTTTTTTTATTATTCGTATTCTTCTCAGCAAACCATTTCATTTGATATCCATATCATGGGATTGCATTAAAAACATATTCCGTCCTCGTTAGGAATCCGCCATATTGGATTAAGAATGACGTCACTTAGCTAAACATGGATTACTATCCATTCTTAGAGTGGTTGTAAAATTTCAGCCCAATCGGATGTAGATAACTGCTTTAAAATTCAGTTGAAAATTTGACCAAAACCATTGCAGGTAATAAAAGCTTATAATTAAAGTAGGCATAATTTCCTATATAAAAATACTATCAAAGTACTCCCCAGCTTATTTGGTAAATCGATTTGGTAAAAAATTTGGACTCGAAGAAGTAAGTACAGAAATTTAATTTCGCCCGCGTTCAAACTACTAAAAACAAACTCTTTGACACACCAACAGCAGCACCACCTACTGGGTCCAATTGTGTTTTGAAAACATCCAGTAGCCCATTGAAATATACGCACAAAATTTCATCCAAATTGGTCCAGGCCCTTACTAGGACTAAGGTGACAAACACGCGTACAGAAGAATTAAATAAACGAAAATTTTAGTTTATATTTGTTGCATAATATGAATATTTCATGTAGATGGTGTCAGCGTCCACAATGGCCGGGAAACCAGCGAACTGATTATTGGCAAAGCGGAACCGCGGCATTCCGGCAATTACACTTGTGTGCCGGCCAACGCTAGAGCCGCATCTGTTACTGTTCATGTTGTACAAAGTGAGTATAATATTTCCTTACTTAAATAAACATAGCTAAGTTTTATGATTCATATAAAATTTTGGGGGTAAAGGAAGCAGTTTGTATGGAAATGAGGTTCTGAAATGAGATGTCTCCAAAATTAGGCTGTTACGCTACGGCTTTCTATAGCAGACGTTGAACCTTTACGATATTTAATACTAAAAGCAGCCACTAATAAATAAATAGAAAATATCTATATTATTCGAAATACTTATTATAGTTTTGTTTAACGGTAAAGTATGTCAAGTGTAAGTAAATTATTTTTTTTTTAATTTTAGCATCAAAAGAAATATTTAAAGAATTAATAATTAAATCAACTATATAATAATTATTTGATGAATTTGAAGCAAAATACCATTTGACATAGAAGGTCTGCGTCGACCTATGTACGTACTACGTATAAAAAAACTTTTCTCTTGAGAATTATACATCCATTGAATGTGCGCTAGCTTCGATACGTGCAGAGTTTAACTTTTTACTATCTAAGATTTCACTCTTAGCAATTTTAAAATTCTCGCTACTCCAATTTTTCAAGGCAAAGTTTGCTGATTTTACAATCACAATAGGTGGCTTGGTTAGATAGCTAAAAGTTTGCTCATTTCTTAGAATATAGTCTCGGTATCTTAGAAAAGACCATGTGTATTTGTTTCACGAAGGCAAATAAACTATATTAGTTATGATATATCTATCAATGCTCTATGTTATTAAAGTGTTATTCTGTAATATTTTATTTTAAGTAGCAAAATATTTTTTCTAGTAGTCATCAAGATTAAACTGTATACCAGAAGCAGCTCTTTAAAATATCCTTTGATATATATGAATGTTTAACAAATATACATTTCAAGAAATAATATATGTATACGTAAAGAAAATTTCATCATACAAATATGCTATCATTAACTTGAGTGAATTACAAATTCCATTGTAGAGTAAAAATAATACAGTCATTTTACTCGGAGACTAATGTCCTCCTCAAGCTTGCGTTCTGAGTTTCTTTCGCCAGTTCTTCTCAGGTTTGTGGCTTCTTCTTTCCGAACAGGTAGTAGACTCATGACATTCAGTAAAAAATTGTAATAATTTAATACTGAATAAAATATTTTGAATTTGAATTGAATTTACATTTAGAAGGTAAAGGTGTCTTAGATGAACCACTTGGGGCTTAATTTGAGTGAACATAAATATATTGGATATCTTTAGAAAAGACCTTTAAAAATTACACATTTTTTTATTTAAATCAATGGTTGCTGAATTCTGCAGTCGTAATATTAACTTTGTTTTTCATAGTATACTTGATATGTATGTGTATTGTATATGTATATAATTATAAGACAGCGGTAGCCCAGTGGTAACATGCTCGCTTGGGAAACCGAGTGAAGCGAGTTCAAATCCCAGGTCTCGCACCTCTGATATTTTCATGTGCGAATCATTTCCTACATGATTACCACTTGTCATAACGGTGAAGGAAAACATCGTGAGGAAACCTGCATGTCCGAGAGAACATAGTGAGTTTCAAAAAGACAATTGTGAAGTCTGCCAACCCGCACTTGGCCAGCGTGGTGGACTATGGTCTGATTCCCCTCGTACTGAAGGGAGGCCCGTGCTCACCAAGGGGATCTTAAAAAGGTCTGAATACATACACAGAGTATACTTGAAAAATAATTACTACCTATTAATTTTGCCCTAAAATGATATAATTTAATATCTGGTTATATGGAACCATCGATGCGTAGTTTGAACTCGCACTCATCCGAATTCACAGTGCCTAAAATGAGATAATAGATATGATTTAATATAAGATAGTATTACATTTAATAAAAGGCAGTGGTGGCACAGTGGCAATGCGCTCACTTAGAAACCCGAGTAAAGCTGGTTCAAATCCGGGTCCCGTATCTCTGATATTTCCATGTATTGATCATTTCCAACATGAGTACTTGTCTTTCAGTGAGCATAAACACCGTAAGGAAACTTGCATGTCTGAGAGAATCTAGCAAGTTTTCCTAAGAAGTGTGAAGCCTGCCAACCCGCACTTGGCAAGCGTGGTGGCTTGGTCTCCCTCGTATTAAAGAGAGACCTTGTCCAACAGTAGGATGTTAAAAAGAGCTATTTACATATACTGGATAAACTGAGACTGGTTATTTATGCACATTTAAACAGATGAACTTTATAACTCTTTTAGCATTAACGTTAATCTTTCGATCCACTGTCCGTCTCACAATCTAGTCATTAAAAATGAGACAGCAAAATATCTACACACATACCATGTACTTATTAATACCCTTCTAACACTACTGTATTGTAAAGGCCTAACCTGTAAAGTTGAATCTATTCAATGTCAAGACTGTTGATGGAAATGCCAGTATAAATGTAAATGTAAACAACCTAGTTGCATTTCTAGATTGTCTAAACACTGAATTCAGCAAAATCTACTAAGCACTTATGTATTTGGACGTGTAATACAGAATAAGGTTAAAGTCGAAACAGAGGTTCCTAAGCATTTAAAGCTAGAAATTCTACAGCTTTATTCAATTCTGTGCAAATAGCGTTGATAAATTCTGTTACATTCAGGGATAAAATTTGCTAAAGACCTTCGTAGAATTTTCGACTTTGTTTATTTGTATTGTACATACTTGTATGTTTGCACAAACGAATGATGCAGGCTCGATTGATGTTAAAGTGAAAATTTAAATGAACTATTGTTAACTAAAACTACTGATGCGTAATGGAATACTCGATTACTCTTTATTTAAATAAAATATCGGAGCGCAATCACAACTTTAGTTAATGACGACATTAAGCGTGCTGCGTCGTCATGCGATAGTGGCATACGTCTGTACGTATACGTACGTAATGGTCCAGTTTGCAGAGTGCACAAAGTGCACAGAATAAGTACCAAATATATGAATTAATGATATATTTTTAACATCCTAAGCTTCCTCGGGAAATTAGTGATCACGAATGATTTGGAAAAGTCAGACGAACACGAGTCTAATTTGGCTTCATATAGTTAAATAATATATTAGTGTTAGGCTGTTTACATATATGTGACTTTAAAAACAAAATGAATAAATATGCACAATATTAAGTTTACCAACAGCAAAAATTAATTTGTTTCATAATTTTTTTTTTCGAAAATACTACGCAATAAAGTTGCTTATGCAGCCACTTTTGCGAAGTATGCAACAGAAAATTTCCCTTTTATCAAAAACTACGCATATATTCACTTAATCATTGACTTTGAAAGCGTTTTGATGTCTTCCAAATAAACTCAATTTTTACATGAATACAACATTAACGAACTTTCTAAAGATACTCCTTACACTTACGTAAACATAATGAAAAAAATATTAGCTTAGATATTTTTTGGAAAATAAGCTATAAAAATCATTTTCTCTTTGTGTTTAGAATGATGTAAGTAATTCAGTTGTCCTATCAATGTAAGCTTACCTGCAAGCCTGACGTGAACTAAACACAGTATTTGATCAATGACGATTAAACGGGTCCAAACGGTAAGTAGGCTATTAGCATAGTACTAACAACGGTATACAAATTGATTCAGGGTAGACTAAGCTCCGATCAACGACACAACCAGAAACAGTTTCCATAAAGGTATTTAAAGGAATTTGTAAATTTTTGGAAAGGGTTTTTACATATTTTTGTAAGCTTTCATGATATAGAATTCATATGACGTATCATAGTCTTTTGTTTACCCTGATATGATTGAATATAACGTATTTTGTTATAATTTTCAGGAGCAAATTTTGTTTTAACGACCACTTTTTTATCTATATACTTATTTATGCATGCTAGAAGTCCTTGGGTTTGAGCTCCACGTCAGTCTAGAGGAATTAGGATTTTCAGTGAATAAACTCAATATAGCATTCTAGATTTATTTTATAATATCTTGGAAAAGAAGCAATGCCGTCTTAAGTCTTATCCACTTCCGGTCGTGACGCTTTACACGCTCATCGGACCATTAGAGAGCGGAAATAAATTGTAAATTCTAAAATCTATATTTACTCTTTATTATTTATTTCTGCACTATAATATTTCGTATACTTTAGTAATCTCAATGAGATTGATCACCATCAATATTGGCAAATCATCCAGTATAATATTATTCTATGTTGACGAGACAAGGACGTTTATTTGTTTGGTCCATTTAAATATTATGTGCATGTTTGTCATAATTGTTTGTTATATATGTTATAAGCGCTAAGTAAAACCGCTCAACTTTATCATTATTTTCTCCATCTAGATACTAGATAAATACATTTCAATGCGAATGCAGGTTGTTTTCGTTAGCATTTTCAAATAAAAGAACACATTTTAACTCGCAGTAAACTCGTGCAATCTCTCTCTAGAGATTTTCTCATCCAACTTATATACGATTTCACTTCTTGATAGCGTGCATCAATTCAGCATAGAGTTGACTTTGCTATTGGATTTTTATATAATTTTTCTTTATAATATGTTTATTTTTAATATATAAGTTTCCCGAAAATCGTGAGTTTTAGTCTAAATAAGTTAAAAAATCTAATTAGATTACCTTCCTCATTTTTCGTTGTTATTGAAACATTAAGAAATGAACTGCGCTATTTAATGTTATATTTTTCATTTCATTTGAAATATTATATGACCTTATTAGCTATATCATACACTAGCGACTCACCCTCGCATCGCTCGGGTTTGTCCCTAGCTTGATTCCCCATACAAACTTTCATCCACATTTTCACAACCTTAAGGGACGATTTCCGGGATAAAAAGTATCCTATGTCCTTTCCAGAGTCTCAAACTATATTCTTATCAAATTCTATCTAAATCGGTTCAGTAGATCCAGAGATTACCCCCTATAACGTCAGAAACTCACACCGTCACAAACTCACAAACTTTACCTCTTTATAATGTTGTAATATAGGATAGATGATTAATAAAAACAAGTTTTAAACACATTTTTCTTGGTTAGGAAGGGATAAATAATACTATATGTAGTATAAACATATATCCTGTGTAAAAATCAAATCCATGTATCCCATATACATACTAGGTAGTGTTATTTAGGTATATACCTCGCTGAGTCACATGGTAGTCCAAAAATTATTTTATCATAGAATAAATATGAAAGAAAATCTAAAAATGCTGAATTTGTGTACTCATAATTAGTAAAAAATACAAAATGATAAGAAAATTTCTTTATATGTGTTAAACGAATCTAATTACTATACTGAATCGTTAGAAACTTATTTGTTAAATATTATAATCTACTAATTTAGGCTTATTACATGTCACAATTAATTTTTGAATTCTATACATTACATTAGAATGGTAGGTGAAAGAAATTGACATGAGATGTTTAGATATTCTAGTAAAACTACTCATTGTTAGAGTGACATCGTATTTAATTGTTATTTTTACCGAATCACAACTTATAAAATCGATTTCGATCCAATTTTTGTATTGATCGTACCAATACTGGTATCGGTTTGGTTTGAACAGCGCGCCGTTAATCTCGAACCGAAACACATATTTTGCTAAACTCAACGAACGATGCATAGTAAATGGTGTAGTGAGGCACTATGTTTAATACAACATGCGGTACACTAGAAGTATATCATGTACTTATATATACCTACTTGAAATTGGGATTTTTTAATACTTTTAAACTGATGGAATATAAAAATGTATACCAGAGCTATTAGATTACTTTTGTAAATGCAAAAGTGTGTATGTATGTGTGTATTTTTGTTACTCTTTTTAGATAAAAAGACCGAATGGATAAAAATAAATACACAGATGACCACATAGGCTATTGTTAGGCACCCAGGGATTTTCGCTAGTGTAGATATAATGGGTTCGAGTCCCGCTGAGGAAATTCATTTGTGCGCTAAACACAAATGTTTGTTCTCCAGTCATGGGCGTTTATATTTATAATATGTATGTATTTAAAGTTATATATATGTAGCGCATCAACTATCTGGTATCCATAACACGAGCCTCGTAGCTTACCATGGAACTAGATGGTGCTGTGTGTTAATGTTCCAACATATCTATATATATAAAAGAAAGTCGTGTTAGTTACTTCGCTTATAACTCAAGAACGGCTGAACCGATTTAGCTGAAAATTGGCAGGGAGGTAGTTTAGAGCCAGGAGAAGGACATAGGATACTTTTTATCCCGTTCGACCGCGTTCCAATTTTTATGATATTTTAATTTTTGGATTTCTCTTAGTCCGGAATAGGTAAGTATTAAAACATATAATTAAAATGTGAGAAAGAAAGATTTTTTCTTTTTATATCTATTTAAAACGTACCTAGCGACGAACCCGAGCGAAGCGAGGGTGAGCCGCTAGTTTATTTAATAAAATAATATATAGATAGTTTTGTCGCCTTATACTTTTAATGAAACTTCTTAATTACTGACACACAAAGCGGCTACGCTAAGACGTAATTCAGTAACACGAGTTTAATCTAGCTAATAGTCTAATTTCGAGCTTGCTCCATTTGTCGACTTCATCACACAATAAGATAACATAATCCATGCTTTCATTTCTACTTTTCCCTTTATGTAAATAGTATCTTCCAGTATGATATAACAATTAGTTGATTGGGTTTGTTGACTTAAAGGGTTTAGAAGAAACAATTTCATAAATACATTTAAAAAAAAATATACCTTTAATTTATTTTGAAAATCTTATCTAATATATTTAAACGAGCAATTCTTGTATATAATATATATTATTTATATATAATCTGAATCTCGGAAACGGCTCCAACGATTTTCATGAAATTAAGTACACAGGGGGTTTCGGGGGCGATAAATCATCACACAAATTAATGCCCCAGCGGGACTCGAACTCGCGACCGCTGATAAAACAAGTAGGGTCACTAGAAACTGAGCCAAACGTGTCTTCAATTATAAATAAGACTAGCGGCTCACCCTCGCTTCGCTCGAGTTTGCCTCTACAAAAGCACAAACAGATCTATCCCACGGGAACCGTTCTTTTTTTTTTCGAATTAAAAAGTAACCTGTTGTTTGACCGGTAATATAAGGCATGCCTAATATTACTGAATAAGGTGCATAAGTTTTTATGTACTAAGCTGTATAACTTACTATAGTTTTTTAACTATCTCACGGAAACTCTTTAATTTTCTGGAATGAAAAGTATCTTAGATGTTGACCGGGGATATAAGGTACTACTATGCAAAATTTCATTTAAATCGGTCCAACAGTTTCGGAGATCAGACCGTACAAGCAAACAGACAAACACACAGAGTAACAAAAAAAATGAGAAAATCTGGATTTGTTCTATTTCTCTTCTGACTCAGATTTTAGCACTTTTTTTCAATGTAAAAAATATATCCTAGATTATTAGTTAACATACTTTGAGAATCGTATCAGAAATTCTGGTATTTTCAAAACTAAATTTAGCTCTTTAAAATAATACGGAAAATCTCAAAGCATACAATTTATAGTGGATTTTTTATGAGTAACATAAAATCAATCAACCTAAAGCTATCTAGATACATCCCATTTTTCTAGTGCAATTTTAATAAAATTTATATAACCACAGTAAACTGCAAGCACTATTATATTTTAGGTGGATCTATAAATAGCGGGTTTTTGGTATATTTTATACCTGAATACAGCTATTAATCTCATATCTATCCGCTCGCTTCAATTGAAATCGTCGATTTGGTTTTTTGCTAACCTCCAGGGATTTAGTTATTGGATGATAAAATAAAATTTACATGTACTAACACATTTTTTTCGTTATTTTGGACTCTGTTATTTGCTTAACTTATAACTGTTTCGGAAGATATAATTTAAAAAATAGCTATGACAGTACTTCCAGAAAAAGCATTTATGTAAAACAAAGTTTTAAAAAAAACTAAGAGGCGTGACTTGTTTGGCTAATATAACAATAAATTTAAAAAAAAACAATTCAATTTAATTTTTTGTAGAATTTAGTATGGATAGATCTTGAATTCATTCTTGACAAATTGTATTAGGGGTTGTCTTAGGACTGTCGTTCTGACATTATTGGTAATTTTCCTTAATATTTTTGATTTCTAAGAGGGCTACCCCGAACTTTTACGAACGAAATATATTTTATTTATATAGCGCGTGTAGAAAGAAGTCTATATGAATAAAATATAACAAGATTTAAGAAAACAGTAAGTTTTATTTTTTTGTTACCAACGCTTCCAATATTAGAATTCGAAGCAAACATGAACACGGGAGAGTTACTCTACTAAACCTTACTGTAAGGTTTTTGATGTCTTAGTTATAGAATAATTTATAACAAACTAGCGACTCACCCTCGCTCCGGTCGGGATACGTTTTCACATTTAGTATAGATTTCTCAGAAAAGAGATATTTTGTCGCAGTAAAAAGTATCCTATATATATTGACCCGATTAACCGCGGCTCCGCCCACGTTCAGATAACCAAAAACCAAATTCTTGGGTTCTACATATTAGTATACTCTTACATTGCAGTTTTTGTATTTTTTCTCAGAAGTGAGACATTTTCCCGCTGTAAAAAGTGTGTATCCTATATGTTGACCCAGATAACCAGCTATCACCATACCAAATTTCATCAAAATCTGTCCATTGGTCTTCTAGTATTGCGTTCCCAGACAGACAAACAGACAGAAAACATTCTAAAAACTATAGATTTACTATTTCAATTTAGATTATTACAATAAGATTATCCAAAAAATATTCAATGTACAGATTCGACTCAGAATTTTATTATATGTATAGATGAGAAATGACACCGAAATAACATTCGATTTGGGTGTTTCAATTGTATTTAGTAAGTTTAGACGATAAATAAAAACTGTATATTTATTTTGAATGTAATATAAGTTTTGTTTTCAGGCGAAACTCCAGCCGCAATGCAGCATGGCAATAATTTCTCTGTGAAATCAACCCAAGTGCATGTACTACTAATTTTACTATTACCGTTCATGTATAAAATTTTAGGATTTGGATAACGTCTCATTATAGGTAATGATGCAATTTCTGTCCACGATATTTTCCAATTGAAAATTTACTAAATATCTAATATATGTATGTTCGCGTATTATTTGTAATTAATAAACGTATAGTTGTTTTGTCAAATAATTCTAATTGGAATGGTTTTTTATAGTATGTCCTAAATAGAAATATTTAGTGATACTATATTAATTTTACTCTATTATATTCGTATGAAATGTTATATTTAATTTCATTTATGTAATTAATTGGTGTTTTAATTAAGCTATATGTTTTAGTACTTGTAATATAAAAAAAGAATCAAAATTATTATATTATTTTTGTTAAACCAATAGCTACGAGTATGTTATATATCTTAATAAAAATATTCCATATATTTTATTAAGATATCTAATGTAACTTAAGTAATAAATAAAGTTTATACTAAATTGTAAAATATTACTTACGTTTTATTTGAACGTGATGATCAAATATTCTATAAAACACTTTTAACTACACTTGTTAAATGCATTTAATAAGTCTTAAGAACTTAGACAACATGTCTCTTGACAATCATTGAATGTTAGAAACCTAAAATTATATATGTAGACTAGCATTGCCCGCGGCTCCGCCCGCGTTCAGATGACCAAAAACCAAATTCTTAGGTTTTACATATTAGTATACTCTTACAATACAGTTTTTGTATTTTTTCTCAGAAATGAGATATTTTCCCGCGGTAAAAAGTATTCTATATGTTGACCCGGATAACCAGCTATTATCATACCAAATTTCATTAAAATCTGTCCAGTGGTTTTCTCGTGATGCGGTAACAGACAGACAGACAAACAAAAATTCTAAAAACTATAGATTTGGACTCTGCATCGATAATAATGCCTATTTCAATTAGATTTTCCGAAAAATATTTAATGTACAGATTTGACTTAGTTACAATTTTATTATATGTATAGATGTAACATAATATTATTATGATTCTATGACATAACAATAAAATTTGAAATTTCAATACAATTTTTTTTTTAAATGTGTAACCTAAACTCTAAACAATTATATTAAATCAAATATCTAACCTTTATCGATTGTGGATTGACATCTTGTCTAAGCCCTTCTAGCGCTTAAATGATTTGATAAACGATAAACTTATTTGAAACTTTTATATACTTTTATTTTTTCAACAGTCACAAACAATTTATAAAAATTAATTAAATCTATCATAAAAACCGTAACTGCCTACGATATTCGATTGACACGACTTTCTATGACATTTGTCATGAGTTCAATTCCCGATTGGGACTAATATTTTTAGTAAGACAATGATGATTACTTTGAATATCTACAAATAAATTTGATAGATATAAAAAAATCTTACAGTTTGAAATGAGACACCATAGAAAAGTTTTTTTTTCTATCAAGCTATACTAATTAGTGTTTTGAATTTGTCATTTCACTATATATAGGACTTATGATTGACATATGGTATTATATCTGTTTGGAAATTATAAAAACTATGATGCTCTCCTGACCGATTCCGGTCACGGCGGCCAATCTCATTGAGACTAGCTAACTGCGCAGGAGATATTATAGTGCACAAGTGTAAGCGCAGATACAACGTGCACTCTCTATTCATGTCATTCTCATACTCTGGTGGGACGACCATTCGACACGACCAGTGAGAGTTAAGGCGCAGGACCGACGGCTTTACGTGCTCTCTGAGGCACGGGGGTGAAACACCGCCAACTTCCCAGGGCTGTTACTGAGACTTCCTATACAGAAAGACTCAATAACTAAACTTGGCCCGACCCGGGCCTCGAACCCAGAACCTCCGGGATGCAGCCCTACATACTACCCACTACACCGCCGAGGCATCATAAAAACTATATATGTATTATAAGAGCATTTAAAAATTTAGAGCTCGTACAGCGATTTCGCGAACTCTTAACGCCTTAAAAATGATTGTTATATTGTTATATTATAATTTTGTAATATAAATATATTATGTAATAAATACCTATATAAATAAAAGGCCTTTGCTTGAAGTATAAAATAATATATTTTAATGGTTTTTCAAAAATTAAATTATAAAACAAACATAATTTTTATTTGTTGTATAAATTAAAAGTGGAAATATCAGAAAATTTAATTAATATTATTGTAGGCTTTACTTTATAGAATACAAGTACTCATATCTTTTGTTCTAAAGAAATATATTTTCAATATGGAAAATATCATATGGTATTCGAAAATTTTATTACAGTTAAAATAAAGTATACCAATCGAGTACAATAATGTTTGAATGTAAATAAATTGTGAAATATATACGCATATAAGTGATATATAAGATTATGTAAAATTATCTGTCATGGTTATAAGAATAAATAAGATTTTGAATTTAACGTGCCAAGCTTTTTTGTGTTTTATTTAGATCCATTTATTTTTTTAACTACTAGTTTTAGCCCACACTTTTGTTGTATGGTAATACGTGGATATAATATTTACTATTTATTACTCTCTAAATACTCTAAATACTCTTCGTATTTATCATATTACATTGAAATTCTTAGAAGAGACAATTTTTCTCGACTTTATACAAAAACGTCATCAGACCGGTAGCAAAATCTTTCAAAATTATAGCTTTTCTACATAATCCGTCTTTCAATTGGTGATAATCATTTGAAATACGGTACAGCACTTTGTGATTGATATTAGCACAAACAAACACAAACTATGTGGCCGTAGTATATACAAATAAACATATAAAGGCATTAAGCATATCTAGTACATTCATAGCATGAATTAATCTATTCTACGGGAACTGCTATGGACAATTCCAACGGTACTGGTTAGTACAATATAAAAGAAAAGTAGTACAAACTTCCTACCCACGAAAAATACCTACCAGCTGTGAAGCCAGGGGTGAATGGTAAAACTTTTCAATGGCTCTCATAAAGCCTTTAAGTTTGAACTCATTTGATTCGTTTCGACGTGTACCATACATAACAGTTGGTCGAAAGCGAAACTTTTTGAAAATCTATATATAAATGGACAAAGAAAAAATAGTAGCATCTGCAGAACTAGGAGATTTGTGCAATCAGCTGCCGGCGCCATATCCGCGGTAAGTCAACATAAATATCAGTATGCAAGCAAAAAATAATTAAATATCATCTAAAGAGTTTTTATTTTATGCTAACATAATCTAGGTACAATGAAATTTAAAAAACACATATTATGTTTTTAGCTAAGTTATCCATACTAATATTATAATTATGAAAATGTGTGTGTTTGTTTGTCCTTCTTTCACGTCAAAACGGAGAGACGGGTTGGCGTGATTTTTTTTGTGGTAATAGTTGGAAGGCTGAAGAGTGATATAGGCTACTTTACCGCAGGAGGTTACCTAATTCCCACGGGAAAACACGTTATAATACAATTCAAAGAAATATTTATGATTAGAATTACTTCAAACTTGGTATTACGTGTATTACCATTTTTCGAAATTCATTCTATAAGGGGATAAAATAGGGGATGAAAGTTTGTATGAAACTACCTTTTTAAATATTTTTTTGTAGTTTTAGCGCGAGAGAAGCCACGGATTCTGCAGGTTACCTATATTTATATAGACAACAGCTAATTTGAAACAGATTCATAAAGAAATTTCACCTAGGTAAGTATTTTATGTAAAGAGTGACCAATATAAAAAAAAGATAATTTTAAATAATTTTAATGTTAAATTATCTAGTTTAAAAATTAAAAGTAAAAAATATCTATTTAATGACCATTTTTAATTATTTTAATAAATACTTATCAAAAGTAAAACTGAAATTGATTGTTTTCAAACTGATGGCTATTTCCACTTTATAAAAGTTTTTTTATAGCAGTTCTAAATTAGTTTTATCTATACGATTGTGTATTGTTTTAGAGCGGAAAGGCTAATAAAAGTTTTGAAGCCAAACTAGCTTCTAGAAGTAGAAATAAGCGAAAACAATTAAAAGCTTTAAGCTCTCATCGAGGTTTTTGTTTATACGAGATCAGTTCGGATAAAATTTATTTATTTTACTTAACTGGCAAATAAAAATTTTAAAATGCGTCAATTGCTATTAAATAATATAGTGCCAGTCGAGCACAGACATACGATGAATTCGTTGAACTTTGCCAATGTTACGTTAAAAAAACAAACTATTAAGTCTTGTTGGTAAAATAACATAGCAATAAAAAGGTCGAATCCACTGTAAATAAAGCATCTACAACGAAATACATCAAAATTAATCAATTAATTCTCCAACGGCACGTGAATTCGAGAAGACACGAAGAAGATTGGTTGGCAAACATCAAAATTAAATATCTTCTATACACGACACGTTTGGCTCAATTTGGAGTGACCCTACTTGCTGTGCCAGCGGTCGCGGATTCGAGCCCCGCTGGGGGCATTCATTTGTGTGATGAGCATGAATTTTTCTACTCCAGTTATGGGTGTTTATATTTATAATGTGCATGTATTTAAAGTCATATATCTGTAGTGTATCAACTATCTAGTATCCATAACACAAGCCTCGTAGCTTACCATGAAACTGGATGGTGCTGTGTTAATGTCCCAACATATATAAATAAATAGGTAAAAACAAAACAGCTTAGTACTCTTTCCTACTCTGTTTTTAATCGATTTTATATTTCCTTGTCTAGTAACTATTGACCAATTTTAGTGCTGTCAATAAAAAACAAACTTGAAGTCAGTTTCTTTTAAATAATAATTATGATCGAATTTCCATCGCTGGGTGAAAACTATCTTATTAGATGAGCAATTATACGTTTTGTATTTAGCAAGGTTTTGCTTTATAATTTTACCGCAACGAACGAAACGCTCTTTTTATACCTGATCCGGAAAAACACCGAGCGACAGTCGGTCACTCAGGTACTCAATATACATTAAGTAGTTCAAATCAGAATGAAGCTAAACTGATATCAGAAAGAAAATCTATACATATAATAAAATTCGGAGTCGAGTCTGTTCACTAAATATTTTTTGAAAAATCTTATTGAAATAGTCATTATTATCGATACAGAGGCAGAATCCATAGTTTTTAAAGTTTTTGTCTGTCTGCTGTGTGACCGCATCACGAGTAAACAACTGGACAGATTTTGATAGAATTTGTGTTGTGATAGATAGATGATCCAGGATAACATAAAGGATACTTTTTACTTCGGGAAAATAATCTCTGAGAAATCTACACTAAACGTTAGTTAGTATATTATATAAATCAACAATCTAATTATGTATTTAATATTAATTAATAATAATGTCGTATTATCCTGATGTTATTATATGTTTTTATAATTATTGTGTACATCACGAGGAAGGTAGATAGGAAATTATGATAATTAACTATCTTAATTTCCCGTACTCCAATAAAATGAAATAATTATATAATATAAAAACAAATTATTTATTAAATTATGTATATAATATTATTTATTTATTATAGTAATTCCTTTGTTATATATAATTTATGTATCTATCAATAATATATTAATTAATTCTCATTGGTGTTTCCTTTCAATATAATGGTTATTAATGTCTACAGTGACAGGAATATAAACTATACTAATATCTACGAGTATACATATAATAAAATTGGAACTAAGCCGAATCTGTATATTAGATATTTTTTGGAAAATCTTATTGAAATAAACATCATTATCAATACAGAGACCGAATCTATAGTTTTTTGAATTTTTGTCTGTCTGTCTGTCTGTCTGTCTGTGACCGTATCACGGAAAAACCATTGGAGGGATTTTGATGAAATTTGGCACGATGAGAGCTGATTATCCGGGTCAAGATATAAGATACGTTTTACTGCGGGAAAATATCTCATCTCTGAGAAATTTATACTAAACTTTAAAACGTAAGTAGGGACGAACCCGAGCGGACCGAGGGTGAGTCGCTACTAAGTAAATAAATATGCTGGGACATTAACACACAGTACCATCTAGTTCCATGGTAAGCTACGAGGCTTGTGTTATGGATACCAGATAGTTGATACACTACACATATATAACTTTCAATACGTACATATTATAAATATAAACACCCATGACTGGAGTACAAACATTCGTGCTCATCACACAAATGAATGCTCCAGCGGGACCCCCGACCACTGTCATAGCTAGTAGGGTCACTACAGACTGAGCCAAACGTGTCGTTATCTCATCAATCAATCAATCAATCAAAAAGTCAATCATGAACTAATGCTAAGCGTGGAGAGAGATTACAAGCATTCTAATATTTAATCTTAGATCCGATAGTATTTAGTTATAAGGCTTTAAATAGTCATCTGTCAAATGAGAGAAACAGGTATCTTAATTGGAAGTCTTTGTTACTATATCTATTCAGCGTTGGACAATTTGCAAGGGACTGACGTGTTGACAGCGGTTTGCGGTAATTGGCTACTATGACATGAGGATGGTATATTATCATTATATACTAAATATATGTATAAAAAAAGGGCTGAATACACATACTACTAGCGATTCACCCTCGATTCGCTCGGGTCCATCCCTAGCTTGCTTCCCCATTCTCACCCCCTTAAGGGATGATTTCCGGGAAAAAACTATTTCACCCGCGCACTTTTAATATCATGAGATTTAAAAAAAATCTTATTTTAGTATTTTTTTCTATATAAAGCTTGTCCTGACAATAAAAGAACAAAATTTATCCAATTTGGTGCAGTCAATCCAAAGTTAAGCGCGTACATACATTTCGGTGATTAATTTTTATTTATATAGATAGATAGATATGGCACATTAAGTCACTATTTTTACTTTCAGTTACTTCGATTGTGTATGGCTTTTTTAGGAAATAATATATTTAACTATATTTTTAAACTATGTAAAATAAATCTGTTTGTCTACGTGTGGTGCAGCATTTACTTGCCGCCTTTTTCATTTATTGTTCAACTGAGATTTATATAAAAATTTAAGTTATATAATTTTGTTATTATTGGCTGTTAGTTGAATTTGATGTAAGAAAATATATTTTATAATATTGTTGGTTCACGTAAAAGAAGTCCTGGCAAGATATATTTTGATATTATATTATAATATACAAGCGTATTTGCCTGGATGGCTTAGTGGCTAACATGTATGTGGCAGATTTCTAGGTCCTAGGCTTGAGCCCCGGGTCGGGGCAAGTTTAGTTATTGAGTTTTTCTCTTTAAAAGTTCTCAGTTGCAGCTCGGAGTTGGGAAGTTGGTGGTGTTACACCTCCGTGCTTCGGAGAGCAAGCCTTGCGTCTGACCTCTCACTGGTCGTGTCGAAGTATTGTCCCATCACACGGGCAGGCACGGACTCCCCTTGCATTGAAGATTGCGCATAAAATCAGGCCATAG
Source organism: Brenthis ino (assembly GCA_921882275.1). Taxonomy (NCBI): domain Eukaryota; kingdom Metazoa; phylum Arthropoda; class Insecta; order Lepidoptera; family Nymphalidae; genus Brenthis; species Brenthis ino. The sequence continues at coordinate 3,908,749 of OV170230.1, read as the reverse complement.
TCACGCTGGCCCAGTGCAAATTGGAGGACTTTAGGTGTCTTTAAAAAACAAGTTATGTTTTTTCAGATATGCAAGTTTCCTCAGGATGTTTTCCTTCACCATATGACAAGTGGTTATAAAATAAACATATATTTAATAAATTCTCAAATAGGCAGTATTGCAGGGAGCGTGGATTTTACCGAAAGGCAATCTGAAATTAAAATAAATAAATAGTTACATAAATACATAGTTATAGTCAGAATTAATTCGGAATGGTTATTTAAATATTTCAGGAATAAATGCCAATATGCTTATGAAATGAGAGCAATTTAAATGTTAGATACTTAAAAGAATTTTTTTTATTTAACGTGGAACCTTGAATTTAATGATAATAAAATACATTTGAATTTCTTATTTAATAGCAGTTTTAAATAATATAATGTATTTAAAAAAAATTGGTTGTTATCCTTTTATGCCTCAACCGAACATGAAGAAATGTTACAAGTACTTTGTAGCTTAGAAAATATATATTTTACAACAGCTTAGACCCGTGTATTCACAAACTATACTATGAGGGATCATAGTGCGACCGAATTCAATGTCAACAATTTCATTTCATAAATAATATTAATCCTTTAATCAAAAACCCATATTTTAGAAGAAAACTAATCATACTAAAGTAAACAAATCAACTAATCTAACTAATATATATGATTTATTTACTATTTACGAGTAAGCATCAGATTTATACTTATACCTATTATAAATGTGAATTTTTGTGAGTGTGGATGTTTGTTACTCTTTCACGCCAGAACAGCTGAACGGATCTAGATGAAATTTGGCACAGAGATAGATTATAGTCTGGAATAACATATAGACTATTTTTTATCCCGGAAAAATGTACAGTTCCCGTGGGATAGGTTAGTTTTTATGTTCTATATGGAATAAATGGCTCATCATTTATTATTTACTTTAGAGATAGACAACACTACACGTTAAGGAGGGATTCATTATTGAGTAAATTAACTCCACAGCTATATTACGGTCCGTGTCAGTGAAAGACGTAAACTTTGTTATATGAACTGATGATTTATTAAGGTATTATTTTTTATAGTAACAGATGGATTACAGCAGTGAAATGGAATCCGGTAGGTATATTGACAATGCGCTTATCAAACACAAGTAAAATATCTTGAAATGCAGAAGAATACCTTCTAGTGCCGAGTAATTATCAATTACAAGGACGTATCAGACGCATATCGACAAATTGTCATAATATAATACTTACTTAAATAAATTATATTGTTATATTTATTTATAATATTAATTAAAAAAAAATTAAAATGTTTAGAAATAAAATTCAAAAAATATTGTAAAGTAGGTACTTTATTGTCATTTTTTGAATTTTTGAAATCATTTTTGTAAAATAGTGGGTAGGCACTGTCTGTAACAAGTATGTGTTTGAGACGTCTATAACTTTATTCTCTCCCGTGACCATGATTGCTGTAAAGCATTCGAAACGTCGGGAACTAAAATCAAAATAAATCCGCGATATAATCCGAAAAGATAATTTTATTTAAAATTGTCATAATATGATAATTTTTTAGTGTTCTTAAATCGAAAACACTTGCTTAATGTCCTCTTATCTAAAACAAGTTTGTAAGATTGAGAAAAAAATATACACTAATTTATAATAATAATTTTAATTTTTATACCGTGGACAATTCCCTTGAACATACTACTGTGAAGTAATAGCAGATCGTTGGTTAAAGAATAAAACAATATTTAGATTTCATCACATACATTATACACTAAATTACAACTTTAATAAATACTACATACATTTACAATGATAACATGTTAAAGTAAGAATTTCTCTAGTTAGAAAATATATTAGTCTGGCTTAACGCCAGATGCTTTCAAAACATATTTATATGGAAACTATACGTTTGCTAAGTCTCACTATTCAGTGACTTTGAACTGAAGATTAGCTCTTCTATGTGTATATCATCAACTTAAATGGATATTTTCTATTAGATTATTTATAAATAGTTACAGCTTGTTGCTTAGCCTATGTATCGTTTACTTTCTTTTATTTTAAAGATGTCGGGTAGAGTCATGGTATCCGGTATGGTGAACGGATCTAGATGAAATTTGGCACAGAGATCGATTATTGTCTCTAATAGCATATATGCTACTTTTTATCCCGAAAAATATACGGTTCCCGTGGGATAATTTGTTTTTCTGTTTATAGAGGCGAACCCGAGAAAAGTGAGGGTGAGCTGCTAGTTCTATTATAAATAAGAAAGTTAGATTTTTGTATGTATATGTATGTTTTTTTATTATTAAATAACGAAACTTATGATCTGAAATACTTAAAAGGACTGAATACATTTTTTTTCATTGAATAACGATTATGAACAGATCTCTCTGTCAAATCACTTAGGACAAGCTAATGAGTCTTTAAAAACAATACGAACTAATAAAAATAGTACACATAAAACATATTATATAGTAAATTACATCTTGATAAATATAAATAACTTGATAATATATTATCAAGTTATTTATATTTATATATATTTGGGATATATCCCAACTCCATAATCACATGAATTTGCGTAAAAATCACCCCTCTCATCAAAATCACTTTGTTGTTTGTAAAACAAGTTAGCTAATTGTTTTGTTTGATGGTAGACATTTTTAATGAAATAAGTGATAATAATTATGTATGTAAATGTACTAAAATGTAAAAATTAAAATTACGAGTAGATGTAGTTTCAGGCTTTTGTTTGAAAATGTAGCGACTTACATAACAACTGCAGTAGATGCAGACAGCAACTCGACATACTTCTGTGGCGGTCGCTGAGTCAAGGGTGACGATTATAAGTATATTTCGAATGATTCATAATGCTGGGATTATATAATACAGAAATGCTTGGAATATATTACGAAAATATAAAAATGTAAAATATCATTCTACTTTTATAAATATGTTGGGACATTAACACATAGCACCATCTAGTTCCATGGTAAGCACAAAGCTTGTGTTATGGATTTCAGATGGTTGATATACTACATATATATATATAAACACCCATGACTGGAGTACAAACATTCGTGCTCATCACACAAATAAATTCCCAAAGCGGGACTGAACCCTCGACCGCTGACACAGCAAGTAGGGTCACTACAAACTGAGCCAAACGTGTCGTCAAATATGTATCGTATGTATGTATGTAAGTTTGTTACTCCTTTAAATTGAAACGGCTGGGCAGATTTAGTTGAACTTAGTACACATATAGACTACGAGTATGACCTTTTTTTTTTTTTTTTTTTTTAACGTTGGGAAATGCATTTACGCACGAGGTGTGGGACTCACCGGCAAAACCAGTACTACCCACTAAAACCCAACAAAACCTTCCCCCGTCTTAATGGGGCGTCGCAGGATCGCTTACGCATTCAACTACGACGCCCCGACGGCAGGTCTGCCGAAGCAGACCACAACAACCACGGGGTTGCTCCACAGTCCACTCTGCTATCAGAGAAGTACCAGGAGCAACCCGCATGGCACACTGCCCTCCGAAGAGGGCCACCTCCGACCGCCCACCGAAGTGGGCCTCCTCCATGTGCGTTTCTTGGCTTCGCGCCCGGTTGGGTTGCCGGGCACTACTGAGCCCCCCCACCACGACAAGGTGAACGCACGTTGGGGGGGAAAACTACGAGTATGACCTGGCGTAACACATGGGCTACTGTTAAGCCCATTTTAATTAGAGAACTACAGTAAAAGAACGTTTAAACATCAATTGTAAGTCTGTTTGTACGTATATGAACGTACGAGTTATGAACATATTGTTTTCATGGGTGATCTGAACACATGTCTATTAAAGAATGATTGTCGGACGCGAGCATTACACAACCTTACATCGTCATTTAATATGCATTTACTCCCCATGACTAGCCCTACTCATTACTTTCCCAACAGTCGTCCATCTCTCATAGATATAATCTCTGTCTCTAAACCTACTCTTGCTGTTTCGCATGGTCAAATGACTGCACCTTTCTCACACCACGACTTAATTTATCTCGCTTATAAAGTGCGTCCTCCAAAGGTTAGAGGCAAGGTTATACTTCAGCGCAATTTTAAGCATATGGATCTAGAACGCTTGAGAGAGGATGTTAAAAACATCAACTGGTCAGCGATATTATCAGCGAACAACATCGATACCATGGTAGACTCTTTAACTGCTGAACTGATTAAACTGTACGACAAGCATGCGCCGGTTAGGCCAGTAAGGATGAAGCATGCTCCCGCTCCATGGTTATCGCCTGTGATTAAGAGGACCATGGCCAAGCGCGATAGGGCCAAAGCTAGGAACAAAAAATACCCTTCAACTGAAAACCTTGACGCCTATAAAAAATTACGTAACATCTGCAACAGAATGTGTAGGGATGCCAAACGTCACTATATTCATTCCACGATTCAGGATCTCTGTCAAGCGCAAGTTTGGAGATTCCTATCGTCACTGGGTGTGGGCAAGACCACAGAAACTTGTCAAAGTTCTGTGGATCTTAATGCTTTAAATTATCATTTTACCACTCCACCCATAACTTTAAATTCTGACATAAAAACTGCTACTCTTTCATTCTTATCCAATCTTGCCCCCCCTGACCTACCACCATTCGTCTTCAAACCAGTCTCAGTAGATGATATAAAGAAGTGTGTCCGCTCTATTTCAACAAAAGCCATTGGTAGTGACAACATCAGTCTTGATATGGTTCTTCCCGTACTAGAGGATATTGCACCTGTGATCTCCCACATCATTAATTTCTCACTCACACGCAATGTCTTCCCATCAGTGTGGAAGAAAGCCATCGTCATTCCACTGCCTAAAACTTCGAATCCTACCTGTCTCTCCCAATACCGCCCTATATCTATCCTTCCTATCCTATCGAAACTCATAGAATCATTGGCTCATAAACAACTTTACTCTTATCTGTCTCACCATAATCTCCTATGCCCTTACCAGTCCGGCTTCCGCTCTTCACACAGCACGGTGGGAGCCCTGCTGAATATCACGGAGGATATTCGTGGTGCTATGGATAACACCATGCTCACTGCGATGGTCTTGCTTGATTTTAGCAGTGCTTTCAACTCTGTTGATCTTGACATCCTAATTGAAACTCTTCGTGCGGTCAACATTTCTCCTACTGTTCTAGACTGGTTTCATTCTTATCTCTTCGGACGTCAGCAGTGCGTGAAAATCAACGATACATTATCGGATTGGTTAGATCTTACTGCTGGTGTCCCTCAAGGCGGCGTACTTTCCCCTTTGCTCTTTTCCATCTTCATTAATAACATTTCAAAAGTCATTTCTTCTCCCTTCCATCTGTATGCAGATGATTTACAGATATACCGACACTTTGAGCTGACCGAGTTGCATGACGCTATTGGTGCATTAAACTCGGACCTTGCTGAAGTCCAATTATGGGCTGAGTCTTTCGGCCTTCTTGTGAATCCCAGCAAATCACAGTGCATCATATTTGGCAGTAGTAGACTGAGGTGCAAAATCGACTGGACTTCAATACCTCAAGTCCAGTTTTCTGGTGTTCCAATCCCTTATTGTGATAGAGTGAAAAACTTGGGCCTAATAATGGATTGTAACATGACCTGGGTAGCTCATGTCAACGAGGTCAGCAAACGAATGCATCACTCTTTCCACTCTCTCAAGCGTCTCCAATTCTTTCTCCCATTTAGTACCAAGATTATGCTTGCTCAAACCCTTCTCCTCCCCATACTTGACTACGCTGATGTGTGCTATTTGGATGTGGCTGAGGAGCAACTTAACAAACTAGAGCGTCTCCAGAATCTAGCTATTCGCTTTATTTTTGGCTTGCGCAAGCATGACCATGTATCAAACTTTCGTGCTCAACTTAAATGGCTCCCAATCCGACTTCGCCGTGATATGCACATCCTTTCCTTCCTCTTCAATATTCTTAACGACCCAAATTCTCCTCCCTACCTTCGTTCTCGTATCCAACTTCTCCCTATCCCCTCACGTTCCAGACGGTCTTGCGTCATGTCAATGCTCGACATACCAAAGAGTAAGACACGTTTTTTTTCGCACTCTTTCTCAGTATATGCCTCATTACTCTGGAACAAACTCCCTAAATACATCAAAAAAAGCCCCTCCATAACTTCTTTTAAAAAAAATTTAAAACAGTACCTTCTGTCACAAATTGGTCCTTAATTTTATCATCTGATTTACTATTTTTGAGTATTCCAAATGCATACGATTATATTTAGACTTTAATATGTATATATATATGTATGTATATATGTATGTATATGTGTATATAGTATGTATAATATGTAAGTTTTTTATATTTATCATTATATGTGTTTTTTTTATCTTATTTAATTGTATAATTATTTATAATTTTATCTTAAATTAATTGCACACTTTTAGTCCCGTCATATAACACTATTTCTCACTTCCTTAGGTTGGCTGGAAGAGATCTCTTCTAGAGATAAGTCCACCTTTGCTCACATTGTTCTCTGTATTATCTGTGTTACTCTGTTAATATGCAATAAAGAATAATATATATCAGTACAATTTATTTATTAGAAATCGCGATATAAGAATTTATTATCTAGTTATATTTTAATTTAAAATATTTTTAATAATTGTTAATTTTCTTTTTTAGTATTTTTAAATTACGTGTTTAATATATATTTTTTTAATAAACAAACCGAATAAGAAAATATCGCGTAACACATTTGGCAACTCAATTTATTAATTTGAACAAATTTTACCCAAGCGTTTTGCCCTAAATATATTTACTATACTTTTGTGTTGCTATTATATAAATAAATAACATAATATACAAACAAAAAAATATTTCTCTTTTTATAAAAACGGTCAAAAATACTACAAAAATTAAATATTAATACTATAATATCAGAGGGAATCCCCTTTGAAACTCAATGAAATCCAATACCAATTCTCATATGAAACCCAAAAGGAAATAAAATGAGTGAGAACAAGAAAGTCTTCGATTTATAATGACCAAAGCATTTTACCTCAATATCGTGTGAAAAGATATTAAACAGTGCAATGTAACGAGTCCATTGTATTTTTATTCAATGACCCAGGCTTTATCGCCCATTTATATCATCGATGCTGACTCACTCTCATTCGCTTTCAATTTTATAATTCGGTTTTTCCAGGATGTGTCGATAAAGTTAACGTAGGTATAATATCTTTATGAGACGTTTTGTAGGGAACGATCTGATTTCTTCCATTAAAATAAGCTTTTTTTGCGTAAGAAATAAAAGTTATTTTTGTAAATGGCTAGTACAGTACACAATAAACGACGATTTCAGTAATGGAGTTATACTACTGGTTCGATTGTCTTCATTTTTTACAAGGCTGTAAAATATGGGATTTGAATTCGAATCTCGAGTCAGATAAAATAAAATATTGGGTTTTTGTGTAAAAAAGTAGCGATTTTAAAATTATCCTACGAGAAGCACTCAATAAAAAGATATGCAATTTTGGGCATCATTTTTTTTGGACCAGTAATGAAACTTAGATCATAATTACAAGACTATGTAAGAAATATGTTAAAAAAAACGTCACCAGTCCACACAAGAGGTGATATTGTCCTTTGTGAATTATCGCTGGAGCGATCTCTTCTAGGCAACCTTGAGATGGACCGTGGAGGAGTAAGTTTTCATAAATAGATCTCAAATATATGAAACATAATATAATAATAATAAAAAAGTTTATTAACGACTAGCATTGCCCGCGGCTCTGCCCGCGTTTAGATGACCAAAAATCAAATTCTTAGGTTTTACATATTAGTATACTCTTACTATGCAGTTCTTGTATTTTTTTCTCAGAAATGAGATATTTTCCCGCAGTTTTCTCGTGTTGTCGTAACAGACTGACAGACAGACAGATAGATAGACAGTCAGACAGACAGACAGAGACAAAAATTCTAAAAACTATATATTCGGCCTCTGTATCAATAATAAAGTCTATTTCAATAAGATTTTCCAAAAAATATTTAATGTACAGATTCGGCTTAGTTAGAATTTTATTATATGTATAGATATCAGTATATAATATAACTTAATCTAAGAGGAAAAATATTTTATTTTACTATTATATCGTGTTTAATAATTTTGAAGATATTTTAACATTAAAATTCTGTCGGACATAGCTATATGAAGCTCCACAGAAATTCGTCTCGCCTGTCTAATTTTGGTCTTGCCTCTTCGCTGTTCGCTCGCCACAAAGGCTTGAAGGAAACTTCAATTTCACACTATTTAGTTTACTTAACCTTCAAATTAAGCTCTTCAAAAGGAAGTTTATAAAAATTTACATTATATTCCTTGCAAGCAAAGAAAACGCACTGATCCAACACTCAGTTTTCAATACGTTTCAATACGTACTGAAAACAAATTATTAAAAGTTTATATGGAGAAATTGTAGAAAGCTAAAATTCATTGACTTGCTTTTCTCGCGGCTCCGCCTGCATAGTTTATTTACGTATTACAAGTGGCTTCCTTGGTGTGTTCCTAGAGATAAATGGCTAAGGCACGTATATAAAACATACGTTCATTCATAACAATAAATATATAATAAAAAATTGTAACTATGCCGAATCTGTATATTAAATATTTTTTTAATGTTATTGAAATACACATTATTATTGATAAAGAGGCCAAATCTGTAGTTTTTAGAATATTTTTTGTCTGTCTGTCTGTCTCTCTGTCTGTGACTGCATCACGGAAAAACCGCTGGAGAGATTTTGTAATTTGGTATGTGATAGCTGCGGGAAAATATCTCATCTCTGATAAATCTACACTCTAAACGTTAATTAAAACGTAAGTATATATAGCTATGTATATATAGCTGAATAACTTGTTTCTTTTTGTACGTATTAATCTTAGAATATACGGATCTGATATGAAAAATTCTTTTTGCATTATGTAGTCCATTTAATAAAAAAAGTTACAGACTTCCTATGTAACTTTGAAAGAACCTTAATAATAAAGAATAATGATAGATTTTCGTTCACAAGTTGAACAGTAGTTAAAATTAATTAGAATAAAAATAGCAAATTGACACACTAAAAGCTGCTTCAGCTCAAAAAGCTTCCGATCTAAAAAAAAGAGAGAAAAAAGATAGATGTAGATGATGATGTTTCCTTTGTGGTTCAATTTTTTATATTTTGCTGGCAATAAATTGTAATATGTAATGTAACGCCTACATAAAGAACATATCAGACAACATCTGTCATATCAACTGCCTATCCAAATAAAATGGTTTGTAAAGAAAAAGTCTCTTTAGTAGAAACATTCATATTTTCATTTCAACGTTTTTTAGGTCGGTAGGTTTATGAATTTTCAGAATCTGACTCTACTGGTTTCTTTATAGAGCGTGATTTTTCTATGACATTGAAAAAGAAATAAAGGCAAATTGTATTCAAAAATACATAGCACATATATATAAAATTTAGATTTTAATTTATGATTTTTAACTTATTAAACTAATTTACAAAAGATCTATACTTATAGATGGTGATTTAATTTACTAAACATTACTATTTCAAATTTCAATAAGTAAGATGTTTTTCAAAATACAGGCATAATGATGAAAATATGGATGAAAGTATGTAAAACTACAAAAAACACTGGCGTAGATATTTTTAAATATTACAAGATTGCTTTAATCATAAAAATAAACTGTTTTATTATATATTATTAGCAACACGTTTGGCACAGTGTCTAGTGACCTTACTTACTGTGCCAGCGGTCTCGGGTTTGAGTCCCGCCGGGGGCATTCATTTGTGTTATGAGCACGAATGTTTGTACTCCAGTTATGGGTGTTTATATTTATAATATGTATCTATTTAAAGTTATATATGTATGTGTAGTGTATTAACTAACTGGTATCCATGAAACAAACCTTGTAGCTCAGCATGGAACTAGATGGTGCTGTGTATTAATGTACCAACATAATATTTATTTATTATATTTGTATTACGATATACACATAATATGAGTTTTTAACATTAATATAAGGTAAACTGAGCTATGGGTTCCTTGTCTGTTTCAAAAGGGACCAACGTCGTATTATGTCAACTTACGCATATTATACGCTTAAGACAATCGCAACTTTAGTTAAATTTTAACTTTAATATTAATATTCTAAGTAGAACACTGTTGTGACCTAAGACTCAGTTTTATGTAGTCCATTTTCCCGAAAATAAAAATTTTGAACTTTTTTTTAACGTTGGGAAATGCATTTAGGCATATCATCTGAATTCACCTGAATATATGCAGGTGTTATGTGGGACTCACCAGCAAAGCTAGTACTACCCACCAAAACCCAACAAAACCGTCTTAATCGGGCGTCGCAGAATGGCTTGTACACTCAACAACAATGCCGCGATGGCAGGTCTGCCAAAGCGGACCATAACAACTCTGCTATCAGAGAAATGTCAGGAGCAGCCCGCATGGTACACCATCTTCCGAAAATTGGGCCATCTCCCAGTGCGTTTCTTGGATTCGCGCCCAGCTTTATTGCCGGACGCTAATGATAACCTATTTATTTTTGTAGTTAAAAAAAATATTATAATTAACCTATCGTCAATATATACGAACTTTAATGTTATCAATTTAAACATAAACAGATTGGTAAATTTTATTCATATAATGTGTTTCCCTCTAATTTTTAATTAGTACCTGGATGACCGAGCTTTGATCGGAGTTCTTTTTTGTTACATCGTATTTTTTAGATTAAAATAACTTAAAACTTGAATAAATACAAAAAAAAAGCAAATGCGTATGCGACCGGGATTCGAATCCGGACACCTATGATTATTAATCTTGCGCCTTGATCGCTTGACCACGATGCTATACCCGAGCGTGCGAAATTAATCACAGCACCCACCCTTTTGAAGTCGGTGAAAATGCTGACTATTCTATATTTGTTACATTATTTTTACAATAAACCTATAATAAACTTTTAATATTTATATACTAAATCATTTATTTAAACCTTTACTTACATTATACCGAAAATGTGATGAAAATTGTATAATAATATAAATAACTCATAGCTACATTGTGAGAGAACCTAACTAGTTTTTAAAGGACATAAATTGTCCAGTCTTCCAGTCCGCATTTGGACCATTTAGTGTACTGTGGGACATACATTACGGGAGGTCTATGCCCAGCAGTGGGACGTTAAAAACTACATAAATAAACTTTTAGTTTTTCAAGTTTTCAAACATAACAAGTAAATCTACACTACTATTATAAAGAGGAAAGATTCGCATTTTTGTACGATTGTAACGAATAAATTCAAAAACTACTAGACTGATTTAGATAAAATTGGATAAGAAGGTAGTTTGAGAACCTGGAAAGGATATTTTATTCCGGAAATTATCTCTTAAGAGGGTGAAAATAGGGATAAAAGTTTGCATGGCCAATCAACCTAGGGACGAACCCGAACGAATCGAGGTTGAGTCGCTAGTATATTAAATAGAGAAAATAGTTAAGTATAAAACCTATAATTATTCAAAACGTAGTGCCAATTCAAATCAAAAGGGAAACTTTTAGGCGGCTCAAAGGGCCTTCTTGTACATTCTAACTTAAGGGAACGCACACTTATTTATTACTTTAAAGTTAGTAGTTTCAAATTTTAAGGTAGAGGTCTATTATTTAATTTCAATTAAAATTAAAAAAAAAGTTTATTGCTATTCGCTGATGCTGCGAACTATAAAATATTTTAAAGAATTATACACAGCATAATCTAGTTCCATGGTAAGCTACGAGGCTTGTGTTATGGATACCAGATAGTTAATATACTACGCACATATAACTTTAAATACATACATATTAGAAATATAAACACCCATGACTACAGTACAAACATTCGTGCTTATCAAATGAATGCCCCCAGCGGGACTCGAACCCGCGACCGCTGGCACAGCAAGTAGGGTCACTACAAACTGAGCCAAACGTGTCGTCGAAGAAATAATAAGAAGATAATAAGAAGAATTATATTTAAATGCAGAACTTGAAAAAACATAAATTATTATCGAAATTGGTCTAGTAGGTTTGGAAGAAAATGGAAACAGGCAAAAGTCAAAAACGGTTCATTATTACACTACCACTTGTTCTTTAACTAATAATAATTGATCTAAACTTAACACTATTACGGATGAAGAGACCTCATATGCAACTTTATACCGATTTCTATGTACACCACTTCCGCTCGTGGCTTCGGCTGCTTGAAAATAACAACAAAAAAACATCAATAAACTATATTGCGATACTTGTGATGTTTTAGCACGAACGTATTCCTCACACTTTCTCCATTCTCAAAAGAAAAATCATACCAAAAACGAAGCCCTACTCGGAAATCAAATATACTGCCACTAAGTTAACGTTGGTTTGAAAGCTGTGGCGTTGTTCATCTCTATCAGTACATCACTTGAAACCCATTTTCATCAGAATAGAAATTATGTTATTCTTAATAAATATACGTTCTTCGCTGAATATTTAATGCATAAGTGTACCTTGTTCAAACCATGTGTATACAAAGACATTAAATAAAAATTTATTCTATAAAAAGAGATGTTTTACATTATAGTCCACACGATGTTAATTAAATTGTCCACAGCTAACTTTTATGTTTTAAATGAAATAAACAATAGCAATTATATAATATGTCCTTACTGTATCAAGTATGGATATCTATACTAATATTATTAAAAGGAAAGATTTGATTTCTGTTTGTTTGTTTGTTTGTATCGAATAAGCTCCGAAACTATTGAACCGATTTAGATGTTTGATAAGAAGATAGTTTGAGACCCTGGGAAGGGTAGGATATTTACTTTAATACTAAGGATATTTATTCATAGGATAGTTTTTATCCCGGAAATTATCCCTTAAGGGGGTGAAGAGGGGGATGAAAGTTTGTATGAAGCAACCTAGGGACGAACCCGAATGAAGCGAGTCGCTAGTAGTAGATAATTTTCTTTTTTAAATATGACAGTCCATGTTTTAAAACTTAAATAAAGCTAATTAAAGTGTACGTATGATCTTCAACTTGGTGGGTACTGGGTACTAATATTGAAAATTGTATATTTAAAAATAACTCTTACTACTTTAATATATCACTAAATTTTAATTTTACATTTCCCAAATATTTGAAGTATCAAAACTTATGTCTAATATCCATACTAATATTATAAATGCGAGTAACTCTGTCTGTCTGTTACGTATTCACACCTTAACCACTGAACCAATTTAGATAAATTTCGGTATAGAAATAGATGAGGTTTTAGAGAAGGACATGTTACTTTTGGTTGCGAAAATAAAACTTGAAGGGGCTGACAGTTTATATAGGAACCAACTACCAAAAGTTCGATCAATTTTTATCTATTTAATTTAGAATATAAAATATGTAGATTAATATTTTTAAAGACGTCAAACCAAAAGCATTTTTCATAAGCCCCTTCCATCACAGATGCGCTAATTATCCCCGAGCCCGTTAATCGCGTGTCCGTATGACGAGCTAATGAGACAGCGCTGGTTTCAACGTTCAGTAAATCGGTTATTATCGAGAGGTAAAATTTGTAAGCCATTTTATAGTACAAAATAATAAAAATTTGCTTGTTCCCATCATAATTCTGGACTTTGTAAATTCGACTCCAATATTTAGCAAATATTTTTTGCCACATTTATTGTATACTGCGATTTATTCTCGCTTCGCTCGGTTGCGTCCTCAGGTACACAGACAGCATTTACGCACAATTTAATGGTTTTTTTTTAACGCGGAATCCTAATTTTTTCTAAAATAAAAGTATAAAGCCTTAATTACTTCTTATAACATCAGCTTTACGCCAGTGAAAATCCCGTCAAAATCGGTTTAGCGATTTCGGAGATTAGCCGGAACAAACAGACAGACAGACAAGAATTTAAAAAAATGTTTTTTACTTCTAAATACCGTATATAATTTCATATGCATTTAGTAAAAAGCTATTATTTTGACATTACAAACAGACACTTCAATTTTATTTATTTGTATAGATATTGATTAGATTAAAATCTTTGTTTTTTTTTTACTTTGAGAAATGCATAGCCAGGATCCTTAACATCCATTGTGTATGTTCGAACTATCAGCTAGGAAAGATGAAACTACCGAAAAAAAATCAACTACAGCTTCATAGCTATAGTGGGACGCCAGGGGATTGTTTGCTCTTATTATCATGATGCAAGACGTTTAGACCACCTAGTATACCGCTTTAACCATGAGGGTGTTTCGGCTAGACTTCAGGCTGCCTTGGGAAAGTATCTTAATCTATTACTTAGTATTTGAAAAGGACTAGTAACTTTAGTTTACAGTTTAACAATATACATTCAATTATTCAAATGTTGTATTTGAGTTTATTTTGAGATAAATGTTTGAATCAATCTGTAATAAATACCATTTATCCTTCTTCAGTGGGGATTCAACATGAAAATGGGGAGTGTTTCTAACAACATAAAGGTAGACGAAATAGTTGTTAGATAGTCAATGCAGATGTGTAAGTCAAGACATTCTTTGAAAAATATAAAATTTAAATAGTAATAAATTTAAAAGTTTTTGTCTTATCCATACTAATATTATAAATGTGAAAGTGTGTTTGTTTGTTTGTCCTTCTTTCACGTCGAAACGGAGTGACGGATCGGCGTGATTTGTGTGGAGATAGTTGGAGAGCTGGAGAGTGACATAGGCTACTTTTTACTGCAGGAGTTTACCTAATTCCCACGGGAAAACACTTTATAATACAATCCAAAAATATATTTATGATCGGAATTACTTGAAACTTGGTATTAATACTCTTCAATAAAATTAAATAAATACGTGTTTAAGCATTTTTCGGAATTCATCCTATAAAGGGGCAAAGTAGTGGATGAAAGTGTAAGATTTTTTATAGAGATTTTTTTGTAGTTTTAGCGCGAGCGAAGCCGCAGGTACTGCTAGTATTTTTATAAAAATGTCATTTATTCAAATAATATATTTAATTTAACGTAAATTAATCGTTTTAATTAACAAACGAATTTACAGGTGAATTACCCTCACTGAGCTCGGATACATAGGGATGCACGGCTTGAATGGTTTAGAAAAGCATAAAAGATAAACCTTTGCAGGAATATATAGAATTACCAACCAGAGTTTCATTAATCGAATCAATGGCTTAAAAACGCATATAGGACAAACATACGAAAATTCATTTAATTTATATAGATAGACTAGCGAATCACCCTCGCGTCGCTCGGGTTCGTCCCTTCGTTATGAGGTTAGTATAGATTTCTCAGAGATGAGATAGTACATTTATCCGCAGTAAAAAGTATCCTAAATGTTGACCTGAAAACCAGGTATCATCATGCCAAACTTCATCAAAATCTTTCCAGTGGTTTCCTCGTGATGCGTTCCCAGACAGACAGACCAAATATCTAAAAGATAGATTCAATCTCTGTATCGATAATAATGACTATTTCAATAAGATTTTCCAATAAATATTGAATATACATTCACGAGTATAATATTATGTATTTTCTCTATAGTACAATAAGCTTTATGTAGCTTGCGCTCTTTTTAAAAGACATAATTGACCCTTTTTTATCCAAATGCTTATGAAAAAACATACTTATTGTTCATACCAGTATGTGGTCAAAACAGTGATTGGCAATATGTAGTAATTAAAACATAAAAGTACCTCAAAGCAGAGTTTGTATGAACAATTCAGTGCGATTTATTCGTGTGAAAATTTTTAGCATAGTACCAGTTAAGCTGTGAACTGCAAAGTTTATTGAATATTCTTTAGTGACTGTATTATGTAACATGAAAAATAAGACATTTATTTAACTGCCTTGGTGGTGTAGTAGCTAGAATGTACGGCTGCACACCCAGAGGTTCTGGGTTCAAGTCCCGGTTCGGGCCAAGTTAGTTATTGAGTCTTTCTGTAAAATAAGCCTCAGTAACAGCCCGGAGTTGGGGAGATGGATTATTTTTGCATAGTACTAGTTAAGCTGTAAGCTGCAAAGTTTATTGAATACTCTTTAGTTACTGCATTATGTAACATGAAAAATACGTACATTTGTTAACCGACTTCCAATTCCAAAAAGAAGGTTCTCAATTCGTCGGAATCTTTTTTTTTATGTATGTTCACCGATTACTCGAAGACGCCTGAACCGATTTGGATTTTTTTTTGTTTCAAAGGGTATATTATACTTCCCAGGTGGTCCCATATAAATTTTATCGAAATCCGTGGAGCGGTTTTAAAAAAAATCAACAATAAATATGTTTTTTAAAATAATTTTTTTAATCGAAGATGTTATTAAAAAACTTTCTTTAACTGCTTTTTTCGTCTACATAGGTACTAAAATGTAAAAAATAACTACTTTGAAAATATCTGATTAGGTATCTATTTGAAATACAAAAGTGTTCAGTTATTTTTTTACATTTTAGTGCCTGGAAGTCGGTTTTTTAAAAGTTTTTATTTTTCCATTTGTAATGTAGACGTAATAAGCAGGTAATTTGTAAGAAGAAAGTTTTTTCATAACATATTCAATTTAACAATTTATTTAAAAAATATATTTATTGTTGATTTATTTATATTTAATAACCTAAACAGTTTCAATGTCAATGCCTGCATTAGTTATATAACAAAAACATAATTTTAAACCCACTGAATTCATTTTGCCACTTCCTCTCAGGGCTTATTATGACGAAGAATTTTCTTCCCGGACTGGATTGAATAAAATATTTTAAATTAGAATTTGAATTAGATAAAGTGAATGAATGATAAAATTCTCATGCCAATTCAAATAAAGGTTGTGCTTCAAATCAATTTTAAATGAAATGACAAAACGAAGCGGAAGTCCATTGAAATAAAATCTTAACGAGATTATAAGATGCGAAATTTCGTTTACAATCTGAATACCTTTTATAAAATAAAATATTACAAATTTTATTAACAGTGTCTTGATTAAATTATATTAATATATAGTATAAAATATAAATATATAGTATAAAAGGCAGTGGTAGCCCAGTGGTAGCGCGCTAGCTTGAGAAACCGAGTGAAGCGAGTTGAAATCCCAGGTCTCGCACCTCTGATATTTTCATGAGCGAATCATTTCCAACATGATTACCACTTGTCTTAACGGTGAAGGAAAACATCGAGAGGAAACCTGCATGTCTGAGAGAATCTAGCAAGTTTTCAAAAGACATATGAAGTCCGCCAACCCGCACTTGGCCAGCGTGGTATATGGCCTGATTCCCCTCGTACTGAAGGGAGGCCCGTACCCAACAGTGGGACGTAAAAAAGGGTTGAATACACATAAAATATATAAACATGAACGCAAAGGTGTAATAGTGTTGTTGCGAAAGTCATTAATTCGATTATCAATATTTTTGAAGTAACAAGCGACACCCACGTCAAAATAAATTAAAGTATCTCTCCCTAACATACTGACAATGCCCTTAGGAAAGGATTTTTCTTTCTATTTATTTGGAATTGAATTACTATTGAGTAACAAGCACCATAGATACTTCATCTATTTATTGAGCAAATAAAATATGTCCTGGCAAAAATAGGGATATATCGTGTAAATTACACACAAAAAAACACACACAACCACTTTTACTTTGTACTGTACATATATATATATATATATATATATATATATATATATATATTTATTTATATCTTATAATATTAAATTTAGTTGGTATTACATTAGATCAGATTAGATCTCACAACTTTTTGCGGTAGAAGAACTGCTTTGCGAAACTTGCTTTTTTTTACATGTTATGTTTTTCATGGGATCTCATTTCTTTTTGTGAATAGTTCTCCTTTTAGATATTCGTAATTACATCAACCACTATTATTTTTGAAGTAAGTCAAAAAGTAAGGAATTATCTAGAAATAAAAATAATTACACACGTTTATCTAAGACAACCAATGTGGCGTAAAAAATCATGACTCAGAAACATTTTTTTACGAATAATACTTTAATGAGAATTAAATTGAAACTAGACGAAATAATACAAGTTGAAGTAAACATAAATCCTCTTTTGTTGCTTTTATAAAAAATATTTTTTTTTATTTGCCTTTTTTTGTAATAATTACATGTTGTTTTAATGTTTTGATAAATGTGACATCCTTAGTAGTTTTGGTTTTGACACACTGTCATTATTTTGATGTATTGACCCGCTTAACGAGGTAAAGGTAAGTATAACCTCTAATTCTCTCTATTGTTTGCTTTTCTTTGGCCAGCATGGTGGACTATGGCCTGATCCCCCTCGTAAAGAATCCCCCTTAAGAAAGGCCCATGTCTAGCAGTGGGATGATAAAAAGTGCTGAATACAATAATTCTCAAGTTAAATACTTTTAAATGATGATGTTCTCCTAGCCGATTCCGGCTACGGCGGCCAATCTCATTGAGATTAGCCAACTGCGCAGGAGATATTATAGTGCTCAAGTGTACGCGCAGACACAAGTGCACTCTCTATTCCTATCACTCTCATACTCCGGTGGGACGACCACTCGACACGACCAGTGAGAGTTAAGGCGCAGGACCGACGGCTTTACGTGCTCTCCGAGGCACGGGGGTGAAACACCGCCAACTTCCCAACTCCGGGCTGTTACTGAGACTTACTATACAGAAAGACTCAATAACTAAACTTGGCCCGACCCGGGACTCGAACCCAGGACCTCCGGGTGTGCAGCCGTACATGCTAGCCACTACACCACCGAGGCAGTTATACTTTATACTTTTAAATATGTAAGCCATCGCCGAATGAATTGTTGTATGGATAATGGCTATTTATGTTTAATTTTCTAACTTTATTTATTAATTCCAAGTCGCTCCGATGTGATGTAAATAACTTCTTGTCTTTGTCAAAGGAGACACCGTGCTTTTGGTTTCAAGTTTAATTTAATCAAGTTTTATTGAATTGAACTAAAACAGCTTTAAGTTGTCTTGTTATAGAAAATTACCAATTTTGTTTTTGTATACAGAAAAAATATTTTAGATTTGTAAAGCCGATAGCTTGTAATGAGAAAATGAATATAACTAATTTCAACAGGGAAGATGGCTGGGTACTACCATCGTCATGGGATCCTGTTATTAATATAATAAAATCAAATAATAAATATAAACATAACAGACAGGTAGATGTAGTAAGTTCTTACTGTGTGGATCAAAATGACAGCATATCAGATTAATATTTTTCATTTCTCATTTGTAAAAGTATATAGTAATAGTGTTGCTTAGTAAGTTGTTTTTAAATAATAGCAAACTAAATTAAAATAATTATCCTAAATTAACTTTAACTTTTTAAATTACACATAGAACAATTATATGGCTTAAATAATTAACACTATATTTTATATTTTTCTTTATGGTTATAAATATAATAATGGCAACACTAAATATAGATTACTAATTAATATTTTAAAATTGTAATAATTATAAAAATAATAGCAAAAATTAAATAAATAATATTCCATATTCAATTATAATTAAAATTTTAAAAATGTTTAAAGTTAAAAAATATTGTAATGTAATTGGTGCAATTTTCATTTTATTAATTGTGGGTAGGCTGTCTGTAACAACTATACCTCCAAGACATGTAACACCTTAGTTTCTCCCGTAACCATGGATGCTGTAAAGCATTCGAAACGTCGGGAAACAAAAATGCAAATAAATCCGCGACAAAATCCGAAAAGATAGTTTTATTTAAAATGAATATAACTTTTTGAGGATATTTAGGTATTTTGAGTTTTGAGTTAATATAAGCAAAAGTTTTTAGCTATGTATGGGGTTTTCTTACTTATTCACATTTTTATATATGACAAAGTCAGGTCACAAGTAATTACTATTATTAATAACATGATCGCCGTAAAGCATTCAAAACGTCGGATACCAAAAATCAAAGTAAATCCGCGAAAAAATCCGAAAAGATATTTTTTTTAAGACGGTACGTTTTCAATAAATATACACCTTATAGTAGTAAAAAGATAGTTTTATTTAATCTCATGATTGCTGTAAAGCATTCGAAATGGAAACCAAAAATCGAAATAAAACCGCGACTGCGGACTTTGAGAGTGAAAGGCAAGAGAGTGCACCAGTTATACCCCATTCCTGTCAGAAACATTTATATTATAAAAATATAAGAAGTAATTTGTTCAAACACTAAAATTACAGCAAACATGTTAACAATGCAGATAGTCGTGATTCAGTGACTTTTTTATAAAATACAAAGCATACTATGAGTCAGCACGAGTTCGATAACGATAATGCTAAAGCGAGTTGGGAATAAAACACAATAGGCTATTCCATTTTACTGACTGCCTAACATCGTTTTATATCGATAGGTAAGTTAACAGGTTTTAGTGTGTAAAGCAGTAAACAAATTTTATTTAGGTTTTGGTATTTTTCAATTTTGTCTAAACGATGTTATATACCTGATATGTACTTTTAACCGCACTTTTTAGTAGTTTTTTTACGTCAAACGTCAAATTATTTTTTATTTAAAATGGTTTAATTAAGAACATAAAAATTACTTTTATGTGATGAAATTATCCACTCTACGAGTCAATTTTTTTCTTGAAATTTCTACGTAATAACCGTTAGTTAAAATATTTAATATAAAAACTTAAAAAGAAAACTGATTTCAAAGACATAGGCAAGACAGGCACTAAAATGTAAATAATAACTAAACGGGGGTTTTCATTTACAATAGATACCTAATCAGATATTTTCGAAGTCGGTGCCAGCGGACAATATTTTAAGACATGAATAAGATAGATAGGTAAATTTAATTTGGTATGAAATCTAATTATAGTTAAAATATTATACATCAATTTGTGATGTATTTTAGGTGTTGAAATATATTAGATTTATTTTGCATCAGCTTCTTTGAGTAATCAGTGAACATACATAAATAAAAGATTCCGACGAATTGAGAACCTCCTCGTTTTTGGAAGTCGGTTAAAAAAGAGAATCAACACTCAAATTGATTTGACTCTCCTTTTTCAAAAGTTAAAAATATCAACCTGGCTTTTCTAATACTTTTAATAATTTATAGTAGGTACTAAAATTTATACCGGAACCTAATAAAATAAATCCAACGTTTATCTACGACACCCATTCACGTTTATTGCTATTATACTGTGCATTCATCGCTTTCTGATGCACATATTGTGTGGAATACACAATATTTTAATTAAAATATCAGATGGACGTATAATAAATTAATTAACTTTATAAATTCAATTAAACTAATAATCCGCTTATGAACCGTAAAATGTACAGGCAGCATTGTCTGAAATGAAACAAGTTTTTGATAATGTTTAGGAAAACGTCAAGTTTTTGTGTAATTTCAATTTTTTGATAGAGTAATAAGAAATGGAATAATAGACAGTGCTTGCTGGAAGAAACAAAGGTTTTACGTAATTCTTTGAAGCTCGATTCCACGTGTTATTGGCGAGGTTAATTGTCTCTAACTGACACGCCTAAAAGCCACTAATCGTAGAACTAACTGGAATTGAACAATGCCATTTTTTACCAATCTTGATCTAGACTAAATTTCCTTGTAAGTCGCTCACGCTATTGTACGCAACACACAATATATACTATGTACCCAAAACCACTAAAATGTGAAAGAAATAAAAAAGGCATAAATTAGAAATTTTATATTATATTTGTGTATAATACTTTCTTAGATTACGGCGAATGTTTGATATTTTAAGTAAAACTATCTCGTTGGATTTTTTTCGCGAATTTATTTTGACTTTTGGTTCTCGGCGAATGCTTTACAGTAATCATGGTCACGGGACAGATTCCTCACACTGTAATGGCTGGACGGATTTGGATGAAACTTAGTACACTACTAACGATTCACTTTCGGTCCGCTCGGGTTCGTTTCTACTTACGTTTTAACGTTTAGTATAAATTTCTCAGATATGAGATATTTTCCCGTAGAAAAAGGTATCGTATAGCTGACCCGAATAACCAGCTATCATCATCATAAAATTCCTTCAATGGTTTTCCGTGATACGATCACAGACAAACAGACAGACAAAAATTCTAAAAACTATAGATTCGGCTCCTGTATCTATAATAAAATCTATTAAATCTGACAATAAAATCTATTTCAATAAGATTGTCCAAAATATATTTGTGTAATGTACAGATTCGGCTTAGTTACCATTTTATTATATGTATAGATGACCTGAATAGCATAGGCAATTAATAGGCATATATGAGCGGGACTCATTTAAGTGGAGTGAGAGTAAGATATAACTTAAAACAAGATTTTTATATTAAAAACGAACAGTTTCTATACGAGCTGAACCAAAGGACTGTCAGTTGGTAAATTAACATTTTGAATAATTTTCAAAGTTAGCTGATACTCTCGAAAAGTTATGTTTCTTTAACTTTTTTAATTTTTATTCATTAATAACTTTTATTATTTTATTGAGAAAGTTTATTCGTAAGAGATGATACTTGCCACAGACAGACAGAGTTTTACGACTTGAAAAAATGTTAAAAGTTGACTAAAAGATATTAATTTTTCGTATGTAATTTTTCGGTTTTGGCTCTTGAACTATAAATATTAGAAAACGAATTTATTAATATGTAAATCTAAGTGGTATATTACTTTATAAGGATATAATCTAGATCACTCACAACAAACAGTTTTTGAATATTAATTTTAAAACAGAAAAAGAGAGAAAAGAGAAAAAAGCTTTAAAAAATGAAAATTGTAATAATAAAAATTAAATTAATTTTCAACTATTCGCGTAAATAATTAATTATTTCTTGTATATAATTATATTTAGTAATACATAATAAATAAGTATATTATTAAAAAATTCAAAATATATTTTTTCCTCACGTATAGATAGGGTTCTGAAAAATCTGATGAAATTTTTGAACTTCCACCTTCGCGTTTCCAACATCGCACTCTTCACCGTTAGGTTGGATGTCATTTACACATCCTAGATACTTGGCATTCCAGAAATGTACGCGCATTCATTTCATTTCTGCCTTACACTTGAAAATTGTGGAACGATTTTCCTTCTGAGGTTTTTCCTGAGCGCTGTAATATGAAGCTTTTCAATCATCAATGTGTCTTCAGATCCCTTGAAGGCCGCCAGTGCACATATCTACTTACCATCAGCTGGATCGTTTGCACCTTTTTCTATAAAAAATAAATGAATGAATTTTAATATCTTTCAAAGACTAAATTTTTCTTTTAATAAGAATGGGGTAAAAATTATTAAAAAATATAATCATATTTATATTTAATTTACAGTACTTATGTTTCAAAATAACAAAAGTAGTTTTACATATCACGAAAACTATTATTTTTCATACATTAAAATAACATAAATGTCATACCTATTTGAAAACGTTTACATAATTTATTACGTTGATATGAAATGGTTCATTTTTCATTTTTAGGATTCTGTAGTCAAAAGGCTAAGATGAAATTCACATATTTTGCCATGTCCATCTGTCTATCCATTCAAATGCTACAGCCATTTTACTCGAATATTTTGTTATAGCTAAATTTCTAAAATTTGATATGTGTGATAGAATTGTAAAGTCGTAAAATTGTGCAATTTACACCCACTCTCCCTGTCTTACATTTGAAGAAGAAGTATGTGTATAGTGGAAAGTTCTCAAATTAGAGTTTCTTATACGCATTTAATGATAATTGATTTGAAGAAGATGAGGTAGTTTTGAGATATGGCATATTTTCTGTCGCAAGCTTTTCAGCTGCAAAAATAACGTCGTTTCTCACAGTTATACTATGAAATACAAAATTATTTATTCTGTAAATAAAAATAAATTGTATATAGGTAAATATTTAGTTTCACTTTTAACGCAATAAATTAGTATGTTATTTTTGTTTGTTTTAATATTTCATATTACGGAGCTCGGTGTAAGAGTCAGACTCGCACTTGAACGATTTTTATGTGCATAAATTCATGTGTTAAAGGAAAAATGAAAAATAAAATGAAATTATCAAACCATATTTCTTCTAGTTTACATAAATTCAAGATATCTTAACGATATTTTTATATTTTCTTTCGTAATTTTGAAACTCGCATGTTATGCTAACATTCCGCTCCACGCTCTGAAATAACAAGATGCTTTATTTATGTCGGAACACGGACATTTTTCTTAAACTGGGTTTTGTAGATAAACCATGTTGTATACAAAAATAAAACAGGAATTATTTTTTCCTTGTTATTTACTTTATATGTTATAGCCCTTCCAATGTTATAAATATATAAATTTGTATATCTATTCGTTATAATTTCTTGGCTAAACCAATTTCGATAAAATTTGAATTAGTGTAAATACCATTTTTAACATTAAAAATGCGAAGAAACGTTTCCTTATATCTTTGTTACTTATTGATCTATCAAGCCATATGATGATAAATTCTGAGCAAAATAACCAAAGGCAACTTTCTAACACCTTATAATTAAGCCTTAAAGTCCGCTCTGCTATCCGAGGAATAACAGGAGCAACCTACAAGATACAAAACCACTAGCCCACCGAAGTGGGCAGCACTAGGTTGGTTTCCTTGACGGTATCTACTTAGCTCCTCCACAACGACAACGTAAACATCAAGATAGACTACGAGCTGATCAACAAATAGGCTATAATGTCAGGCATTCAGGGACGTAAGTACACAGTATTTTATGTTTTACTGGTATAAGGTTGATTCTCCATACAAACTTTCATCCCCATTTTCACCCCCTTAAGGGATAGAAAGTATCCTATGTCCTTTCCATGGTCTCAAACTATATTCTTACCAAATTTCATCTAAATCGGTTCAGTAGATCCAGAGACTACCCCCTACAACGTCACAAATTCACAAACTGACAAACTTTACCACTTTATAATATTAGTATAGATTATCTATACTAATGAAACTGACGACTTTGCTTTTTGTTTAATCATTTTCATTAAAAATCTGAGTATATGTTAAAGCTCTTATAGTGAGAAATGTTTTTTAACAGAAAATCTAACATCACGCCACGACCAATAAGCTATGCAAGCGAAGCTACGGGCAAAAGCTAGTAATTATTGAAAATAACAATATAATCTTTCTTAAAATTAAAAATACATATATAAAATAGAAAACCATTTACATGAGGAGCTGTGGTAGAACCATTTACATGATTGATACTTGAGTAGACGTTGGCCTTCTGAAGTTATTTGTCCAATCAACTAACTTGTTGCACGTGGGCTTATACAAAATGTACAACAAAGATTCGTTTACTCTTTTAGATTTTATAATTTACACCAGTGCTTAAGTACAGTATTTTTATGAATATCAAAGAAAGCTATGAAATTTATAATATTGTATCGTTTATTATCTTAACAATAAAACATTATACACATTAATTTGTATGATGATTATAGATATAATATTCTAAAATAAATTTCAAACTAACCTAATATAAAAATTTATTTCGGTAATATAAATTTACTATTTCTGTGGCAGATTGAGAGAGACACGTTGAAAAGGAGCAATTTTTTATCAAAGAAAACAAGACCAAAATCAAGATCAAAAAAGGGTAGGCAATTTATAAATTATTTTTTTCCCTAGACTATGTAAGCTTATATTTCTATCTTCTTTGTGAAGATGTCAATTTGTCAATTACACTAATCTCCTGTTAAACTAAGAATAATATAAATGATTAATTATATCAAATAGGATTTATATGTATTATTGTAGATTCATTATTTTATTCTTTATGTTGTCATTCTGATATAAAATACTTATTTGAGTTTTCTAACGTTGTCATCTTGAGTGAAAAAAGGGCGGGAGCAGCGTTATATTTTTTTTCATGACTTACTTTTTAACCCCTGACGCAAAAAGAGTGGTGTTATAAGTTTGACGTGTCTGTCAGTCTGTGGCATCATAGCTCTCGAACAGGTGAAGCGATTTCAATTTAGTTTTTGTAATGTCATTTGAGGCGTTCTGATTCTGTATAAAATAATAAAAATTGTCTGCTGTTACACCGAATTTTACCTACCTGACCTACTTCTGAGATAGACTCGTAATACCCGATTACAATACAAAATTTCTGCAATTATTACCTTAATAAAATTGAAATAATCATAAATACAGTCAATATAATCGCCATAGTATATTATGACAAATCTTAACAGCTAACATACATCTCAAGACTATTTGACTTAGAATTGATTTATTACATTTGATTACATAGAACAATTGTATATAACACATAAACAAGTCAAACAAAACAGTACATAAATGTACGAGTTATATAAGTACCTTTTATCCATTAGCAAATCAACTGAAATTGCGCGAAAGCTGTCTAACATTTTTCCATTCTAGAGTTTCTTCCAACCATTTGTTCCTGCCGAAAATCCGGTGATAAATGTGTGTGCCAACTCCCAGAATGAGATACAATGGAATTCAACTTAGGGTTTGATGCTTTTTGTACTTAATCGATCTTTCATACAAATACAATGCACGTTTTGTTAGATAAATAATGTTATTTTTTTTAGTTCTTTAATATATTGTAGTAAAAAAATAAATTTTGACTGGCGTCAACACAAAAGTACGCAATTCGGGTGTAAGATGTTTTTTGTGTGTATGTCATGTCACGCCATATCTTCACCAATGAGTGAGAATTTTGATACTTATATTTTGATGAATAGTTTATATCTGTAGGTTGTTAAAAAATGCGTGGTTTGATAAAATATAGGGATATGTCAATATAACTATTAGTTGTACATATTGTTCTCTCAAATATGTAGTATATTCCTTTAATATACTTGAAAGTGGAAATCGTAGGAAAAAAGATTAGAACTGATGAAATTCTCAAA
Source organism: Brenthis ino (assembly GCA_921882275.1). NCBI lineage: Eukaryota > Metazoa > Arthropoda > Insecta > Lepidoptera > Nymphalidae > Brenthis > Brenthis ino. The sequence continues at coordinate 3,881,805 of OV170230.1, read as the reverse complement.
GGTGTGAGTACCGGATTGGAAGCCGCTTCACTTAGACCAGTGGGCTATTATTTATTTAAGAAGATTATAATACACAAAAACGCACTCAGGTTAACCCCAGCTGTATAGGAAAATTCTTCAAAATTAAATATGAATCATTTTTGTTACTAGTATCGCTTTTCATTCCATATTACGTTAAACTAAGCCTATGAAGCCACAGTTTGCGAGCATGATGCCAGCAGTTCGAGGAACATATTTGTTTTAGCTATATATGGATAGTTGTCTCGGTCTACATGAAAATGCGGTGTTAGTGAACAAATATGTACTTAGTATTTTATCTTCCAAAACCTATATCTTATAATATGTTCAGTGACATTTATGCACAGAAAATATCAAACCTGTCTGTCTGAATGCCAAAACATACTCCAGAAAGAGAGAAATAATAAGCAGAGAGAGACGACAGGTTTGACCGAAATCAAAAAGGAGAAACGGAGGATTCGATTATAACAGCACATGTTATTTTGTGTATATTATGCGATATTCATCTATTGAATCAATATTCATGAATTTTTTCTAAAAGAATAGGTCTAGAAAAAATACACCCCTAAAGGTAAAATGATCTTGCTTTTAAACTGATTTTTAATAAGTCCTCTTGAGTTGAAAAATAATTATATATTAATACATTAATAATTATTACTTCATTTTTCATCATAAAACACATATTTTGAAGTTAATTTTTGTTGTCATTGTTCATACTGTCGGTAGACACGAACTGGTGATAAAGTAAAAATTGGAATATAGCGTGAACAACATTTAATGTAGGTATTTGGATTCAAAGAATAGTAAAATTTGTCATTTATTAAAAATATTGTTCAGCTATTTTCGTATGCTTTTTAATTAAATTTCAAGCTATTAAAGGAAAATCTTCACCTTCACTAATTGTCGCAAAGTCTCCCCTAATCAAAAAAAGGCTAATTTTACCATGTAGTTCAACAAACAGAACAAGTGGTTCAGTGGGGCTTACCAGCTAGAGATGCAGGTACTATCCTGCACTAAAACCCAATGTAACCTTCTTCATCTTAATATAGTGCCACAGGAAAGCTAAAACACTCAACCATGACACCCTAATGACTGGCCTGTCGAGGTAGACCAAAACAACTAGAGGGTCCTACGTTCCATTTTCCTTTAAAAAAATACCAGGAGCAACTCGCCATAACAAAATAAATACATCATGACATTCATACAATAATAACTTTTGTATGACTCGACTATTTTAGTGCTTTCGTCGTCGTATGAAAATAGAATAAAAAGGAAGATATTTATTTATTATATAGTATGTATGTATGTATGTATGTATGTATATATGTATGTATGCATGTATGTATGTATGTATGTATCTATTTATCTATAAGTATTTATATATAGTAAACGTGTTAAAGCAAGTACACCGCCTACCGTTTTTATGAACATTTACTCCTCCACCTTATTATTATTATTATTACTATTGACTTATCCTCACTTTACTCGGGTGCGTCCCTAGGTGCATTTTAGATATACATAAATATTAATTGATTTGTTAAATTGCGAGTGTACCTTAGGAAATAGACAAATGCTATTCTAGATTTTTCTGTAGGCTTTTGTAAGACCTATAATTTTCTCATCCATTTTCAAATGCTTATATTATTTTCAACTTCAAACAACAATATAGACAATTAAGCAATCGTGTAAGGACCAATTATATAGATTTGTAGTAGGGGCAGCAGTTAACCCTTTCTTAAAGAGAAACCCTTTAAGGTTACTTTACAACCTTGCTGGAATTAAACTATGTACTTAGTTCACTTAACTAGTTGCCAACTTAGTAATGATGAAACTTTTAATGTATTATACTGTATACAAGTTATGTCATTAAAATACTTGCTCTCTGGGAATCTTTGAAAGCATTTGTCAGGTTGCATCTATTCGAAACTATATTATAATACACTAGCATTTCCCGTGGCAGCGCCCACGTTCAAATGACCAAAATCCAAATTCTTAGGTTTTACGTATTAGTATACTCTTACATTGCAGTTTTTATATTTTTTCTCAGAAATGAGACATTTTATCTTATATTTATTTTTATCCTATATGTTGACCCGAATAACCAGCTATTACCATACCAAATTTCATCAAAATCCCTCCAGTGGTTTTTTCGTGATGCGGTAACAGACAAACAAAAATTCTAAAAACTATAGATTCGGCGTCTGTATCGATAACAATGTTTATATCAATAAGATTTTGCAAAAAAATATCTAATTTACAGATTCGGCTTTGTTACAATTTTATTATATGTATAGATTCTATTTCATTTGTGCTACAGATGTTTTGTTGTGATCAGTTATTCTGGTTTTAAGTTAATATTTTAGAACTGGTAACTTGTTAGTCAATGTCAAATAGTATAAATTTTAAAATAGCCTACTACAAGTCGTCTAAACGCGATATCAAATTTACAACAGGACTTGGACACCTCCACCTGGCAACAAGCTAACAATGTTACATACAACCGCAACAAACACAAGGCGTTGAGTAAATATTTGCTTTAATCGGGAGTTGAATTCACTATTGTTCATTGTTTACATTTCAAATTAAATAATATATTCTATTGTCTTAGTTTTGTAGTTTTATTTCATTTAATTTATACTAGTATTCGTTCCGTGGTCGAAATTCAACTATAAACATTACTATTTCATTTTTTTTTTTTCTATTGAAAACACTATATATATATATATATATATATATATATATATATATATATATATATTTATATTGCCCAAAATTTTTTATTGACCAAAAACCAAATTCTTAGGTTTTACATATTAGTATACTCTTACATTACAGTTTTTGTAGTTTTTCTCAGAAATGAGATGTTTTCCCACTGTAAAAAGTATTCTATATGTTGTCCCGCATAACCATCGCCATACCAAATTTCAACAAAATCCCTCCAGTGGTTTTTCTGTGATGCGGTAACAGACAGACAGACAGACAAAAATTCTAAAAACTATAGATTCGGGCTCTGTATCGATAATAATATCTATTTCAATAAGATTTTCCAAAAAATATTTAATGTTCAGATTCGGCTTGGTTACAATTTTATTATATGTATAGATATGTATATTAAAATACAATAACATTACAGTTTTACGCTTCATTACATTACTCTCATAAACATTTGTTTACTTTCATCAATAATAGCGAGGATTCCATCAATTTTTCAAGGTTTTTCATAAATATTCCAATTAGAGCTCCAAAGAAATTCATACTTTAAATTAAAGAAAGAAAGATCAAAATTCTGTAAAGAAAAGTGTGCAAGAACAATTTTCTTGAACGGTAATGCCTACATTGCGTGTAGGATCAAATGCTGCGTCACTAGCCTTAATATTTGATTTTGAAATAGTATCATATATTTTTGTAATTTTCAACATTATTAAAAATATATTTTTGTTTTTTTTTTCTGGCAAAAATGTCTTAAACGTGTTTAAGTGTATATTAGAAAATATATAAATAGAGCTGTATATGAGGTAAAAATTTGACTTAAAGTAATAACAATCATTTTCCCTACAAGAAAACTAAAAACACATAAACAATATTAAAAAAAATAAACACATCTATGTTTTATAATAATGACGTCAAAAATATTATTTAGTTAGAGTGAAATATTTCATAGAATTACCAGCGATTTACCCTCGCTTCCCTGTATGTAGGTTCGTAGCTAGATACGCGTTTTGTTTACTCATGGATTTAAATTTTTTACCTCTATTTTTTTCTAAAATTAAAAAAGCTATCTGCCAGTGAAAGTCCCATCAAAAATCGGTCCAGCCGTTTCGAAGATAAGCCAGAACAAACAGACAGACAATTTTTTATAAGTATAATACATATGAACTTTCATATGTACATAGTAAATAGCTATTATTTTGACATTACAAACAGACACTTCAATTTTATTTATCTGTATAGATAAACAGCATTTTATGGACTCGAGCTACATATATCTTATACTAATAAAGTGGACGGTAAGTACAGAACTAAATTATACAGTTGTTAAATTGTCGTTTTAACCAAACAATACTTTGAAGATCCACTTAGAAGCAATTAACTGGGTAAAACATCTAAGTACATTCAGGAGTATTTATGTGTTTTATATTTGTAGAAACAATGTAGTTCATGAATTCTAACTTGTTGTTGAATTTATATAAACTTAGTAAGTAATTTAGAAATGTGCTTATATAAGTAATATATTTTTTTTTCATTTATATATATAAATGAAAAAAAATACTTATATAAGCACAATTCTAAATTACTAAGTTTACATAAATGTGTGTGTGTGTGTGTGTAAATGAAATATATATAAAAATAGGCAAAGACAAAACAGTTCAGTACCTTTTTATCCTCTTTTTGTCAACCTTCTATTATTTTTATTATTTATTTTTATATATAAATTGAATTATATTTGAACTTAAAAATACAAAAGAATATATATTATTTTTATTATTCATATTTTCTTCTCAAAAATTGAAAATAATTTAACTAATATCTATTACATATAAAATTTCCTTTATTCCTTGAAGAAAGTAAACAATATCTATGGCAAAATCGAGAATAGTAGCTTAAACAGCAAATCACGCTACTATTTTTGACTATGCCATTTGTTTTGGTTGACTCCATATAATTCTTTAGTCTGAGCTTCTATATTACCTGTCATATGTTAAGTACTTATATGTGCAATAGATTACAGGAATTAAGCTGCATCTGTATTGATTGACTTAATCCAATTAGGTAGTGTTGTATTGTCGTACTTATATGAGAAGAGAGTGTGGGTATGTTTCTGATATGAATACTAATACTTGTACGAGGCTTTACTTGCGTTAAATTTGTTAATAAATTAAGGGATTGTGATTAAATTCTTAAATTAACACGAATAATTGACAATTTGATATCCCAACATATTAATTTTTTTTTTAAATGTACAGCAGTCGAAGCGTCGGAAATTAAAGATCAAAATACATGCAGGAAAATTTTTAAAAAGATAGGTTTTACTGAATAGATGATATTTTAATTTTTTTTCAATGACAATAGGAGTATCCAGAACGAATTAGTTGAAATAAAAGTTTTTTGTCAGCATTGCATATACATTGCATGTTACACGTACGTTACTATATACCTTTAAACTTATTGTTTTATTATAACAAAGGCTAGAAATTAAATAATCCATACTAATGTTAAAAAAAATTAATAACCCTCTTTGCTTTTTTTGCTAGAATGCTAAACTATTTTTTTAAGAAATAAGTCTAATTTTTTAACTCAATTTTATTAAAAAAACACTTTCAATAAATACATAATAAAGATTTTTATATATGTACAACAGAGTACCGGAAAAAAGACGTTAAAGGTAAATATTATGTTTGGGTACACACAGCGTTATGTACAGCGATGATTCTCGTGGATCGACCTTTCAACTTTAGACTTAAAATTTTACTACTAATTTTACATAAACAAATAAATATTTTTGACGTAAGTTAAATATATACACTTTGAATTTATATCTATACTAATAGAATATGGCTTAAGAGTTTGTTTGTTTTTTTATTTATACGCGCTAATCTATGTAACTAATTGTTGGATTTGTAACATTACGAGTATTTTTGATCATTAGGTATAGCTATTTTATATAGGACTAGCGACTCACCCTCGCTTCGCTCGGGTTCGTCTCTGGCTTGATTCCCAGGCATTCTATTTCCCAGGATCTCAAACTATCTTTTTACCAAATTTCATCTAAATCGGTTCAGTAATTTCAGAGATTACCGCCTACAACGTCACAAACTCACAATCTCACAAACTTTACCTCTTTATAATATTAGTATAGATAAAGACTATATAAGAGCGCAGTAAATTACACGGGAGTAGCTGAGGGTTAGTAACATAATAAGCACACTGCTTCGTTGACATAACATCATATTGCCGTCGGGTGTTATCACCAGAGTAACTACACCTGTATGATGGACGTAATAAACGACGTTAAAAGTCGTTTGACACAAGTACTAAACTTTTCAGCCATTTAAAGAAAACCATGAGCAGTAGTAAAATTTTCAATTGAAAATATTCATTTCTATTCTCGTATTTTCATCGACAGTTATTTTATAGGCAGTGGTAGCCCAGTGGTAACGTGCTAGCTTGGGAAACCGAGTGAAGCGGGTTCAAATCCCGGGTCTCGCACCTCTGATATTTTCATGTGTGAATAATTTCTAACATGATTACCACTTGCTTTACGGTGTAGGAAAACATCGTGAGAAAACCTGCAAGTCTGAGAGAACGTCGCAAGTTTTCGAAAGACATGTGAAGTCCGCCCGCACTTGGCCAGCGTGGTGCACTATGGCCTGATCCCCCTCGTATTAAAGGGAGGCCCACCCCCAGCAGTGGGACGTTAAGAAGGGCTGGATACATACATTTTCATCGAATATCTGAAATATAATAAAATATTATATGAAAATTAAAGGTTTCTAAAATATTTTGTTAATTTTATCAATATTGTAGATAATTAGTACACACGATGTACGTATCGCGGTGGGTTGCGATAACGTCATACAACTTTACGATGCGATATCCGTACTATCAGCACATGGAAGGAAACCTTCGTAAACTTCTGCTTACATTGTGGTATAAATTTATTTATTTATTTTTCGGGAAATGAACAGTGTAATAATCCTTATATATAGTTGCTGTCTCGGCGGTGTTGTGGATAGCATGCACATCCGCAGGACCTGGCTTCGAGTCCTGGGTCGGGCCAAGTTTAGTTGAGTCTTTCTGTTTAGTAAGCCTCAGTAATATCTCGGAGTTGGGTAGTTGGCGGTGTTTTAGCTCCGTGTCTCGGAGAGCATGTAAAGCCGTCGGTTCTGAACTCTCACTGGTCGTGTCTAGCAGGTGTCTCATCGGAGTATGAGAGTGACAGGAATAGAGAGTGCACGTTGTTTCTGCGCGTACACGCGTTGCACTATTATATCTCCTGCGCAGATGACTAGTCTCAATGATATTGGCCTTTCGGATTAATCGGGAGGTTATTATAATTATTTATATAGTTACAATCTAAGACATTCACACACCAAAAAATTTTCCACCTATAACTAAAAATTTATATAAAAATATTTTGATTTCAATATTATTTGCTATTAAAGAAGACCTTATTAGTAAAAGTCATGTCATGACATGTTGTTGTCAGGCAGGTAGAATACTTGTTTTATACTTATTATTTATTGTATGTACATGTAGTTTTCTAATATATAACGCTTCGAATAAATAAATGTAAGCTTTTCGTTAACGTAACGATAACGTTTGGTGCATAGCTTTTACCATTGCTATCTCTATATTATATTACACTGGCTCAAGTCTCTGATTCATACTCATATAAAACATTCGTTTAATAAGTTGGTCTCTGGTCTCATTTTTATATGATTTGTTTTTTCTTCTTTAATGGCTTAGAATTGCGTTAACAGACGCAATACATTCTGCCAGTGTCACATTTTGTGAGTTTAAGCGGTACTTTTGAAATTTAGCAGTTTTAACGTGGACTTAAAACTATGAATGAATGATCGGACTACAGGAGCAACTTACAACAATAAAAAGATAATTACACGATACAGACTTTTTATGATTATATATAATATAAAAGTTTCCTTTACTTACTAATAAATTAACTTCAATCAATTAGACTTATATAGGCACTTTTGAATCGTCAATTTTCTGCAGCTTGGAAAGCAGTTCTGCTCAGAAGGTCCTGCGAGAAACTCAACGGTTGATCTTGTTCCACATCTTGAATAGAAAAAACTTATTAAATTTAAGGTATCTTATACTTAAATAATGAATATTATTTTGTATAGTAATATTATTTTATTAAGTAATGTGTACATACCTTTATATACGACACATAAAGCTTATCAGATACCTTTTAAGCTTGAATGGGAACGCTTTGCTACTAACTTTACTTGTAGGTGACGAAAAATACATAATGTATTACATACGTAATACAATACATATTATATTCATAATGAACTTTTATATTATATAAGTAAGAAATAAGTAAGTAGTTACACACCTAAGCAAATAATTTTTGTATTCAACCTACTTTTAACTACTTTTAGCTGGGCATGGGTGTCCCTTTACTACAAAGGGGATCAGACCATAGTCCATCACTCTGGCCTATTACAGATTGGAGGACTTCACATGTCTTTCAAAAACTTACTAGATTCTCTCAGATGCAGTTTCATCATTCAGCAGAATCATATTGGAAATGATTCGCAAATGAAAGTATCAAATGTGCTAGACCCGGAATTTGAACCCGCTTCACTCGGTTTCCCAAGCAGACATGACACCACTAAACTACATTTCATTTCTTATCATAAAGGAATATCTCAAAGTGGACGTGGCTTAGGCTATGAGATGATATTATAATAGAAGATATATGAGTTACAATGTAAGGAATACTTGTAGTACAAAGCCTTTTTCCCTCTTATTATGTCCAAAGAAACCCAGACCTACCTCTTCAAAAGAGTAACGCACTCTCATCTTATATTACCATAATAATATACTTTAACGTGCAGTTATTTGAATAAATTTCATATGGGCTGTTTTTGTATAAAGAACATTAATTTTAAATGGGAAATAAACGCTTAATTTTTAAAGCGCTTCAATGTACCCGTTTGTTAAAATTGCTCTTCTGAAACGATACAATGTGTTTTTTACGAGTTCCTGAGTTAAAAATATTCCAGTTTATATTATACTAGTATTGCCCGCGGCTCCGCCTACGTTCAGATGACCAAAAACCAAATTCTTAGGATTTACATATTAGTATACTCTTACATTGTAGTTTTTGTATTTTTTCTCAGAAATAACATATTTTCCTGCAGTAAAAAGTATCCTATATGTTGACCCGGATAACTAGCTGTCATCACACCAAATTTCATCAAAATCCCTTCAGTGGTTTTTCTGTGATGCGGTAACAGACAGATAGACAGATAGACAAAAATTTTAAAGGCTATAGATTCGGCCTCTGTATCGATAATAATGTCTATTTCAATAAAATTTTCCAAAAAATATTTGATGTACAGATTCGGCTTAGTTACAATTTTATTATATGTATAGATTTTTTTAATTTGTGAACAAATTTTTTACTTTTTAAAATATTTATGGATGATGTTTATTTGAATACAGGAAACACTGTATTAAATAAATAAAGAATCACAACACTGAATGAAAGTTGCCAGGTAAAATTATAATTATGAATAATTCGTTTAAAAATGTCCATACTGCCGGAAAAACGTAGTCATTTTTCCATATATATGTATTGGAAAAGTGAATAAGGTGCGTGAATATTAAAAATATAAATATATTTAACTTAAACTATATATTTTTAATAAAACGTCTGCGTTAAAATATGGAATTGTGTTTTATACTTACATACTTAGAAATGTACGACTGTTTAGTTTAAATTTTGCAAATGTAAGAAATCCGGATAGTAATTTTCTACTTATAAATATTTATTTACATATAATATATGTAAATAAATATTTATTACATATGAATATATTCTTACATTGCAGTTTTTGTATTATTCTCAAAAATGAGTTGTCAAAAATATGTTGACCCAGATAACCAGCTTTCACCATACCAAATTTCATCAAAATCCCTCCAATGGTTTTTTTGTGACGCGGTAATAGACAGACAGACAGACAAAAAATCTAAAAACTATAGATTCGGCCTCTGTATCGATAATAATGTTTATTTCAATAATATTTTCCAAAAAATATTTAATGTGCAGATTCGGCTTAGTCTAGCTAGTTAGTTAGTAATTTGTTTATATGTATAGATGAGCCTACAAGCAAATTTTTTAATAGTGGTTGATGTCGTTAATTTAAGCGTTTATAATAAGTTGTATACTGCTTCAAACAATGTACTAAAAGTTTTAATGATATCTATTACTACTCTAGACAATAGACATGTATCGATAAATTTTAATCAACCTCTATTTTAGTGATATATATTATGAACAAAAATAAGTTTCCGACTCATTGCTTATGAATAACTAGCGGCTCACCCTCGCTTCGCTCGGGTTCGCCTCGCCTAGAAAAACACTAATAAAAATCTATTAGTTCCCACAGGAACCGTTCATTTTTCCCGGATGAAAAGTAACCGGTTGTTTGACCGGTAATATAAGGTATCAGAATGTTAAATTTTACTAAATTAGGTGCATAAGTTGTATAAGTTATAATAGTTTTTTAACTATCCCACGGGAACCATTATATTTTCCGGGATAAAAAATATCTAAGACGTTGTCCGGGGATATAAGATACCACCATGCAAAATTTCATTTAAATCGGTCCTATAGATTCGGAGATTAGCCCGTATAAACAGACAAACAGACAAACAATATCACACGGGAACGCAGTCGAACGGGATAAAAATCCTATGTCCGTCTCTGGGTTCTAAGCTACCTCCCCGCCAATTTTCAGCCAAATCGTTTCAGCCATTCTGGAGTTATAAATAGTGTAACTAACACGACTTTCATATATAGATTTGACACTGCTCAGGTAATTAAACCGTTAACTGAATGTAAGTCAATATTTAAGCACAATTTAACTTAAGAGATTAGGGGGTTACTCACATGGTATTAATTTAATAGCAATTTCACGTGTAAATCTATAATGTCATTGTTATATATCCATTTATATAACTCAACTAACGTTGCCTATAATAATAATCACAGTCCCGTGACCATGATTGCTATAAAGCATTCCAAACGTCTTTTCGGATTTTTTCGCTGATTTATTTTTATTTTACGTTCCCGACGTTTCGAATGCTTTTCAGCAATCATGATCACGGTAGAGTCTCTCCCCGTTTACAGCAATCATGGTCACGGGAGAGACTCTCCCACCATGATTGCTGTAAAGCATTCGAAACGTCGGGAACCAAAAATCAAAATAAATCCCCGAAATAATCCGAAAAGATATTTTTATTTAAAATGTCAAATATTGGCGTTAATCTAAGAAAGTATGTTAATAATAATTACATAGAAAAGCAAAGACTCCTTTTCTGCCAATACGCAATTACTACAGTAGTTTGGTATAGAATATCACTTTAGTAATGTACATTAGAAGCTAAACGTAGGCTTGGAAGCGCACATAATTTTAATCGATAAAACTAATTTAGGTAGTGTAAGCTCTGATAGTCCTCTATGCCAAGTGCCTCTACGCCACTGTGCGTCTAACTGCCTCGGTGGTCCAGTGGCTAGCATGTACGGTTGCAGATCGGAAGATCCAGAGTTCGAGACCCGGGTCGGGCTGTTTTTTACAATTATTATTATTTTTTGTTAAGAAATGATTAGCTGGAAAGTTAAAAGTATTTAGCTCAAGTGCCGTGGAGATCACGTAAAGCGCCATACCTCTCATCGGTTGTGTCGAAGTATCGTCCCACCGGACTTTGAAAGTGAAAAGGAATGGAGAGTGCACTTGTGTTTGCGCGCACTTATGCATTATAATATCTCCTGTGCACATAGCCTGTCTCAGTAAGATTGGCCGCCGTGTCTGAAATCAATTAGGAGTAATAGGATCAACAGAAATCCCCCACTAAAACTATAAACGAGGCAGTGTGTTAGTTTGTTTATCGTTAAATATTAATAGTAACGATACAATGAACGGACATCACTGTCTCCGTGATTAGTGGGGTTTAAAAAACTTTTAGATTACAGAATGATTAAGCCGCTTTTTGTATTAATACGACCTTTCTATAAGTTATTTTTGTGGGATATAACACTACATAAGCAAGGTGTTACTTTTTATATAGTACCTAATAGTACCTTGATAACCGAGCTTCGCTCAGTGTAGGCGCTCGTGTAGTAGGCTATTATCCATTGGCAATAACGCAAGTACCACAAAAATTTACGAGATGACGATATATGACATTGTCAGAGACGAGTCATTATATACTCGTATGACGAGAGCGAGAGAGAAGATTCTAATATAATGCGTTTTTCAGAAAAGACACCTATACAGATAAACTTAAAATTTGATCCAAATCGTTAGAGCCGTTTCCGAGATACACGAATTTTTATATACAATAATTGCTCATTTAATATTATAAGATAACTAGCATTGCCCGCGGCTCCGCCCGCGTTCAGATTACCAAAAACCAAATTCTTAGATTTTACTTATTAGTATACTCTTACAATGCAGTTTTTGTATTTTTCCTCAAAAATGAGATATTTTCCCGCGCTAATAAGTATTCTATATGTTTACTCGGATAACCAGCTATCATAATACCAAATTGCATCAAAATCCCTCCACTGGTTTTTCTGTGATGCGGTAACAGACAGACAGACAGACAGACAAAAATTCTAAAAACTATAGATTCGGCCTCTGTATCGATAATAATGTCTATTTCAATAAGATTTTCCAAAAATATTCAATGTACAAATTCGACTTATTATTTTATTATATGTATAGATATAGATATTCATTATTGTACTAATGTTTCTCCGTACACATTTTCTTTTAAACTTTTTATGTATACCCCATAAATTTAACCTAAAATTTATGTAGACAATATTTAAAACAGGTGAGTCTGGAAAAACGACCTTCCATATCAGTCGAAACGAATTGTCAATAAAAGGGGTTTACGATCCCTTAGAGCCTACTCCGGAATGAAAACTCACACTCTTATCACTCTGTGTAAATTATCTAACGTCCCTTTTTAGTATTTGTAATAGTATCCACAATTGTTCTCTTGAGAGCACTAAGGCTTTATAAAATCGATTTGGTTTTTTTTTCTAAGTTATATTAAGGAAATTAGAGCTAAATTGACTTTATAAGGACAAAAGAAAACAAACAAACACAAACAAAGGTCAAAAGAATATCTTTGTGGTTTTTACTTACAATGCTTCTTAAAATTATAATTATGTAAGAATGTTTATTTGTTTGTTACACCTGAAGGCCTAAACAGAAAATGATGAAGTTTAGCAAGCATATAGTCTTTAATATGTAGAAGGATTTACATAGGTTTTATAATAGTTGGATTAAGCAGATTTCCCATAATTATTATCCCATATTATTTCCGTATTATTTTTCGTGTGTTTACAGAATTTTTATAATATTTATATATTATTTATCTAATATTATAATAAATGATAAATATTTTCTTGATAAGACCCAAAGTAGGGCTCAACATGCCTCACTGCATCAGAGTTCCAGTGTGAACTTGTATTTGCTCTTATTCTACATTTGTTTACTGAGACAAATATATATCCTAGAAGAAGATAAACAGTCAAAAGATGAATCTGTACGTTGATGTATTTGTACTTTAGAATTTTATATATTTATTATATTTATTATTTATTTTGTATTTATTATACATTAAATTATTTATTTTATATTTATTATACATTAAAAATTGTAAGTGGTTTCTGTTCTTTAATTAGGTGGATTGTATTTCATTCATACACAATCATTAAATTCTTTTAAATGAAATTAAGGAAAAATCTATAAATTTATGAGTATAAATTGAAAAATTATATTCTTTTAGGTGATGATTTAAGTTGACATAACTTTTTTATTTATGAACCGATTGAAATAAAACAAATACAAAATGTAAATAAAATTTATCACAATATATCCCAATTCAATAATAATTCAACAATTATTACATTGGTGAAAACTACGCACAATTCGGCTAAGCCGTTTCTAAGATTAGCTCCCTCAAACGTACAAACACACAAACAAAAATTCTTAAAAATTGTTTTGGGTTTTATTGCGTTAATAAATGCCCCCAATAATAGTTTTTCTCAAATATCTTCCATGTACAGACAGCGATCAGTTACACTTTTATTATATGTATAGATAACGCTGGTGAAACGTCAAAAAATTTTTTTTCATATTTCCTAACTGTATGAACGTAAAGAAATTCAATAATACATAAATTACCGCTCTACAAACCGTACCATACCTTACACCTTTGAACGTCCTCATTGTAACTTTGTTAATATTCGACCTTCACGAGGCTTTGTACGCAAATAACTTAACGGCATAGAATATTTAGGTCTAGAGTGTACATCAACAAGTTTTGTCATATTTGTGCTTTAGTACCACTGTTGTTAATCTATACTAATATTATGAAGACAAAGATTGTGTCTGTTTGTTTATTTGAACGTACTTATCTCCGTAACTACAACTTCTTTTTCCTTTTGAGACAATTTATTAAAGTTACAATTTATACAAGCTACGAGCAGAACTCTTATGTTTTATTTTATATAGCGACTCACACTCGCTTCGCTTGAGTTCGACCCTATGTATTTATATAATGTAAAATTATTTGGATATTATTCATACAAAAATACTAAAATCGCGATTAAAAATGGGGGGTGGGGGTAGGAGGGTGAAAAATACTTTACAACATATCTAACCAAAAATACAAATAAAAATCGTTCGAGCCATTTCGGAGGAGTGCGACCACAAACACCGTGTTAAGAGATATTTATAACTATATTAGACCAGCGGTTGCTTCCCCATATAAACTTTCACCCCCATTTTCACCCCCTCTAAGGATGATTTCCGGGATAAAAACTATTCTATATCCTTTCCAGGATCTCAAACTATCTTTTTACCAAATTTCATCTAAATCGGTTCAGTAGTTTCGGAACCTATTCAAAACAAACAAACAAAAAACAAATTTTTCCCTAATAATATTAGAATAGATTTAGCATCACGCTGTGACTCTTGGACGGGAAACGCCTTAAGACAGACCTCTCGGGCAAAATCTAAGCTAAGTTCGCAAAGAGATTTACATTTCTGTTTATTCGTATAATCACATTAATAGTATTTACATTAATAGTAATTTAAAACTTTTGAGCTTATTAAAAAATGGCGTGGTCCAATAAAGCTGGATACATCTTGTGCAGCTGGTACATCCTGTTTTTTTTAAATATACTTTTATCCATTTCTAATATAAATTATAATCTATGGTCATAGTACAGGCTGCCCTCACAGCACTTATAGCCATAAAATGACTTCTTTTGTCGTCAACAACAAAGCATGATTTATCATCGGACAGCGCTTGCCGCGACCTCAAATTCATATTAAAATAGGCCGATACCGTCATAGAATAATTTATAGAAGCGATATAATACTTTAAATAATATATTTACATTTTTGTTAATATCTATATAATATTGTATAATCATATTTTTTAAAGGCAAGAAATATATAACTAAAGAGAATTAACTGAAGACTTTGTATGTATGTTTGTTATTCTTTGTTGCTGAAACGGCTGAACGGATTTGGATGATATTGAGTACAGTAATCTTATATAATTACTAGCGATTCACCCTCGTTTCGCTCGGGTTCGCCACTAGGTTGATTCCCCAAACAAATTTTCATCCCCATTTTCACCCCCTTTAAGGATGATTTCCGGGATAAAAACTATCCTATGTCCTTTCCAGAGTCTCAAACTATCTTTTTACAAAATATCATCTAAATCAGTCTAGTAGTTTCAAAGCTTATTCGGTACAAGCAAAGAAAAAAATCTTTCCTCTTTATAATATTATTATAGATGACTTGAAGTAACGCATACACTATTGATAAACATGTAGAGACGCGAAGCGAGAGTAAATCACCTTTTTTATGTACCTACAATCAATTTTAATTTAGGATAACAAAATTACTTGTACCTGTTGATGATACAAAGTATATTTTTTTTAAGTATGTGAATAGTGATGGATATTGGAGGGATTTATAATAGCAAAATGAATAAATAGACCAATATAATATTGAAAACGCATACGATACAAACAAACAACATAGCTGTATACATACCTAATTAGTTTTATTTTATTTTCATTTTATTTATTTAGGTACAGAAACAGATAACAAATTAAAAGAAATTACATCTACGTATTAAACACTAAAAGTATCATTTTAAATTTCTGTATACAACATTCAAATAAAAACATATAATAATTGTATAAACAAACTTAACCAGAAAGTGAGTATTACAGTACGAGTCTGTGCATTTAAAGTTACATAAAAAATATTAAAAAAACAAAAAGAAAATAATATTTACATTTCATGTGGAAAAAAAGACAAAGAAAAAAATCTTTAAAAAAATATAAAATGATGTAAAAAGTTTTAATTTTATGCATATTTGTTGACTTAAAAGTAAAGTATCTATATTTATTTTAATCTATGCTGGATAATATATAGTCACTTCAGGTCAAATGTAAGGTAGTTACAAAGTGTGAAAAGTGCGATTAGAGATATTTTATAATATACTAGTGACTTACCCTATCTTTGCTCGGGTCCATCGTCATATTTCAGCCAATTCACACGAAACATTAATGAATTATACAAGAATTATAAACCTTCCTTATGTATCACTCCATCTATTGGTGAAAACTGTATGAAAATCAGTTCGGTAGTCTTTGAGTTTACCGCATTCAGACAGATAGATAGACAGACAGACGTGGCGAGGGACTTTATTTTATAATATGTAATATTAGTGATGACAAATGACAAATATTTTTAGCACTTAGGTTTTTTAAATTTTATAAGTCCTATTAAAACAAGATAGATGTTAAAACTTTTTCTTTTTACTTAAACCACTCCAGTCAAGTTATATGCTTCTAAAGTCGGATATATTGTGTCCGATACCGGCAGTTTTTTGGTTAGAATGCGCTAATATCTGGTATTATTACAATTCGTAAAATATGCCTTTAGAAAGGTAGGTATATATAGGACATATAACATCTCGCTTCGACTATGGAGCCTATGGAGCGAAACAACCCGTATTAAAATTACCCGTATTAATTAATGTATTGAATTTTGAATTTTTGTGAGTATGCATGTTTGTTACTCTTTTACACCAGAACGGCTAAACGGATCTGGATTAAATTTCGCACAGAGATAGATTATAGTCTGGAATAACACGTAAGCTACTTTTTATTCCGGAAAAATTTACGGTTCCCGTGGGATAGGTTTGTTTTCGTTCCTAAAGGCAAACCCGAGCGAAGCGAGGGTGAGCCGCTAGTTATATATAAATAAGCCAAAACAAAAAGTAATGATTTACAGCCTAGGTATATCAAATAATTTTGTATTATTTTGAGTCTTATTAAGTTAATTAGATTATGTAGCTGATACTGAGCTTTCAGTAATTAGAAAATCACTATAATGGCATATTTGCTAAGAATTTGTATACAATATCATGGGAAATCCCTTTATAATCTGTTGGTTTATGTTAAGTCTACGAAATTTCATATAATTAAATCTATAACTAACACTCTTCATAAGATGCTGCGGACAAAATTATGTATACCACGTTAATATATTCCGTACGCGTCCCAGCAATCATTATGCGAATGGCTACATTCCACGAAGCTTAGATTATCATTTCTAAGTCGTTTACTTCAGGCTTGTACACAATCTTTGTGATTATAACCACTTTAAATGCTTCATCAGAACTTTCTACACGTAAAACTAATTTTGTTTCATATTCAAATATTAAGTATATCTTTTATTTTGTGGAAGCAAATAAACACTTTTTCTTGTTATTTCAAATTTTTATATTATTTTGTGTTTTTGAGCTTCCTTGTTTTCTTTCCAGCAACAACAAATTGATCCTCCCTTATAAAAGCATTTGTTAAAGATACCGAGAATTTATTATCTACATATTATAAAATAGTAAAAAAGCGAAATCTATACATTTTTTTGTACATTTGTCTGTATATCTATCTGTCTGCGTTTCACGCAAAAAGTCCTGAACAGATGTTAACAAAATTTTGTGTTGTGATAACTTATGATATACTATTTTTTATTACACTTAAAAATCGATATAGAAATTTAAATATATTTAATTATAATTGAAATTATTTTCGATTTTCATTAATTCTATTCCCCATCAAATCTCTTCTCTCTACCACCTATATGCGGACGACTTACAAATTTACACATCGTCATCTGTGCCAGACTTACCTCATGCAATTAGTTTAATTAATAGAGATCTGTCCTGTATTTCAGCATGGAGTGAATCTTACGGCCTTGATATTAATCCTTCTAAATCACAAGCAATTATAATAGGCAGCCAGAGGTTACTATCAAAAATATCACGATCTGGGACGCCACCGGTTATATTGAATGGTGTCGAAATTCAGTATTCTGATAAGGTAAAGAACCTGGGGATCATTTTTGACCAATATTTATCTTGGGCACCACAGGTAAGTGAACTGAGCCGAAAGATGTTTGGTGCAGTTTCCGCTCTTCGGAGGTTGCGAAATTTTTTGCCCATATCAACCAAAATTGCACTAGCAAATTCACTCCTTCTACCAATTCTTGATTACGCTGATACTTGCTATCTTGACGTTAAAGAGGAGCATCTAAATAGACTTGAGCGGCTTCAAAATCTTTGTATTCGGTTTATATTTGGCCTTCGTAAATATGACCATGTTTCAGAATTTCGCAAAAAGCTCAAGTGGCTCCCAATCCGCCTTCGCAGGAATACTCATGTACTTCATCTTCTCTACTGCGTGCTGTTCTACCCTTCTTCTCCTTTCTACCTTAGAGAGCGTTTCCAGTTTTTGAGTGATACCCATACTCTTCCACTTCGCTCTAGTGAAACGTTGTTGCTTAAAATTCCCTCTCACTCCTCCTGTTTCCTTACCAACTCCTTCGCAGTAAAGGCTGCACGCTTATGGAATAATCTTCCAATAGACATCAGGCGTGCCAAAAGTTTTGATAATTTTAAGGTACAGTTAAAATCATATTATTTGTCTCTATAGTATCTTCTATTGAACTTTTTATACTTTTTCATCTGATCTACATTTATGTATGTATGCATTGTATTTATGCATTTATGTATGTATGTATATATGTAATGTATGTATGTATGTATGTATTATGTATGTATGTATGTATGTATGTATGTATGTATGTATGTATGTGTGTGTATGAATGTATGTATGTATTTATGTATATCTGTATTTAGGATATGCAATTGTGTGTAGTAAGTACACCGCCTACCATTTCATATAATTTCTCCTACGCCCTAAGGTTGCCTGGAAGAGATCGCTTATAGCGATAAGGCCGCCTGCTGTGCATCATCTATTGTTTATATCTTCTTTTTGTATATTTATTTGTGGTGTACAATAAAGCATCTATCTATCTATCTATCTATATTTATTGTTTGCAAAGGTACTTATTACACGATTTAATATTTATGATACCTTTTACTACAAGAAAATCTTTCAAAGTTCTGGTTCTGTTGAGTCGTCCTTAGAAATGTACATGGCTGATACTGCCTAAACCGTAAGAGATACATCGAAACAATATAGTAGAAAATATAGGTCTTAAAAAGATCTACAGAAAAGTCCGTAATAGCATAATATGTCTATTTCCTAATATACACTTGCAATAACTATTGTTATCTATTTAATACGTAGATCGTAGATTAATAGATCATCTATTTTTATAATCTATACTAATATACAACGTCACAAACTTACAAACTTTACCTCTTTGTAAGAGGTAAAGTCTGTAAGTTTGTGACGTCGTAGGGGGTAATCTCTGGATCTACTAAACCGATTTAGATGCAATTTGCTATCAAGATAGTTTAAGACTCTAGAACGGACATAGAATACTTTTTATCCCGGAAATCATCCATTAAGGGGGTGAAAATGGGGATGAAAGATTGTATGGGGAATCAAGCTAGGGACGAACCCGAGCGAAGCGAGGGTGAGTCGCTAGTAGAAAATATACTATTTAAACTAATTATTATCTTTAACGATAAAAATACTACGTTTTTGGACTGAAAATATAATCTAAGCCTAGGATCATCTTCTTAGCTTCAAAAATAATAAACAAGATAGTAGGTATATTAAAAGTAATAACATTGTTACTTTAAGCCAGATTTGCGTAGGGTCGATTTACAAAGCACGGCCTTTACTGGACGGTGAAAATCTATTCTGTAAATATGAAATTAATCATGTGCCTTTGCAAGTTTCATAAAATTTTTTGAGTAACTATAATATTATCGAGTAACTGCCTATTCCATATCACTCTGCTTCTTCTATAAATGTTTAATCTTTAGACTTTAATCTTGATGGAAGACAGTTAAGCAAATAAAAAAAAAATTGTACACTAATGTATTACGTTATTGGGATATTTGAAGGTTAAGAACTTTATTTGAAAACACTCATAATTATTAAAAAATAATTAATTTAAGTTGTTTGGGAAACCGAGTGAAGTGGGTTCTAATCCTGGGTCTTGCACCTCTAATATTTTCATGTAAGAACCATTTTCAACATAAAGACAAGTCTTACGATGAAGAAGAACTTCGTGGGGAAACCTGCATGTCTTGCCATGCATGAACACCTGAAGTCTGCGAAAACGTAAGTACTTAAACTAAAAAACCGAGTACTTAGTAAGTTTTAATAACACACACGCAAAATAGGCGCATAGTCGTCGAGTTGCGGAAAATAGCCCGAACATACCATACCATACCAAGTTTTAATAAGACATGTGAAATCCGCTAATCCGTACTTGACCAGCTTGGTGGAATAAGGTCTGATCCCCCTTGTATTAAAGGAAAGCCCCTTGCCCAGTAGTGGGATGTTAAAAAAGGCTGAATTAAATTGAATTAATGCGTCAGTAATATCTAAGACAAGTCATAAAATATCTCAGAACATCTTAGTTTTTATTGTTTATTTAATTATCAACTATAATAATTAAATACATGAGTTTCGTAGTTAATGCCATCATCTATAGATACATACATACATGTTCAAAAACCTTTAGTAAAGGCTGTAGTGTCAAAAATTTTCGTTATCTAATTGTGTTATATAACCCATTATTTACGGCGTTGATTTCCATTTACAGTGAGCCCAAAATAAGAGCATTACCTATTCAATCGCGTTGACGTTAACTGTGATTTATATGAAGTGGAAAACGTGCTGTCTAGTCTAATTTGAAGTGTGTGCTAAATGTAAAAGAATTTAGAATATTCTATGTATAGTATATACTAATGTAATTTTATAACATTATAACTGGAAAATGTCCCTTTTAAAGACTAAAAAACCTAAACCCTCAGACCCTAGACACAAAAACTGACCATAGTATATATTTACATATACAATAAAGTAACTTTTGTTTAAGCGCAGTGTATATTTTCATGATGTTTGATTTACAGACGATAGGCGATTACATCATTCATTTTCATTATCTTAATTATTGGCCTGTGGTTGAATATTATATATATTATATATATATATATATATATATATATATATATATATATATATATATATATATATATATATATATACTTTAGCTAATTACAGAATTTTAACTGTTAAGTAAAAAAAATATGAGAATTCGCGTGGATTATTATTTCTGAAATCAATCCCCTGTTTTATTGCTTCTACTGACCTAGGACTGTCTTAACTTTCGCCATGTGATTCAACATTATGATTAAGCAAAGGAAGGCAGCTTCACTTATAAATTTTCTCACATTTCATATCTGCATAACAGAACTAACACGGACTGACGGACAAAGCAAAGCCTAAACTATAAGCCTAGAAGCAAGTATTTTATAAAATTCTTCTCTAGGGGATGAAAGTTTGTGAGAAAAAAGTTTCGTTATTTTTAAACAGACAGTAACGATAAAGTTGGTACAAATCCATTCTGTTACACTGCTAGTATCTTCACATATTAGTTAAATATATCTACGTTTGTTTAGAAGAAAACCATGCACTGCATTGAATACCTATAATAAAATACTATGTATGAGATTTTGAAACAATTTTTTGTCTAATAATATATTCTATAGTTTTTTGAAATAATTCATGCTTAAGCCTTTTTTGTGATAAAGTCCATTAAATTGACCATTCATATTCTGATTATCTGCTCGATTGTATAATTATTAATACTTATACTCAGACAAAGCTAAAATAATATATGATTTTCAAACATATTTTGTTTTCTATAATGTGTGTGTGTGTAAAAGGCCGCAGAGCTAAAAATTGATATCAATATCTTAAAACAATATTAGAAATGTCAGAAAAACAATAACTCTTGTCGTTACACGAACATTTCTGAAGACAAACGATGCTTCATTAATTTCTTAGCTAACAACTGCTTTAAGATGAGTAATGAACCTGACAGCAACATAATATTTGTTCGTATACGTCAGGCAAATTACAAAGTGCACTTAGGAGTTCATGTGTATTTCGGTGATTCTCTTTTATTTTCTTCATTTATTTTCATTGCGTTTTTGTCTGTACAGTTATATTTCGGTACTGAGTATACAAAGACGTTAAAGTGTATGGATATAGAAAATACGAAAAATTTAATGAATCATTTTGAAAATGTTGCAATTAGCTTCTTTCCAAATAATCTCCTTGTACCATATTAAAATGCTAAATATCCAAATACAAAAATATATGGTATGCTATCCTATAATATAATACTTCGATTAAGCCAGGATAAAGAAGGATAGTTGTGCGGAGACGAATAGCTTAGCAAATGTGAGAGATAAACTTCGACCAGTAGAGTGGTGCAATGTTACACGCAAAATGGCTAGCTACGGTAAGATACATAGAGTTAAAGTTTGTGTTCAGTGGCGTGCTAAAAAAAAGATCGAAGTCCAGCAATGAACGAAAGCTGGCTAATTATGATGACGATGAGGCAAGATCGTATAAAGGTTGTTCATATGCGTAGATTATCAGATGTTAATTGTTCACTATGATATAATTACTCCCAAACTTAATAATTAATAATTTTTTTTTTTACTAGGCAGATATTGAATAGTAATAAAAGTACTCATAAATATTTTGATGTACATAATAAAATATAGAAGACAAAATGTAGAAATTATCAATGTTTTAACCCCCATCTAACACAACCGCTTATTATTTGCACCATTTGGTTAAACACAAAACTCTATACATTAATCTCAGTTCAACTCAGATTTCGCAAAGTTAGGGGCAAATTTCAACGGAAAATCGGAAACAATTTGGAAATAACAACAAACCTCATAATTTCGCCACCTTTGCCTATTGTTACTCTGCTGCCAGTAAATTTGAAACGCTTATAGAATTTTGTATTTATGTTCTAAGATTGACTTGTAAATTTGGTAATTTGTGATCCTTAGTTTAGAATATATATTGCGTCGTCCAAAAAGGTCAACAGGAGAAGCAGGGACCAATTAATCGAGGTTATCAGTGTTTAATTTGTTTAGGTTAAGACCATGGCTGAATAAAAGCAGGAGTATTTTGATCGTGAATATTCATGTTGTTATAGTAGGTCAGAATTTACTAAGGAATTAATCAATGAATTTTAATAATAATTGTGACTTTATGATGGTTTTCCGGAAGTAGTCGATGTTTTCTTAATAAAGATTAGATGGGATCAAAGTTCAATATTTAGTGTCATGTTGTAAAGAAGGCTCTTGTACTCATAATATTCAGTGTACACTAAAATATCGTTGTAGGTCAAATAAATTAATAGAATTTTTTTTCAAAGTTTTATGCAAATTTAATTTTTGATAGCATCATATTCATATTTTTCATAACATACATATTTTCACTTTATAAGCTTACATTTTAAATTATTATTATTAATTCAATCATCTGTCCAATTTTCGTTTGATATTTACAATTTGAAAATAATTTTGTTAAGTCGGCAAGCGGGACGTGCTCTACAGAGCTGTGAGAGGATCTCATGTAATTCCACAAACGAATCCATGAGTACGGAGTCAAATCCTTGACCGAAATAATTAATTAATGATTTGGTCTGTGATTTGATTAGATTTTTATTTTATTATTTTCTATTATTAAATTAGCTTGTGATATTAATTAAATGTTTACAGCATGCTTAAATGACCCAAAACTTTTTTGACTGAGAGATACTGTAATTAAAAGTATATCGTCTTCCGGCTTACAAACTTTTTGTCTGAGAATTTCATCGATCCACTGTGAAAGAAGGACATATTAACAAACTTTCCCATTAATTATAATACTAATAAATATAAGATACACCAACCATATCATTATATGTTATGTTCAGTTTTCACTAATACCCAGCCTGGCTTAGTAAAACTTGTAACTATGCTTCGAGCATCTTTTAGAAACTTTTTCAATATACTTATCTTTCAAAATCTATTTGATATAAAATTACAGGTTTTCTCGTGTTTTCCTTAACTTGTTAGAAAATTGTTAGGAAACTGTGATCATTTTAAAAATGATCTTTGTATCTGAAAATCTGGGGTAAGATTTATTCACACAGGGTTTACAGACACTTCACTTAGTTTTTCAAGTAACCACGTTATTTTGTAAGCTACACTTGCTTTATCCTTAATATTATAATGAATGCAGTAGTGTGATTATTTGTTCTTCTTAGTTATTGCAACGAACTACTTGTTGACGTGATTTTTTTACACGAAGATTGTAGTCCAAGAGTACCATAAAATTCTTTTAATCAGAACATCAAATAATTTTCATGGAATATTAATATATAACTTTATGAAACTCACCAGTATAATATTTTTTACCTATTTCATAGTAAATTACTTCGGAAAAATATAGCATCAAGTACATTTATACTAACAAATGCGGGTCACAACCCCTTTATGTAACGATCATTTTCGCTGGCGCCATATTGAAGGACTCCGGACTAAACCCGTCAATTTTTCTCAATCGGAAATTTATTTCTCGACCGGAATTTTTCATATGAAACTTCAGCTAAGTAGCTTATCACTTTATTGGGTTCGCAAATAGTTTTAGGTTGGAACTCGTGTTAATAAGATTTTAGCAATGTGTATAAACACAGTATCTTTTATAACTTTTTGAAAGTATTTGGCTAAAGTTTATATAAGTTTAAGTAAAATTATGAAATACTAGCGCCTCACGCTCGCTTCGCTCAGGTTAGTCTTTAGGTACGTTTTAAATTTCAGTATGGAATAGGTAGACTAGACTATATATACATTATACATTGGTATGATGAGTTGTTGTGGTTTCTATAATAACGTGTTTTTTCTGTGGGAATATAATCTCACGTAAATATGTCGTAGGTAGTCTATGTTACTTTTTAGCCCTTCAACTATCTCCAGGAAAAAAATTACGCCAATCGACATCGAAAAAGGACAAACAAACGCACTTTCACATTTTTAATATTAGTATGGACCAGCGGCCTACTTTTGCTTCACTCGGGTGCATCCCTAGACGTTAGACGTACGTTTTTTTTGAGCGGAATCCTAATTACATATAAATAAAAGTAACCTAAGTTAATCCTTATAATATCAGCTATCTGCTTGTAAAAGTTCTGTCAAAATCAGTCCAACCGTTATGCAAATTAGTCAGATGAAATGACAGACAGACAAACATTTTAAAAATTGTGTTTTTCTTAATAAGTTCTTTTATAAGTACCGTATATAATTACATATGCATTATCTGTATTGCTAATAGTTAATGTAATATTACCTACTTTTTTCCGTCGTCGGTAAATGCATTGTCCTTCAACTAACAAAGGTTGATTATATGGGACTAGCCGGACAGAACTAAATTACCCAGAGAATGGGGTTAAGGTACCCTCATTGTCTTAATGCCATAAGATAACATTTACATACTACCATGTCATGTAATTAACTACTGTATCAAATGTATATAAAAATAGGTATATAATAATATTTCTTTATTAGATTAGGTTTTAACGTTTAATATAGATTTCTCATAAAATATACATTTTCTCGTAGTAAAAAGTATCCTATATGTTGACCCGGATATCCAGCTATCATCATACCAAATTTTATGAAAATCTCTCCAGTGGTTTTTCCATGATGCGGTAACAGACAGACAGACAAAAATTCTAAAAACTATAGATTCAGCCTCTGTATCGATAATAATAACTATTTCAATAAGATTATAAATATTTAATGTATAAATTCGACTCAGAATTTTATTATATATATAGCTTACCATAAAATATATTATGAATCGAAAATAAATGAATTTGAGACTTAACATGAGATTTATAAAAGCAATAAAATAAAATTATCACTCATAGATATTGTGATATCATATGCAGCTAAGAATTACATAACATCTATTTATGTTATTATAAATAACCAAAAAACCTTACTTGATTTTGTACCAATTAATTGTAAAATTAATATAGGACAAATTCATACTATGAATGGAGTAGTGTTTTGTTAAAAAGTAGAAAACTTATTAAAAAGTTCTATGTAAATTACAAGCCATTTATCAAGTCTAAGAGATTAATTTACACTAAAGCGTACCTACAGCGTAATTTTTGTTCTTTTTCTCCATTTTAATACATTTTTTTAAAAACGCAAATTATTTACTCAAAAGCTAATAAATACATGTTTGATTTTTTTATGGCTAGTAATTGTCTAATTTTAAGAAAAAATATGTAATAGTTTAACATTAACTACATAAAAATACAATAAGAGTGTCTCTTTAGCTTAAATTTAGTATCATCTACCTAGTATTTTAGTACTCAGTTGGGATATTTTAACTTTTTTCTATTTTTATATAATAGAACAAATTATGGTAGTTTTTTATAAAAAAATATTTTTTTCTACGACCGCACCGACATGGATCGAAGGCACTCAAAAGATAGCCAAAATTCAAAAGAAAAATTCAGAGGAAACTCGAAATGGAATTATATCTCTTTATATAAAACTAAATTTCTAGGTATAAATAATGCCCAGTCATAAAATATCTGAAAAACGAAAGAAAAATCTGGCGATAAAATTTACGGTCTCTGAATGTTACGGCTAAAGCAAATAAAAATTTTGTAAGACCGCGTATAAATAATGAAAGGAATTCTCTACGTTCTTGTAGTAGCAACGTGAAATTTCCCTCGTAATTTTCTTTCACTATAAGAAATAAACATTTATGTTGGTGTAGAGTTTGTATAAATTGTTTTGGTAATAAATAAATGTCTCTATCATTGATTTATTGTAGAGAAACGAAATATGACATTAAAATAAAATAAAAAAAATAAAAAAAAATCTTTTATTAGCGAGCAACATATTCTCATAGTTGGTTAGTACAATAGATACATAGGTTAGTACAATTAAAATATTAACTTAAGCGTTAATTCACTTTACTTTATTATAAGAGAAAGGCGAATTTAAGTGACAAAATTTAAGAAAAATTAATGCCGTGGCATTCTCAGAATAGAAAAGAATTTTATGGCCAAAAGGTGACAAACTTGGTACTTTGTTATTTCTGGTTATCGTAGCGGCGAAGATAATGCAAGCCAGTCAGCAAGAGGTAGAGATTCTGAACTAAAACTTGACCTAGCAACATTAAATATGCGCTCACGAAAAGTTCGCCAAACTGGGAGGGGAATTAAGTATAATACGAGGGTGTATCGTGGTTAATAGAATATATTGGAATGGTCCTGTCTATTATAGTATAAACTGTCCATTTAGATGGATCTAAGTATTTAAACCTCACCGTGCAAATGTACTTAAAGAAATTTTCGATCATATTCTTAAAAGTCCTGATGCAAAAAAAGAAGTTAATTCAATTTATAGTTATTGCATGATGCAATCAAGTTTTCTGTAAGCAAATCTTGAAGTCTCGAGGTGACTTTCGCCACTTGACCACCGCTTGAAATTTGAAGATGGCAAAATTATTTCATCTAATCTTGAAATCTCCCATGAAGGGCGAGGTTGAGAGTTTCTACGGACTAATTGTACACGTCAATGCGACAACCCGTCTCAAGCCCGGTGAATGACACTAGAGACTAGACAAAAATTTTGTCGAAAGTCCATGGTGCAAACACTTAAGTTTTATTCGGAAACTATACACGTACCTGTGGACAAATGACATAAAGCTAATATAAACTATCCAATGTGATTAGGGTTCAACATTTAGAACAATGTCAATCAACGAGTCCGACTTGGCTTGGAGAATACCATTATGAATCTTAAACCAAGGGCTATATCTTAGTTCAGCACTAGTACAACTGTACTAGTGCTGAACTAAGATATAGCCCATGATGATGGGTCTAATAAAAACGAAATGAACTCAAAATTCATCGAACACTGAACAGTGAAGAGACTGCTTGGTGTTTATCTGCGAGATCGAATCAAAAATAAGAAGGGCTTAAAAAATGCTTCTCTTGGCTACTTGGTGATAGTCACTTTACTGTATTGAATCTACTGGATGGCTCTAAGCCGGTTAGTTTTAAAGACCAATTTTAATAGATTTCTCATATTCAGATAATTTTTATACATAATAAAGAAGTAATATAAATACAATGTTGGGAAATTATCACACAGCACCATCTAATTCCATGGTAAGCAACTAGGCTTGTGTTATGGATACGAGATAGTTGATATACTACACTGAGTACACATATATAACTTTAAGTACATACATATTATAAATATATACACCCATGACTGGAGTACAAACATTCATGCTCATCACACAAATGAATGCCCCCAGCGGGACTCGAACCTGCGACCGCTGGCACAGCAAATAGGGTCACTACAAACTGAGCCAATCGTGTCATCCCACTTTAATATTTAATATTATTGTTAAATTTTTCGAACTTTGAATATAACCGGCAAAAATATTTATTGTTCATTGCAATTTTAACACTCCACCAATTCAGGATAGTTGAGTTAGCACCTAATACAGTGAAATGAAATTGTATCAATGATTACGTAATATCAGCTTATATGTACGTATTCTTCTATAATAATCCCTAGTAATTTTATGAATGCGATAATAATCGTGTCAGTCTGTCCTTTTGCTTATATTCAATTATTATATTTAACAATTATATTTATTATGGAAATAAGTTGAATGCTAAAATATAATATCACCAAGATTTTTATGGAAAATTTTCATGTTAGTATTTCTATGTCATATTTATGTTACAGAGCGTAATATGTGTTATATTAAAAAAACATAATAATATAAAAAAAATGAGTAAAAGACAAAGCCATGGTGAGTAGCTAGTGTTTTAATTTTACGCTATCTCTTACGGCGTCACAATAGTAGTAATATGCTGCTATCTTAACTTTTCACATTTTTAGTAATGTGGAATTGGGTACAAAATCTGTTGGGTATATTTTTCCCTTAACTAAGGCAATTTGTAACATTATACGATTAAAATGTAAGAGTTATAATATATATTTATACTCCACACATTGCAATGAAAGCTATGCACTAGAATTGTTAACCGTTTAATGATTTTTTTATTAGTTATATCCCATAATATGTATGGAAACCGTGTAAGAAAATCCGCGTAAAAAATTTATGAGGTCATTGTTTTAGGAAGCTATTATAATTAATATTATTTTCTTTTTGATTATCCCACTAAAATATTACTAAAAAACAAAATGAAATATCGTATTTATAATATTGTCTAGTGTAATGTTTATTTGTTGGAAGGAATTTATACTTTAGATTTTTTTACTTGTACTAATGTTAAAATTATTAAATATTTTATTTGTAAATATGATAATAAGAAAGAATATTACTAAACCTTTAGTTCTTTTTCCTTTTCATGTTATGGCAAAAATGAGCAAAACTCTTGTCATTATATCTAAAAAGTCGACTAAGTTGTGCCATCAATTATGGATGGCCTGACTTTGTCAAACTTCATCCATTACGAGCAGTGCTTCAGACCTTGCGATCATTATTCGACAACCAATGTAATTAGACATCTCCCACTCACGGTTGAACAAACTTTGTATAAGGAACTTGGAGTTTCTGGAGACCAATTAAGCCTGGAAGCAGCCGACTATAAAATCTATTAACCATTTGTTTTGAATGACTTTTTTCTTGTTTCTCGGGAATTATTAAGGAGATAATAGGTCCAATGCTGCATAAAATATGAAATGACAGCGCGTTGTTTTGTTTTTCTCAGTACTTTCATTTTATACTATCTCTCTTTGGTTTTAGACACCTAAGATTTTTCTTACTACTATAAATAATTTTTAATGGATTTTACCTCCTCAAGTTGAATCCACTAGAATAATTCTGTATATTATAATGAGAATTTAAATGATTATTATAAAGACTTAGGTTTTTTTGGTATATTATCTTAAAAACTATGAATGAGAAGACTTACACTATCTATAGTACATTTTTTTATGTTATGTATAGTAATTTCTGTGATAAGATGGGAGAAACGTAATAGGTACTTTTTTCGATTTACGCGAATGTTAATTTTAAATTTGTTTGCTATTATTTAAAATCAAAATATTAAGAAACACTATTGCTACATTTATAAATGAAAAATATATTTTTTTAAATGGGAGAAACGTCTATATAGCTCATGATTTCTATGATTAATTTAAAACTATGCATTAAATATTATAATAAAATATATTTTGGTCCATAACTACTTTCAATTAGTGATGATAGTTCTTTATCGTTTCTCGTTTCAACCCCAAATTCCCGTAAATTAAGAATTTACATGATACGGATCGCCGAATCCCATATGTACCAAATTACAATTTTATCTGGTTAGTACTTTAGACAGAGGAACAGATAGATGATTTTTGAATATTGAACAAATAAAATTCGAACTTTAAAGCTTAGAAGGTGCAAAAAAAATATTTATATTTTTGTATAAAAATTCAAATTTAAGATATTTTTTTTTCTTACAGATGTTGTTGTTATGTTGTAAATAGTGTTTTCCCAAAAGTAACAAAGAATAGCGCAATTAAAATAAATTTATTTCTAGCTAGCACAATTAAAATGATACAAATATAATTATATAAGTATAACATACAGTACATAAAAAATTGACGATTCTGTAAAAAAACATATTAAATCAAGAACCATTTTCATAGAATCACTCAAATGTTTAATTTCATTCATTCATTCATTGGTAGGTACTGTACAATTTGATTAACAGTGTCGGTAACAAGAGGTGTTAATTAAAAGATTTAAAATCGTTTAATGGTTTATCTTTACCATTGCTGAGTGAATTTTCAAGTGAACAAGCCGTATAATTTTTATCGTATACACAAAATAAACAAAAAAAATTATTAGCTAATAAACATCATCCAAATCCATACAACCGTCTTAGCACGCAATCACGCACGCACGTCACAGGTCACAGAAGTCTTCATTTACATATTATATCTAGCATGTGGCATACGAATATGTGTATGTATGTTATTTTGTCAATTTTATTATTAGTCACTATGTATTTACAGTACGATACTACGCAATCATCAGAAATCTACAAAAAATCCTAAAAGATAGTTTTATTTAAAAAGTTATACCTAATCAATAAAATTTTGGATTTGATTAAATATTAATTAGCAGCAATTAAATTGTATTTTGCAATTAAATTGTATTTTTTTAACAACAATTTTACATAAGTTTTAATAATATATCAAATATAATATAATGCTATCTCTTGAATTTTATCAAAACTAATCTTTTTATACCATAAGAGCTCTAAGTAACGTTTTGCCACTAACCTTAACTAATATAGAAAACGCTTGGAGTGGAATAAAATTGCGTGTCACTTTTCAGTCCAAACACTGTATGCAATAAAAATCCGTATACATTAATTTAATTCGTGATTCGTGTTGTTTTCTGAAAATAAGTGATATTGAATACTAAGTAATGAAATGAAAATTTTTAAAAATGCAAATATAAACATTGTAAAATATTCTGAAATATTTTTTCATTCAAACTTACTCCTTATTTATTTTATTTCTGTTAAGCATATAATGTATGTATGTATTGTATGTATTCAGCCCTTTTTAACGTCCCACGAGCACGGCACGAGCCTCCCCTCAATACGAGGGGAATCAGGCCATAGTCCACCACGCTGGCCAAGTGCGGGTTGGCGGACTTTACATGTCATGTTTCCTCACGATAATTTCCTTATCATATATAATAATCATGTTAGAAATGATTCGCACATGAAAATATCAGAGATGCGAGACCCGGGATTTAAACCCGCTTCACTCGGTTTCCCAAGCGAGCGCGTTACCACTGGGCTACCACTGCCTAAGCATATAATATGTCATTTATTTTACCAATATGTACAAAATGATGATTTTACCAATCAAACTTAAGTCTATTACAGAGTTCAGAGTACGTTTGATAAAAAAATGTACCCATCGTTCCATTAAAGGGGCACCGAGTTGTTTGTTTGATCCCTTGCTGTATCGTTATTAATAAAACTTTAATCATGAAATTAATTTATAGGATATTAAATGATTTATTCTACAAATCGCACACTTTAGACACATGATTATAGTTTCCTCTATAGAAAAAAAATCCAAAATGATCTCTAAAAAACAAAATAAACCCTTAGTGCGGCGTAAATATTTCAAGAAAGTTTATTAGTTTTTTAATAACAGCAAAACTATACGTTTTCTATAACGTATACACTTTAAATTTTCAAAATGTGTATTTGTTTTAATTATACGATGGCAATATCTAAATTCGCACGCGTTCCGTCCATCCCAGCTATAACCCTCCCCCTACCCATCCCCCCCTCCCCCCTCCACCTCCTCCACCCCCTCCACCCCACCCCTCCCCCTAATCACTGTCGTTCTACTAAAATAAAAAGCTCGGTGCCCTCTTAAAGTTAATGTAGTAATCTATCTTTCTTGGAAAGTGTTAGCTACGATAAACTACGAGTATCTATTAGGTATTAAATGCATAAAGGCTATTATCGTTATTTTCTAACAACAACTTGAGATCAAAATCCTCCAAAGACAAATGCTGACGAAATATTGCTTTCACTTGCACATTCTTAAAAGAAACATAAAATAAAATGAATTGTACATTTCGCTTTAAATGTGGTGAAATAAAAAGATTTTACTTTAATAGAATTCTTTAGACGTTCCACATATTTATCCCGAAGGGAGGCTGGCATTTACCACCTGTCGAGTGAAACGATCTCAACAAGAGAACAAGGCGGACATTTATCCACTGTATCAAAAATATACTACTAGAAGAGTAGAAAGGTGTTTCATATAAGGTTATAGGTGTTTCATATATAAGGTGTATTTAACCAGAAAAAGAGATACAAAGGGAATACAATATGAAAACTTATCAATTGAAATCCCTCTCGTGTAATTCAATTTCTATACTTTTTCGGACTCAGTTGCCTTGTCCTTATGTATTTAAATGGAGATAACTGAGACAAACGTACACATATATAAATGTACTAGCATTGCCCGCGGCTCCGCCCGCGTTCAGATGACCAAAAACCAAATTCTTAGGTTTTACACATTAGTATACTCTTAAAATGCAGTTTTTGTATTTTTTCTCAGAAATGAGATATTTTCCCGCAGTAAGAAGTATCATATATGTTGAACCGGATAACCAGCTCTAATCATACCAAGTTTCATGAAAATCCATCCAGTGGTTTTTCCGTGATGCGGTAACAGACAGATAGATAGACAAAAATTCTAAAAACTATAGATTCGGCCTCTATATTGATAATAATGTCTATTTCAATAAGATTTTCAAAAAAAAAAATAATTTAATGTACAGTTTCGGCTTAGTTACAATTTTATTAAAATATGTATAGATAAAGTCATTATTAAAAATTCTCTAAGCAAGAAAATAAATTCGTTTTTTTATATAGTATGTTACACACTACGCTGTGATATTGTAGTATTATACAATTAAATATGAATGCTATAAACAAAATAATATAAAACTTGAGTGATTTACAGTAAAAACACTGAATATTTACAGTACAAAAAAATAGTCGAAAAATATTTGAAAGGTGCTATTACATAAACGTCAAAGGTATAAATATAAAACTAACTACAAATTGTCTTTTTCGACAAAATAACTTTGTAAAAATAATATATTATTCTTCTTCTATACATATAATAAAATTCTGAGTCGACTCTGTACATTAAATATTTTTTTGGAAAATCTTATTGAAATAGTCTATTTTCGATATAGAAGCATAATCTATGGGTTTTTAGAATTTATGTCAGTCTGTCTGTCTGGGAACGCATTAGAGAGATATTGATGAAATTTGGTATGATGTCAGCTGGTTATCCGGGTCAATATATAGGATACATTTTAGTGCAGAAACATATCTCATCTCTGAGAAATCTATACTAAGCGTTAAAACGTAGAACGAGTAACTAGTATTAAATATATCTTTTAACCAACTTATAAGCTAATATTATGAAAAATCATCTATTATTTTAAAGGTTCAGTAAGGATTTTGGAGCATTTTACCCACAAAATAATCTTTTTATACAGTCAATCTATCAATCGCTTAAGATTTCTGTAGATAAGGCACGCAGTTCGCTAAGAAATTGAGTCATCCTGTAAACTAAGGCCTGGCGGTTTCGGCTCACTTAGACCGGCCATTAATTTGCTGCCGAATTCAATTACAAAAGATCGCTGGCGATTCCCCTCGCTTAAACAAAGTAATAAATCAGATTCTTACGACTGTCGTCTCTACATTCCGTCGATAAGATCTAGAATGAACTGTTAAATCTGAGGATCAACGCGGTGTTTACAGCCCTATTTATGGTTAAGAGTAGCATTTTATTTCGCACTTTACAAAATATTCAAAATATTTTTTGAGTGTTTTCTTTGAAAATGTATTAAAAATCAGCATTCCTCTTTAAAAAAATTAGAATAATAATAATCATTTATTATATAAGAGCTGTTGTATAATGTAATACTTATTATATTGTTTAACTAGCAATACCCGCGGCTCCGCCCGTGTTCAGATTACCAAAAACCAAATTCTTAAGTTTTACATATTAGTACACTCTTACTTACATTGCAGTTTTTAAAAAAAAATCTCAGAAATGAGATATTTTCCCGCGATAAAAAGTATTCTATATGTTGACCCGGATAACCAGCTATCTCCTTATCAAATTTCATCAAAATCCCTCCAGTGGTTTTTCTATGATATCGTAACAGACAGACCGACAAAAATTCTAAAAACTATAGATTCGGCCTCTGTATCGATAATAATGTTTATTTCAATAAGATTTTCCAAAAAATATTTAATGTACAGATTCGGCTTAGTTACAATTTTAGTATATACAAGCGGCTCACCCTCGCTTCGCTCGGGTTCGTCGCTAGGTACGTTTTAAATAGATATAAATAGTTATTAGCCAGCGTAACCCATATACATTTTATTTATTTTTTTCGTTAATTTTTCAATTTTTTCTTTCATAAGAACCTTTTCCTGACAATAACAAAAACAACAAAAATAAATCGGTCCAGCCGTTCACGCGTGATGGCGTGACCAAGGGAAATAGGGATTCATTTTTATATATATAGATGTATAGAATATTATAAAATTGGTTAGATTGTTATTATATTAAAATTTGGAATTTCTCCTTACATAGAAAACGTAGTTATAACAAACCACCATTGCTATTAACATATAATATCTCATCATCATTTTGCTAAATAAAAGAAATCGAGTATGTATGTATATGAAGTCCCAGCTTGGGCGCCAAGCTAAAATTGTTCGAGTAAATTTGCCATGAAATTGAATTTCAGCGCTAACTCCTGCTTGCCAGTTTGATGCTCTTCATGGTACCGATGTGCATTTTCATTGCTTATTGCCACGCCATAATAGGTTTTCGAATGAAGCTATTGTATAAATCGATACAACGCCATTTAGTTTGTTGGATTTTGAACTGCCGAGAGATTTGTTTTACTAATATTACTTTGATACATAAAAACGAAATTAGAAGGAGTGTGGCTTTTGTACAAAACGTTTTTTAAAACTACTCAAGCATCAACCCGGACTTAGCTAGCGTAGTGGACTATGGTATATTGAAGCCAAGGTCGTGCCCAGCAGTGGGTTGTTACAAGGGCTGAATTTCAGAAGTCTTTGAAAGAAACAGTTCAATTATTATTTCATGCAATAAAAAAGGTCAATCAAATTCGATACCTTCCCGTGGGGCTTAGACAAGGTGTCACCTTTCAATCAATTCCGATACCTTAAAAGGTAACAAATTTGACATAACAAGACGTCACCCTGCCATCGTTGAAGAATAGAATTCTGAAAAAAAAATGTAAATATGGAAATGATCTAATATTATGATTCTTCCAAACTATTATATAAATGTTGTTGGTAGATACTGTTTGTTACAACTGTGTATTCACTTTTGAGACGTCTAAAACCTTAGTCTATCCCGTGACCATGCTTGCTGTAAAGCATTCGAAACGTCGAGAACCAAAACATCTAATAAAACCGCGACATCCAAAAAGACACTTTATTTTTTTAAATATCATATATTTGCGTTAATTTAAGAAATTATTAAATTCCATAAGTTTTAAAAAAAAACTTTTGAAAGTAGCATGCTTTATTGCAGGTAAAGATTGTCTAATTTGTTGTTGCATAGGTATAAGACACACTAGCAACTTTTTTGTGACCTCTTCAAAAGGTTCTTCCACCACAGAGAAAAGAAGTTTACAGAGAAGCATTTTTTAAGGTAAGTAATAATTTAAGTCACCTAAGTCACGCTTCTTACTAGAAAAAATCACCACGTATGAGATTCCACCCTCCCTTTTCATTAAAGGACTTGGTACACCTTTCTAAGCGATGTATTTTTGTTTTTTTTTTTAACATCTACGCTAACGAAGTTGCGGACTCAGCTAGATTATTATAAGAACAACATATATTTCTTAAGTATTTTCAGTCACAATAAAGTAATTTCGTATTTTTCAACGTAATATTAGTTTTATGCGAACGTTTCAAAATAATTAAGCGACTATTGATATAAAATATAACTTCGTTTGTTCAAATAACGTTGAATACATTTTAATAAATTTTAACATAATTTGAATACTATAAAAAGAAATTTTAAATATTTACAAATAAATAAATAAATAAATATGTTGGGACATTAACACACACCACCATCTAGTTCCATGGTAAGCTCCGAGGCTTGTGTTATGGATACCAGATAATTGATACACTAAACATATATAACTTTAAATACATACATATTATAAATATAAATACCCATGACTGGAGTACAAACATTCGTGTTCATCACACAAATGAATGTATCCAGCGGGACTCGAGCCCGCCACCGCTGGCACAGCAAGTACACACTACAAACTGAGCTACACGTGTCGTGAAATGTATACTAATATTATAAAGAGGCAGAGTTTGTTTGTTTGTACGCGCTAATCTCAGTAAGTACTCCGATTTCATAAATTCTTCTTGTATTATATAGCTCATTTATTGAGGAAAGCTATAGGCTATATAACATATAGTATATAGTCTATCTATTCCATCCCAACCGCTAAAACATACCTAGGAACCCGAGTGAAGCGAGGGTGAGTCGCTAGTTTATTAGATGAGCATAGGATTTAAAAAAATTGTATAGGTACATTTCTATATAATACACATATTAGTTTGTTTGGTCTGCAGTCGGGTATTGACAATCAATAACCGACTACAGAGGCAGTCGGGTAAAAATCGATCAAGTAGAAGATTCTGTAACACCATTCAGTATATTTGTGTTACATATTTACCAATAAGATGGGACCTTACGTTAAATAGACATTGAAATCCCTAGCGCGAAGCCGACACCTTTTTACTGTAGGGCTTATTCTACTTGAAGCTTTTTTATTGATTCTTTGTTTATTAAGAAAGTCAAGGAAATATATTTCTTCAAAACATATCTTTTTTATTAAGCGTGCCTATATAATATAAATTCTGCGGAAAAGTTCACCTGGCTGTTTTAGTCCATAAGAAATATCTTATAAGTACGAGTAAATTAGATAGATAAACATATAAAAAACTTGTTATTGGATACCATCTGAACCCTTTAGAAACGGAACCCTAAAATATACTATTTAGTGTTTATTTAGCTCATAACAATGAACGCATTCTAAATTACATGTTTCATACTATAATGGAATTATTTAATTGAATTGCACAAATCAAATTAAAATGATTTACTTATAATTGAATAACGATGTACATTTTTAATTGCATTCATTAATTTTGGTGAATCACATGAATAACAAATGAGTATCATTTACAATTAGTAAATTAAATTTTGAATTAAATTTTTTTTAAAAATAACTATATATGAATTTTATGCTAAATCTTTTTTAAAGTAAGAAAGAAGTAAGAAAAAAGTTTCTTAAAGTGAGAATTTTCAGCGATGGACAAATAAAATTATAATGGGGTGAGCATTTATTATTTACAGAAAGTTTTAGAACTCGATGGGCATTTCGTGGGACAGTTATAAAAATTCTAACTTTGATTTAGGGCGCTTTTTTGTATTTATATTAAATATTTAAACATATATATTTTATCATACAGACTAATGAGAGGCAGTGGTAGCCCAGTGGTAACGTGCTTGCTTGGGAAACCGAGTGAAGCGGGTTCAAATCCCGGGCCTCGCACCTCTGATATTTTC
The DNA here is from genome assembly GCA_921882275.1 of Brenthis ino. Taxonomy (NCBI): domain Eukaryota; kingdom Metazoa; phylum Arthropoda; class Insecta; order Lepidoptera; family Nymphalidae; genus Brenthis; species Brenthis ino. The sequence continues at coordinate 3,843,369 of OV170230.1, read as the reverse complement.
ATGTGCGAATCATTTCTAACATGATTACCACTTGCCTTACGGTAAAGGAAAAACATCGTGAGGAAACCTGCATGTCTGAGAGAACCTAGCAAGTTTTCGAAAGACATGTGAAGTCCGCCCGCACTTGGCCAGCGTGGTGGACTATGGCCTGATCCCCGTCGTATTGATGGGAGGCCCGTGCCCAGCAGTAGGACGTTAAAAAGGGTTGAATACATACATACTAATAAAATGATTGCGTCAAAATATGTGAAATTTTTTCTAATCTAAATCATTTCTCAGAAGATACAAGTATATCAGTAGATGCAAGCTTTTCTTTTAAAGTGTTTTGAGTATACAGTTTTATTTTCGTGTGGCTTAATAGGATAATTTAAGATAACCAAATAATTAATTTATAGCATTGTCTTTAAGAGTAAATGACCTTTTAATTAAACTAGCTTTTCGGATTTTTTCGCGGGTTTATTTAGATTTTTGGTTTCCGACGTTTCGAATGTTTTACGGCAATCATGGTCACGGAGAGACAGACTAAGGTTAAAAATTCGAAAAACAGCATTAGTAACGTCGGGAACTAAAAATCAAAGTAATTCCGCGAAATAATCCGAAAAGATAGTTTTATTGAAAACTAGCAGAACCCGCGGCTTCAATCGTGCTAAAACTACAAAAAAATCTCCAAAAAAATAGTTCCATACAAACTTTCTTCCCCTATTTTACTCCCTTATAGGATAAATTTCAAAAAATGCTAAAACACGTATTTATTTAATTTCATTGAAGAGCATTAATACTAAGTTTCAACCAATTCTGATTATAAATTTAATTTTTATTGTATTATAACGTGTTTTTCCGTGGGAATAAAATAAACCCCAGCGGTAAAAAGTAGCCTCTGTCACTCTCCAGCCCTCCAACTATATCCACACAAAAAAAAATGCCAATCTGTCACTCGTTTCGACGTCAAAGGAGGACAAACAAACACACACACTTTCACATTTATAATATTAAAATATGGATGTCAAATATTCGCGTAATTTTAAGAAAGTATTGAGTAAATGACCTTTTAAAAGGTGAATAAATGTTTAAAGGAAATAGTAAATTGTTAATTGACGCCTACAGGACCCTTGTTATAGATATAATAATTTATCAAGTTGCAAACAATAGTTGAAACTACAATGGTAAAGTACGTGCGGTTCTTTGGAATTTTCGTGATTAATCTATTTTGTAATTAATGATTTATGCAACCTTTAGAAGATGAATAGCCTTTTTAGATTTATGTAGTCAAAAGGCAGAAACAAAACTCTTTCGAGAACAATTTATATGCTAACTTTTCGATTTTCCCGCTGTTCTTATGGGTTTTTATTAAATTTTTTTTATTTAAACATACCTAATATACTATCAACAAAGCAAAAAAAGAATTATTCAAATCGGTTCAGCCGTTTTTGAGTACTAGCGAGACTAACGAACAGCAATTGATATATATATATATATATATATATATATAGACAATTATCTTACATAACATATGAAATTATATAGAGGAAAGCCGAGAAGCAAGCAATACATCAAAGGCCATCAGCAGGACTTGAAGCCGCATAACGTACATTGTCACATATAATTAATAGACGCCACAAGTGCGTATCTTGGATATTATACTAAATACATTATGTCATTATGAAGCGTGAACTACTTACTATATTAATAGTTATACGAGTAAGAGAACTAGCGACTCACCCTTTCTGTGCTCGGGTTCGTCCCAACTAATGTCTTAACGTTTAGCATAAATTTCTCAGAGATGAGATATTTTCTCGTAGTTAAAAGTATCCTATCTCTTGACCTAGATTACCAGCTACCGCCATACCAAATATCTTTTTACCGCGGGAAAATATCTCATTTCTGAGAAAAAATACAAAAACTGCATTGTAAGAGTATACTAATATGTAAAACCTAAGAATTTGCTTTTTGGTGATTTGAACGCGGGCGGAGCCGCGGGCAATGCCAGTGTATAATAATATTTATGATCATAGTTAATTACTGTAACTAATATATATAAAAAAAATAATAATGAATATATAATTATTACGTATTATTACTAACAAAAAATGCTACGTTTTTATGTAAGTTCGTGTAGTGGACGTCGTAAAACTCCAGCAAAAAGTAAGAAAGTAGCGCTTATCTACTACAGTTCTTCTTATTATTATTTGTAAAATTCGTTACAAATAGATACATTCCTAAAAAAAATCAAAGGTACCTACATATTACAATATAGAAGTATGAGTAAAATCACAGACCATATTACTATACTGGGTAAAATAGTAATAGTTATTAAAATCCAAAGACATACCCACCATTATTTAAAACCCTTGGGACATGGAACCTTAAATATAATACTTAACTAGAATCTCTTGTAATAATTTTCTTATAGATTAACTGGGTTTTTTTTACAATTAAATATTAAAATCGGGCTCTAAATTCCAACTCTAATGTATTGGTCTTGTCAAATCAAACCAAATAAGCACAAACTCAATGTATTTACAGACTAGTAGCTGTTGAAGAGTTTTACTATTCACCTTCTGATCATCAGATCAGCTCGATGATACCAAATTACTATACTATAATCAGAAGTACAAACACTTACAAAGTTAGGTAAAAAAGACAAATTAGATTTAACATACTTGACATGCTGTTGCCTGATTTTCTTGAAAATTATAGTGATAGCCGAATGCAAAAAAAAAATTATGTGACCACCTCGAGATCTAAGAATATAATTTAAAGTATAAAAATCGGTCAAACTGTCTCTAAGAAAACGGTGAACATCTATAAAAAATACATACAGACGAATATAGAAACTCCTTTTTTGGAAGTCGATTAAAAAGGTCAATCTTCAATCCAACCATTTGAAGTAATATAATCAAGTTAAATACACATAATGATATAGCCAGGTCAGTTGACCCCAGTAGAGAAATATGCGTACAAATTTAGTAAATATCCGTATAACAATATCTAATAAGCAAAAACGTCAAAGTAGTCGCGATTAGGATCTTGAATAATTTAGTTGCCGTAATCGACCACCGTAACACTATAATGTTACGGGAAGGCCAATATTCCACCAGTCATGCGATGTAATGCTAGGCTAAAAACAACCTAGTTCATTGTACTTTTTAATCAAATGAATATTTAAATAGGATTTGGTTCGACATTATTGTTTTTCGTCAGTCCAATTTTATTAAAATAATATCGAACATCAGAAAATTAGAATTTACTGTTTTTTATTTGTTTCATGTTGAGTTGTAATAATTCTATACCTCAGACTGCTACTACCAATAATGATTGCTTATGATTTAATAGGATAAGAAGACTCAACCCACTTCTAAACTGCATCTAGATTCAGAAGAATTTAACCAAAAGCAACTAATATTTAGATTATATAGAGTAAGATAATAGGTGACTACGAGACGATGAATGAAAATTTCTGAAAAGTTTTTGACTTATCCACTTTGATACAATGGAAGAAGTAAATCATTATTTGATTGCATCATGAAACGATCAAAAGTAACAAAATAATCTCTACTTATGATTTATATATGCCAAGTGTATCCACAAAAGGCCTTGAAAGCACAGATTTTGGCAGATAAGCCGTATTTGCTGGATTAGAGACAATGAAGCCAGGTTGTTGCAAATTCTTCTTAAGTTCGCTGGATTTCGAAATTCATATCAAAGTAATACTTCAGTGTCTACACCCTTTCAAACTTATCATATTTGCTAAATTGGAATGTGAATATTTTTTATTATTTAGAAAACCTACATATGCCTACAAAGATATTGAACTCCAGACCTGAGCTACGAAATCAGGTAAGCTATTACCAAATAACTTTTTCAAAAGTTTTATAATATCAAAAGCATAGCAGAATTCGTAAAAACAACCCTAAGCAATAAATAACGTAAGTGACACTATCGACTTCGATCGGTGACTGTTATTGTGTAATAAATAATGAAAATTACCCTAAATGATAAGCAAGACTTGCTAATGAACAGGCGTCGATGGTTGGAGAAACTTCTATCTATTAAGAAATGTATGATAAATTCAGGCAAAGGTTATAAAAGCAAAGGTTTGGGAACCGCCTACTGACGTAACGGTAGTTGGTTCGATTTTGACTATGCAAAAATAGATTCTTTTTAAATGTTAAAGCGCATGTAGGTACAATTACTGATAATTTCTTTCTCTATTTTCGTGTAGTTTCTATGCTGCGTCTCTAATTAAATGTTTTTTTTTTCATTTCAGTTGTATGAACATAATATCTACAGCCAAAAGTATAAAATTTTAGTTATAAACAATAACTTTTGAAGATGCTCTGATTTTATATAAGCAAAGCATATTCCATATTTTATTTAAGTGAACTCTACTTTCACGTTTTAGAATAGAATATAATAATTTTATATAAAAGGATATCACAAGCTAGCGACACTCATCTACGATTATCCAAGAAATTCTTAAGGCTCGAAGGGATGCTACAAAAATTGTATAATACTGGGAAAATGTTGCAAAAGTTAACAAAATTTTAAACTCTATATCCTATAACATAAAGTTGCATTTATAATTCTGTATAAAAGCCAATAAAAACATGAAATAGCGAAATGTGCTACGTTTATCTGTTGGTAAGATCTTTTAACAGATTGCGTAACCTTTACTCGTATGTATAGAAAATGTAGCAAAAGTGAGAATTATATATAAAATACTCGGATCATAGGTGAACCTTTCAGAATTTAGATGGACTATAAAATATTTTCAAGAGTAATGGATTGCTTTAGCGTTTTATTTTCATTAATAGTGATGATGTTTGTCAATAAAAGTTTCTATTTGATTTGAAAGGAAATGAAATCACTGAGATGAATCTTAGATTTGATACATGGATGTTATATGAGGTAAGTAGAAGAGATGGAAGCTTCGAAACTCAACTTCTTGAAATGATTTCAAAACAACATTTCTTTACATTATACTTGCACAAACTACGTAGTTAAAAACTAGAATATTTTTTAACACAAATTTGTATTGATAGAAATATGTATATTTATTTCTAAATGAAATATTCAGTTAAGATTTAATAGTAGGCATGTACGAGTATATACTACATATAAAAGGACACCTATAAAGAGTGACTGAGCAACTAATCTATCGACGCATAGCTCAAACAGCTAAACAGAATTGGTTGGGCATACGAATAGTTACTATGATGTCGATATCCGCTAAGAATGGATTTATAAATATCTAACCTCAAAAGGTATGAAACGGTGGCCCAAAATTGTATGGAGAAATAATGGTATCAATTTGAAAATTCGCAGGACTTCTTCTGTCTTCCAATAAATAAACGTGTGTTTCGTGTTTTTCAAAAACAACCCATTCGGGGGGTAAAAAGAGGTAAATAGTCTAAAAATCAATCTTGGCGTGAGCAAAGCCGCGGGCAATAGCAAGTAGGTATACTATACGAGAGAAATTATTTATAAGTGCAAAGTAGTGTCCACAGTTTTATAGGTAACGTGGCTAGGAGTTAGAAAATGGACGCTAGCATTGCTGGCGTCCTGACAGCAATGTCTACTAAAGTCTGCATACATTTTAAAACTAAATAATAAATCGTGATATGAATATATTATGCCCTATGCAATTTTTCTAGAGTCTTAACATACTTAATGTTAAAATTGAAGTAAATAACAGACTGTTAGACCGTTGGTAGTAAAACTTGGACAATTAAAATTTGAAATGTTTTCACTTGTACACTATATTAGCTACCCTTAGTAGGTACCATAGGTAGTTTTGTTAGAGAAAAAGTTCGGGCATCTTCTTAAACTAAGGTACTCATGAGAATTCAGCTTGATAGTAATCATTTTTAAGCGGCTTATGGAACTTGCGATATATGGTTAGGAAGAAACGATACAGGTAGACACTGAGACGTAATACATACCTCAAACTATAATTATATAAATTCTCAAAAGGTATGTATATCACTCTTCGTTTGCCGTCCGGGGCTAAGATTAATTTATCTATACTAATATTATAAAGAGGTAAAGTTTGTGATTTTGTGACGTTGTAGGGGGTAATCTCTGGATCTACTGAACTGATTTAGATGAAATTTGTTAGGAAGATAGTTTGAGACCCTGGGAAGGACTTAGGATACTTTTTATCCCGGAAATAATCCCTTAAGGGGGTAAAAATGGGAATGCAAGTTTGTATTGGGAAGCAAGCTAGGGATGAACCCGAGCGAAGCGAGGGTGAGTCGCTAGTATGAAGTAATTTTCTTCGCCAATAATAAATCAAATACATAATATATCATACATATGTCTGTCTTTTTTTTTGTAAAATTAATTGACCCATTGGTGTATACATTTTTTACATTTTTTCATACCTTTCAAAGTAAAAATTAAAAAAAAGTTCAAATCCAGCATGATCCATTTATCTAAGATTTTTGATGCATAAATTTAATATGATATTAAGTATACTATAAGCATAAAACCAAATGAAAATTTATTCACATAGATGTAAGCAAGAATTTTTAAATCGGTAGAAGTCGAAATTTAACAAGAGTCAGTACAGTCAGTTCGTGAGGAAGATACAAACAATATGGCTTGACGATGGCGGTTCTGCTGAAAAGAGCTGGCAAGTAACTCAACAGTGGCTCTTTTACAATCTATTATTATCAGATAAATTTAAGCACTTTACACGACAAATAAAAAAATAATAAATATTTATACGACTTATTATTTGATGACACGTTTAGCTCTATTTGTAGTGACCCTACTTACTCGCTGTGCCAGCGGTCGCGGGTTCGAGTTCCGCTGGGGGCATTCATTTGTGTGATGAGCACGAATGTTTGTACTCCAGTCATGGGTGTTCATATTTATAATATGTATATATTTAAATTAATTATTTATATTTAATGTATCAACTGTCCGGTATCCATAACACAAGCCTCGTAGCTTCCCATGGAACTAGATGGTGCTGTGTGTTAATGTCCCAACATATTATTATTATATTATTATTTTATTATTATACATCTATATATATAAAAGAAAGTCGTGTTAGTTACTTCGCTTATAACTCAAGAACGGCTGAACCGATTTAGCTGAAAATTGGCAGGGAGGTAGTTTAGAGCCAGGAGAAGGACATAGGATACTTTTTATCCCGTTCGACCGCGTTCCAATTTTTATGATATTTTAATTTTTGGATTTCTCTTAGTCCGGAATAGGTAAGTATTAAAACATATAATTAAAATGTGAGAAAGAAAGATTTTTTCTTTTTATATCTATTTAAAACGTACCTAGCGACGAACCCGAGCGAAGCGAGGGTGAGCCGCTAGTAATATATTAAATACCTACTTCATGTACTTTACCCAACAAGTCTTACTCGTAAAATTATTCATGAACAAAATAAAAATTTCCTCAGCGTACCAAAACGATGTTTCATCCATCCACTTCGATCGTTAGTAATAAATATGTCAACGGACACATTGTGCCACATATATTGTTACGTTTACAGCAACAGGTTAGCTTATTGTTTTCATCCGAACTAGATTCCAAATCTATTCATATATACATGTGAATTTATACGTTTGCAAAGTATTCTTTGACATTCTTATAATCTATATATATATATATATATATATATATATATATATATATATATATATATATATATATATATATATATATATATATATATATATATATATATATATATAAAAATACCAATTTCCGTTCGTTAGTCTCGCTAAAATTTAAAAATGGCTGGACCGATTTGAATAATTCTTTTTTTGTTTTGTTCGGGGGATGTCAGAGGTGGTTGAGGGTTATAAAAATAGGGAAATATAAAAAAAAGTATATAAGGTAAGCCATTTCTAATTACTGAACCATGTACCACTAGTTACTTGCCTTTACTTCACTCGGGTATCCCCAGGTGTCTAAGAGCAGTTTTTGTCATAGCCTATTTGTGAACTATCCAAATGTGTTACAAATACGCGTACACATGATATACTTCCGCATTTCTAATAACACTCCCACATACTCACCGCTCATTAACTCAATTGCTCACGCAAATACACAAACACACACACACACACACACGCACAGAAAGAGAGAGAGAGAGAGACACACACACACACATTAATTGTAATGTTACTATTATGATAAATGATAAATATGTTGGGACATTAACACACACCACCATCTAGTTCCATGGTAAGCTAGGCCTGTGTTACGGATACCAGATAGTTGATACACTACATATATATAATTTTAAATACATACATATTATAAATATAAACACCCATGACTGGATTACAAACATTCGTGCTCATCACACAAATGAATGCCCCCAGCGGGACTCGAACCCGCAACCGCTGGCACAGCAAGCAGGGTTACTACAAACTGAGCCAAACGTGTCGTCAATATTACATATATTATGAGTATATTATTTATTTATGTACTACCGTTTCATTACTTTTCAGTGCGGTAGGTATTCGAAGAGTTTGTCTTATCCACAAAGGCTTACCTACATTTCGAAGGAAATAATGACTCTTCGGGTACACTTGTTACACTTGAAGTCTAGACGTTATATTCATGGAAGTTTTTACTTATAATGAAATCGCAAAGTAGGCAAGCTCGATTGTTAGATATATTTTCAAAATAGAAAGAAAGAAAAGAACGATATAAAAAATACAGATTTTGTATGTACAATGATCTGTGTCTTAGTAATATATTAATTCACAATATACAAGTATACATATTATATTTATACATCGCAAAATGACTGTAGAGAATTTGATTAAATTTTGTATGCTAATATTGGTATTTTACAACGAAAATCAAGCAACTTCAGAGGCGATAGGTACTTGATGAGTGACAACTGAGTGACTGAGCGTATCAGCGGTAGCACGTGAATCTGTCGGTGTCGGTGGCTATCACTTGTCGATATCATTAGTCAACATTGATGATGATTATTAAACCTGATAAATTCTGACAACAAAGATAGCTGTTAACTTATCAGACTATAGGTGTGTTCGTGTATATGCGTCAGTGCGCACGTGCGTTCGTGTGTGTGTGTGTGTGTGTGTGTGTGTGTGTGTGTGTGTGTGTGTGTGTGCGTGGGCGTGTGCGTGTGCGTGTGCGTGTGTGTGTGAATTCAAATATGAATTTAAATTATTTTTACATCAAATCTAGGGATCCGAGTGAAGCGAGGAACAAGTCACTAGTACGAATATAAAAGCACTTGAAATATTTAAATGCATAAACAATTTCAATTTCAAGTTCATGGATTGTAACATTTCATTTTAGTCATAAATGTTTCAACGTACGTCTCTTCAGTCAGATGTGAAATTGACCCTCTTTTATCAAACGTATATTGTGTTTGTATTTTCTAGAAGGTACAATTTATTCCTTCATTTTTGCGCCGCGCCTTTTCGCTTGTGGAACTAAAGAACTAGCATTTTCTATATCGACAAAATAAACTAAGATCATGTTTAGTGAACTATCTAAAACTAGCATTGCCCGCGGCTCCGCCCGCGTTCAGATGACCAAAAACCAAATTCTTAGGTTTTACATATTAGTATATTCTTACAATGCAGTTTTTGTATTTTTCTCAGAAATGAGATATTTTCCCGCGGTAAAAAGTATTCTATATGTTGACCCGGTTAACCAGCTATCACCATATCAAATTTCATCAAAATCCCTCCAGTGGTTTTTCTGTGATGCGGTAACAGACAGACAGACAGACAGACAACAATTCTAAAAACTATAAATTTGGCCTCTGTATCGATAATAATGTTTATTTCAATAAAATTTTCCAAAAAATATTTAATGTACAGATTCGGCTTAGTTACAATTTTATTATATGTATAGATGTTTTGTTTCTTTAAAGATATTATGAGAATAATCTTATTGCTTGGAAATAGAAACTTAAATAATTAACCGCCTTTTACTCCCTTTCTAGAAGCATCATTTGACCACAACGCCTTTGACTGTCGGATCGTAGCATAGCTATGAATAGTTCAAAGGTTACGACCAAATAAATGTTATTATCTACTCTTATGTCTATAAATACACACGCCAACATATAATCTACAGAAAAACCACATATGTAAAAACTTTAAAAACCTTCTAACAAACTTACAATATAAATAACTTGAATAAACGTTTTATTTAGTACAATATATAATAAAAGCAAACAAATCTATCTCTCCAGAACTGTATATTTTTCCGGGATAAAAAGTAGCCTATGTGTTATTCTAAACTATAATCTATCCCAGTGCCAAATTTTATCCAGATCCGTTCAGCCGTTCAGGCGTGAAAGAGTAACAAACATCCATCCGTACTCACAAACTTTTACGTTTATAATATTAGTATAGATATAAAAAATATGTTTATACTAATTACACGATATATAATTAGAATTCAATCTCTGTGGGAACATTAGTTCTTATAAAATTTTAAATTAAGTTACGTGAACCGTAACTTTTTTTATTATTTTAAATTGGTACATATTAGCAAATGTGAGTATGTGCAAATACAATTTATGAAAGGATATTATTGAATAAGAAAATGAAAATATATTTTGCAAGAGTAACCTTTTTACCCTTTTTGATTAATTTTATATCAGGATTGTAATAATGAAAAAAAATATGGACGGAGTGTTAATTGAAGTTAAATACACAATTTTATTCGATAATTGTTGGGTTAAAGTAACTATTATATACTAAGAAAAGTAGTTTATGTGTTATTCTAATGTATAAGCTATATTATTGTAAAGTTTCATTAAAATCCAAACAGTAATTTTTACGTGGAAGAATAACAAACATCTATCTATACATCCAGACATCCATACATCGTCACAAACTTTCGCATTTATAATATTAGTAAGATAATACAAACAATATTACAATGAAAATAAAACAAGTATCTTGACAAAAAATGGATATTTCTAAGATGAATGAAGTTTTAGACCAACTTGAAAAAAGATACTTATTTCTGATTTATATTTTTGTGTAGCTTAAGCGAATGAAAAGTTTTATTTTTTATTTTTAAGGCAATTTCGAATATCATTTTAAATAATTTTAATTCATTTATATTATTATATATGTATATATTATTGTACATTTTATTGTATATTAAAAGGAATTATTACTAAATGTAAGATATAAATATTGCATCTAAAATTATACTTTTAAAATACTTTAGCAATTAATTCAGGTATCTGACTAGCATTCAAATTATTTGTTAGCTGCGCAATATTGCCACTTTACACCCCTTTCTGTAACGTAACAAATTTTGGGGCGTTCGGCAAAATCCAAGCAAATGTTTACCGAACGTTAGCTGAAAATGGGCTAATCTATCTTACGAGTTCTGCTCGCTTTCGGTAAATCAAGCTTATCCCTGAAATATCGACCCAATCTTTAAAAGCCTTTTTTTGTGATTTATATTTATTTTGTCTATCCTAGTTGCAAATTACGTTACGAATACATACAATTTTTCTTTTCATTTTTATCAAGCTTTCATATTTTTTTGAACTGCTCAATAAAAAATGTTGTAAACTCTACTAAATTAGTGTATGTATATTCTGTACTGTTTTTACCAGTAAAAAAGAAGAAAAATAGAAACTTCCCTTTGATATGGCTATAAAAAAGAAATTATTACGACCATTCAAATGACATTTGATAAAATTCTAGCTATGACTTTACTCAAGTGCGGCGTACTGGCTTACCCTACTGGCTTACAGTAGCTTATGTGTTACTGCATGTCCATAGCCTGTCTGAGTACTAGCTTTCATCTAAATTCGTCTAGCCGTTTCAGCGTGATGGAGTAACAAGCATACACACATACATACATACAATCACTAACAAAGTTTCACATTCATTATAGTTTTTGGACAAAACCCGTGTATTAATAATAATTAATAACCCAAAAATCGTTAATTTTAAATCGCCGATAAAAATCTTCTTCAGCTTCGGCTTAATATCAGTATCTACATACACTAATATTATAAAGAGGCAGAGTTTGTTTGTTTGAACGCGATAATCTCAGGAAATATGTACTAATCCGGATATTGAGGTAGGCTATAGGCTATATCCCCCCCAGGCTATAGGCTATATATCATATAATATATAGTCTATCTATTCCATACTAACCGTTAAAACGTAGCTAGGGACGTACACGAGCGAAGCGAGGATGAGTCGCTAGTAATCTCTATGTAGGTAAATAAGCAAAGACCAGACGGTTCAGTTTCTTCTCTGTCAACAGATTTTTTTGTAGCTTGACGAGCTTTAGTGTTATCAATAAAAAAGTATTATGATCGAATTTCTATCACTGGGCTAACACTAAAATATATGTTAGGACATTAAAATATGTTGGGACATTAACACACATCACCATCTAGTTCCATGGTAAGCTTGTGTTATGGATACCAGATAGTTGATATACTACGAGTACACATATGTTACTTTAAATACATACATATTATAAATAAAAAACCCAGGACTGGAGTACAAATATTCGTGCTCATCACACAAATGAAGGCCCCCAACGGGACTCGAACCCGCGACCGCTGGCACAGCAAGTAGGGTTACTACAAACTGAGCCAAACGTGTCGTCAAAACGCTAGTATTTTTAAATGTGCTAGGTATTATTTAAAATAAAGTACATTAATTGATATTAAGTTTATTAAAACGACTTTTTGTTTTATAAATGTAAGAAGGAAATAATATCAAAGTGTAAGCAAACTAAAATATTAGACAGTTTGATGAAGATAATAAGAGATATTTGTAGGTTCGAGTTCATCTGAAGCTCCGAAATATTATTACACGCGTGTACATTACATTAATTTTGATTTTTAAAACATTTTTTCTATTATCTACAGTTTTTTATTTAAATTTATTCATTACTATATTTTGGGGGAAATAAATAAAAAATATATCATCATTTACAATGCCATGGAATCAAAAGCTATTGAGATCTCCAGCAATCAGTTTCAAATAATATATCCATGTAAACGATGCTGGTTCAATATGACCTGCTGCCGACCGCGCTTTAGGCAATATATAACCAACTAGCGACTTAACCGTGCTTTACTTGGGTTCTTAGCTGTCTTTTGCCCTATATCTGACTTTATTTAAAACCGTTTAGGCAGCTGAAAAACAAACTTATTTTTTTTAACTTACATTTTAAGTTCAAATTCTGAAAGAAAACACATTTTTTTGGTTAAAGCAATAATCTAATCGACGGTTTTTGTAGTTTTCTATTAATGAAAGGTTTTTCGGAATTCAGTAGTTTTAGAGATTATCATGAACATACAAACATACAAACTTTACTTTCTTATAATATTAGTATAAATATGAACCTTTTGTAGTAAACTTAGTTTTATTAGCTTTTTTATTTCTATTATTTTATTTTTATCGGTAAACAAAAAATAACCAACTCGGTGGCAATGCATGTTGTTTTTTATCAATAAAAGAATTTTAAGAATAAGGTCAGTATTTTTAGAGTTAACCCCAAAAATCCAAACATACAAGCTTTACTTCTTTATAATATTGAGGTAACTTATTTTTATTAGCTCCATAGTCTAGGGCTCAGCTTATTTACCGTCTTTAGAGCAAGTCTTGGTCAGCCTCATAGAATCATAAAAAGTTTGTACCAAAAAGTCTCAATAGCAGTTAAAAAATGTGGATTTAATTTTGTTATATATCTTGCCTCAGAAATAAGGAAAAACCGTTATCCTGATCTCTTCGAGTGATTGGAAAAATAAGCGAATTTACTGGAAATAGAATTATTTATGTAATACTTAAATATACATAAAGAAGTTAAATTTATATTGAGATGGAGAACATATAATAATATTTCTGTAAGAACATTTAATGTTTCTTATACTTTTTATAAAATATTTTGCTTTACGTACCTAACAGATGCTTCTTGTTAGACTGAGCTACAACACATAATACTCGTAAACTCAAATCTCTCACATGAAAACTACGAACTTGATGTAATATCATTTATTTTATACTAGCGGCTTACCCACGCTTAGCTCGGGGTTTCCTCTAGAAAAACAAAAACTAATCTATCCCATGGGAACAGTACATTTTTCTGGGTTAAAATGTAGCCTATTTGCTGTTCTATACTATAATCTATCTCTGTGAAAAATTTTATCCAGATCCGTTCAGCCGATTTGGCGTGACTGAGTAACAAGCATCTATTCAAATATCTAAACTTTCACTTACTTTCACTTATTTTCTGTTTGTAATGTCAAACTAACAGCGTTTTACTAAATGCATATGAAATTATATACGATAATTATAAGAAAAACACAATTTTTAAAATATTTGTCTGTCTGTCTGTTTGTTCCGGATAATCTCTGAAACCTTGGACTGATTTTGACGAGGCTTTCACTGGAGGATAGCTGACGTTATAGGGAGTAACATGGGCTACTTTTATTTTAGAAAAAGAATTAGGGTGCCATTCAAAAAAATTAAAAAGTAACTAGGGACGAACCCGAGCGAAGCATTACACAAGTTTATATATAAAATTAGTAAGATTACTTAACGTAATTAAAAAAAAACGAATGTAAATGAAAACAATATACGGCAAATACTAGTTTAGTAAGTGCGCGATATTGTATGTCTAATTCTAATGTTCTACCATATTTAGTTGCTTTAATGTTTTGAAAAAGTATTTCTTTAAAAGTAGTATCATCTCATCTAGTATGCCTATATTATACGTATTATACAATATATTAATCTTTATAAACTTTCATCATCCCAATAAGTATTTCGAAATGTAAAATTTGCTCATTACAGTATGTTTGATTATGTAGTTTAGAAGATAATGGAAAATGAAAGTAAATGGCAACGTCCGCGCAACGGTATCAAGGGACCTGTCTAATTATACTACTGTATTGTATATGTTATATATATGATGTTCTCCTAGCCGATTCCGGCTACGGCGGCCAATCTCATTGAGACTAGCCAACTGAGCAGGAGATATTATAGTGCACAAGTGTACGCGCAGACACAAGTGCACTCGCAATCACTCAAATCACTCAATAAAGATTGTTTTTTTTTTATTCCTATCACTCTCATACTCCGGTGGGATGACTGCTCAACACGACCAGTGAGAGTTAAGGCGCAGGACCGACGGCTTTGCGTGTTCTCCGAGGCACGGGGGTGAAACACCGCCAACTTCCCAACTCCGGGCTGTTACTGAGACTTACTATACAGAAAGACTCAATAACTAAGCTTGGCCCGACCCGAGACTCGAACCCAGGACCTCCGAGTGTGCAGCCGTACATGCTAGCCACTACACCACCGAGGCAGTTAGAACCGTTACCGATTATATTATATATACTGATTTAATTATAATGAGAAAACATTAAAAGTATGTGATTTCAACCGATCGGGCTATTTCATTAAGCCTAATCCCTTTATAACAGACCTTTAAAATAAATCTAATTTAATCGAAGTCTAAAAATACGAAAAATACATATACATGAATATATAAAAACCACTCAACTGACTCGAAACAACTACAACAACGTCAAGTGTTATTTTCTATGATAGGTTAATATTTTTTTCTTATCAAAATAATCAGTATATAGGGCCAGTAGGTAGAAAGTAGAAATCTATCGTAATTCCTTCGAGCTTGGGTTTATTAGATTTGTTTAGACAAGACTTACGCGTTAAACTTAGGTTTGAGGGTAGGATTTTTTTACATGAGTTTTAACTTCCATATAAAAAACTAGCGACCCACCCTTGCTTCGTTTGGGTTCGTCGTACGTTGCTTCCCTGTACAATTTTTTATCCCCATTTTACCCCCTTTATGATTTCCGGGATAAAAACTATCCTATGTCCTTTCCGAGGTCTTAAACTATCTGCTTACCAAACTATAAATCGGTTCAGTAGTTTAGGAGCTTATTGGATACAAACAAATAAAATAATCTTTCATCTTTATAATATTAGTATAAATAAATATATTATATATAAAATTCTTAGAAAATGTGTAAAATAATATTATTTTACATTATAATACGAATTACCTATAGTCTATCTTTTAATCTCAGAGACAAAACTGACATTACGTGGGTTGCCAGTTTTTTGTAATTCTTAAATAGTGATGTGCCACTATCAAAAATTTACGTAAATAAAATTAAGTATCGTTTTTCTATAATAAGTTATGCTGAAATAATGTGTAGGCACTTATTTAAAACGTAATAATACAAAATTAATAATGCAAATTTAAATTTAATAATGTGGATTTTAATAATAATTTAAAATGAATGAATATGATATTTAAATTAATAAATATCATATTTAATGATTTAGAATTAATAATGTAAATTTTAATGATACACTTTGAAATATAAAACTTAAATCGTCTAGTAAGGATAAAAAGTTACGATTCAACAAACCGGTATTGTAGATACAACACTGCACAAGAGCTGGCAGCATTATTTGTAAATTTGACATTTGCATGTGTCAGTTTAGTCTCTGAGATTAAAAAACAGACTACAGATTTTTTTTTTATTTCTGGATAACAATAATTTCCACTAACATAATATATTATAATATATACACTAAGAATACTTTAATAAACATTCATTAGAATTCGACCCTCGTTCAAGAACCGATGCGACGATTATAACAATTCAAGGCAAGGCAAACCACAATTCACGTAAATTATTCAAGGGTCTCAAAAAGGGAGAACAAATATGGGCGACCGTTGCAGCAAGTTTGATGAGTTAGCTTCGAGGATTCTATTTGTACAGGCAACTTATTTGACCACGAGAATTAGTAATAGCCAGCAGTCAAATTGGACGTGTTTAAAATCAAAGAAAGCTTGTGAAAAACTAAAATATTTTTGGGTCATATAAATGCTAGCTAATATTTCATTTATTTGAATGCCTTAGGTCTTAATCAATGACTTTTAAATTTAGAAATTAAACTAACATTAAAAAGAATGTGAACGTTACTCTGTCTATTATCTTTTCGTTCAGGTCATTGAACAAATTTCGATAAAATTTTGCAAATACAAAGATTGTATCCTAGGACCCCATCTCCATCCCAGTTACCACGCGAAACCTAAAATACTTACGTGGTAATAACGATAATATTTTGCATGTCATTGATTAACATTTTAATTAATAGAATCAATTTATATAAATGCGTAAAATAATTTATTATAAATAAAAAATAACTAATTAAAATAAATAAATAGCGTTGTTAATGTAAACATTTTATTTCCATTTAAGAAATTTATTTAAAACATTTAGCTTAAAATAAATTAAGCACCTAACGTGATTAAGACATTAAGATAAAAATTTATATTAGTCGGCTTAAATAAAGGTGTAGGCAAACGATATTTATACTTTTTGTGAATATTTATATTTAAATAGGCACAGACGAAAGTTCAGTACCTTTTTCTCCTCTGTTCGTCAACCGACTCTCTTTTTTTTGTTTGGTAGCTATATCTATTAAAATATATTTGTAATATGTGCTTTTTTCAAATTTTCAATAAATTCATCAAAATTAAAATTTTGAAAATCAATTTCTTCAAACCCTAAAATTTTTGATGATGCTCGAATCACACCCACTGGGCAAATGCTAGTCGATTAAAATATACAAATGCCCCAGGAACATAAACGTAGAGTTTATTTAAAACTAGCATTGCCCGCGTTCAGATGACCAAAAACCAAATTCTTACATTGTAGTTTTTGTATTTTTTCTCAGAAGTGAGACATTTTCCCGCGGTAAAAAGTATCCTATATGTTGACCCGGATAACCAGCTATTATCATACCTAATTTCATCAAAATCTGTTTAGTGATTTTCTCGTGATGCGGTAACAGACAGACAGACAAACAGACAAAATTCTAAAAACTATATATTCGGCCTCTGTATCGATAATAATGTTTATTTCAATTAGATTTTCCAAAAAATATTTAATGTACAGATTTGACTTAGTTACAATTTTATTATATGTATAGACTTACGGTTATCTATGAGTATGATGTTATAACAGACTATAGGGCACCCAGAATATAATGGCAATATTACAATTTAAATAAACGTAAAAATTAATATTAGGTGTTTTTATTAATACAAATTTTAAAAATATTTGTTTTTGATTTTTATCAAGTCCCATTGTTATTCCTACTGTATAGTAGGAAAAATGCAGAAAAATACGTTCAAACAGATATTATGATCGACATACACGTAATATTTTTAATTTAGGATATGAGAGAACTAATTAAAAATCCTTGTTTTTCAATTACGTTTTTATCACCCGGGGAATTAAAATATTGAAGAGGCAATTTGTTTGTTTGTTTCTTTGTTTGTTTATTTGTTTGTCTGAACAAGCTAATCTTAGGAAGTACTAATCCGATTTCAAAAATTGTTTGTGCATTAGATAGCCCATTTATTGAGGAAGACTATAGGCTATATTATATCATCACGCTACTACTTAAAGGAGCGGAGCAGTAATATAATATATAGCCTATCTATTCCATACTAACCGTTAAAACGTACTAAGGGACGAACTCGAGCGTAGCGAAAGCGTGCCGCTATTATAAATATAAATTACATATAATAGTATACCTATACAAATGAATATTCAAATAAAATCCTTCATACAGACGCTTTAAAGAAGAACTTGGTTTTTAAATAATCGAAGAAGCTAGTATTCGGAGTCGGCTCGTGGCTATCATATCACTGACCTTTTCTTTTTTTTTTTTTTTAACGTTGGGAAATGCATTTACGCACGACGTGTGGGACTCACCGGCGTAATACAGCCAGTACTACCCACTAAAACCCAACAAAACCTTCTCCCGTCTTAATGGGGCGTCGCAGGATCGCTTACGCATTCAACTACGACGCCCCGACGGCATGTCCGCCGAAGCAGACCACCACAACCATGGGGTTGCTCCACAGTCCACTCTGCTATCAGAGAAGTACCAGGAGCAACCCGCATGGTACACCGCCCTCCGAAGAGGGCCACCTCCCACCGCCCACAGAAGTGGGCAACCTCCCTGTGCGTTTCTTAGCTTCGCTACTGCTACTGAGCCCCCCCACCACGACAAGGTGAACGCACGTTGGGGGGGATCATATCACTGACCTAAGCCGATATTCTCCATTAATTCTTGCAACGGTGAACTGTCAATACTGTATTTAAAATTCATATATTCTCCATGGCATCGACTTTATTTAGTAGTTTTATGCATGGGCCATTTGCATTTTTGATGGTGGTATAATGTGAATTCGGTCGATATTTTAAATTAAAAATTCTCTTTGCAGGTGTTTGAATTAAAATGGAGACTGAAAATAAAATATTTTATATATTATTTCCAACTTCACTCTATATATTTTAAATTATGACTTACCTTTGCTTCACTCCGGTGCGTGCGTATATGTATATAACATTACTGAAGTTTAATAGATCCTTTTAAGAGGAATAATACTGCAAAGCATTGTTTTCATATGACTCATTCTCATTCTCGTTCTCATACCATGACCGTGCTAGGACCATGTCAGGCAAAAAAATATTCTTTGTATTGAAAAGTATGAGACTACGCCCACTAAACCGTTCCGTCACCGGACCGGCACGGGACCGGCACCGTCGCGTACAGTGCACGGAGCGGTAACAATTGTCGGCGAGAATACTTTGCCGGTGCTGGTACACTCCGTGCCTGGCACGCAACGTTGCGGGACCAGTGCGCGCAGGCGGCGCAATAAATACGCAACACTAAAACCGTTATGTACGGGTATGATACGCTGTTGATACGTTCTAGTGGGCATAGTAGTCCATGCCATGCTCGTTTGCGTGCCTGATAAGTTCATAGTACGGTCATGGTATGAGACGGTGTAGTGGGCAGTCCTTTACGCGGCGCGCGCCAGTAACGCTTTCACACATTTTTAACAATCATGGTCATATTTACCCAATTAACATTAAATTATACATTTAAACTTTTCTCATGAATCACTCCGTTCGTTGGTGAAAACCGTATGAAAATCCGTTCAGAAGTTTTTGAGTTTTTCGCGGTTAGATAGACAGATAGACGCGACAGGTCTTGTTAGATTAGTTCATTCTATCTCTGCATATACATGTTAGATTCATAAAGTTTGATATGTATTTATTTGCTTTTATTATACACTCAATATATCTATATATATATATATAGACAAATACATAGGTACAAGGGTTGCATGAAAGAGCGTAAGCCATGCAAAGGCGGCCTTATTGCTGAAACCAATCTTTACCAAATAATCTTTGGTGAAGAAATAACATGGCGAGACGGACAAGTATATTATAATACAGATAAGCAGTAAATCATTTCCAACATGATTACCATTTGTCTTACTGTGAAAAATAAATATTGTAAGGAAACTTCTAAGAAAATTTAGCAAGTTTTGAAAGACATTTAATCTCTGCCAGTCCACACTCGGCCGGGATGGTGGACTATGTTTCGTGCCCAGCAGTGGGCCGTTAAAACGTGCGTTGTGTGTTACTATTATATTGAAACGACAAGTGCTTATTATTAAAAGCTGATTATTTATTACTGAAAATCTCAAATAGTCAAGTATAATTTAAAATATTTTTAGTAATAACAACATTTTTTATCACATGTTTCCTAATATTATTTGATATGTAGGTTTAAATTAATACATCTTAATAGTATTGACTACAACAAATAAATAATAGTTAACAGATTCAATAAACTATAAACTAAATGTATTTGAAATATTCATATTATGTCCATTAACTGAGTAGTGAGTAAGTCCTACGTCTTCTCAACTAAGCTCGAAAGCTATCCCATTGGAAAATGTTGGAGATAGATTGAAACTTCAAGTTGGAACTAAGTTTTTATTCTGATACAGTAACTCTACTTGAAAAACGGAAGATATTTCTAAAAGTTATATTAAAAATGTTTTGTTGGAATATAAATTTTGTTTATATGTCTTAGGTATATCGTTTTTAGAGATATTTTCTTTTAGTGTGCCAGTTAAGCACAGATTGACTGATAAATATCACATTATTATCAGTAGTGTTCGAGTCCCAAGTATAGTTATTAGATTTTTCTTTTACAACATTCTTCGTAACATCTTGTAGGTGTTACACCCCCGTACCCCAGGGAGTACTTGTACGTTGAGCCATCGCATACCTGAAATGTGCACTAGTAGAACTACAATATCTCCTGCAAATGAGTAGACTCAGTGAGATTGGCCGCTCTGGCCCAAATCGCTCTGGAGGTTATTTATTATTATAACGATATATTTTCGCGCGCGTGTTCTGCTAGTTATTATATAATTATGTAATATATAATAACTAGCAGAATACACGGCTTCACCCACGATCAAACTGCGATAACAGAACTTTTTGCAATACATAGTTTTTTTATTTGCAAAAATAACTCTCATATTATTTATTTAAGATATAGAGTAGATAAGGAAAACAAATTAACTCAAAATATCCAGGATTTTAAAAGATATTTTTTTTAAATATACATTATTTATTTAAAACTTTCATCCCCTATTTTACACTCTTAGGGGTTGAATTTTAGAAAACGCTGAAATACTTAACTCATTATTTTTTCCCTACTCAATTTATACGAAATTTCATGCAAATATGTCCAAGGAACAAAAAGTTTCATACAAACTTTTATCCCCTGTTTCACCCCCTTGGGGATTGAATTTTGAAAAATCCTTGAAATTGATACATCAATCAATAACTTTTGCTTTTTATATACATAATACATATATAGATAAAATTTTCTTCACTTAAACTTCCAAGGTGACAACGTTATTGAAAGCGAAATAAACACCTGAATGGTAAAAATAAATATTCAATCTTTACTAATAAAAAATACCAGTGAAATTAAAAAAAAAACAGTTTCTTTATAATCAGCCAATTTATTAAATACGCCTATAAAATATGTTCATAATGTATATAGGAAGAATATTAAGAATATTTACAGTGATACAGCTTCCGGTTAAGCAATCATGTTCCAATTGCTTTACTGTACAGGATATTGAAGGAAACGTTGAAGTAAAGGAAGTGAAATTTCATATTGCACTATATTTAATAGTATATTTTATAAATTGTTTCAATTTTATTCTTTCCATGCCAATAATATAGTGAAGTCAGTAAGTAAAGTTGTGTGCACATTAAATATGTTTTTAGAAAATTATTTTAATATATTTTTTTTTACAAATGATTTGAGTGAGAGTTTCATATTATGCTATTTTTTACCAGTAACACGCAAGTGGAACCGCAGACAAAGCTAATATTACTAAAGTAACTACATACACAGTAAAGTGTCCCGAGTTCTAATAGAATTACATGTACATAGATACGCAAGGCGCATCTCTAATTCAATCAATGCTCCTTTGCAGTGAATTTGTAAGATACCGAGTGATTTCATTAAGCAAATTATCCACGCTTCACCGGTAAGAGGTCTTGTAATGGGAAAATGCCAGACACTTGAATATTTTGAATAAAACTTTTGGTGGTACCTTAATATTACGCTGTTTTGTTAATTTGAACGTCCCTTTCTTGACGGTTATTCTAAAATCGCTGCTAATCTTCTGGTAATTATAGTTATCGGAAAGTGCGAATATACAAATAATATTATATCACCGGTTACTTTTCAGTGGTGATGGGTGGTAAACAATCAGGGAGAAGAGAAGGACAGGGAAGGAGAGAGGGAGGAAGAGAGGGAGGGAGGAAGATATGGAGGGAGGGAGATAGGGGGAGAGGGAGATAGGGAGGGAGGGAGAGAGGGGGGGAGAAATGAATATAATGTGAGAGGATTGTAAAATTTTAATATCGTTGAGAAAATAATTTTTGTTTTTATTTTTCTGAATTCTGTATGTGTTGTATTGTTGAACCATTGATAGTTAAATTTAAAAAATATAGTTTATTAAATTCGTCGTAATTAAACGCATGGGACTCAATAGTGTTTCCTTAAACGCAGTCACTCATCACTTTTATAGTTATACATATGTCATTAATATATAAAATATGCAAAGGGAGGCTGTTCAAATGGACAAAGAGACCAATATAGTATAATATGTAGTATAAAATAGTACCTCTAAAACCATACTATTCAAGTAAATACGAAAATATTTCATAATTCTACATCCTCAAAATTTTCTCTCTAACTCGGACAGAGGAAAGAAAACGGGTTTATATTTAAAATAGAATTTCACTTTATACAAAGTCCCTCAAGACGGTGCTGTATTATCATTAAAAGGATAAATTCAAGTATTGTATTGTTGTTGAAAACATAAAAGGACTAGAAATTTCCCGAGAATCTGTAGGTATCCATAACTTGGGAGAGAATTAAATCTGTTATTACGTTTTAAATTATTTTTGTTAGAATAAATTTTGTCTAAATAAATAACAATACTGTGGCTTATAATATTATAGTCTCAACTTAAGTAATTTAATTTATTTAACTTTATTGATAACAGAAATGGGATCTTGGGTTCCAAATGGAATTATTTTTAGATCTCTAGCATTCCCCCGCGACTTTATTCGTTTTGAAATGAAATGATATTCTGTCTATAATTCTATACTATAATATTATTAAGAAAAAATATTGTATTTTGTTTGTAATAGATAAACTAGGAATCCACAAAACCGATTTAGATGAAATTTGATATGAAGATATTTCGAGACCCTGGGAAGGACATGGAATAGTTTTAACCCCGAAAATCATACCTTGAGGGAGTGAAAAGGGTAATAAATATTTGTATAGGGAATAACTTCAAAACTTGCTTGTTAAATAACTTTAAGCTATTATCATGCGTATATTTCGAGAATAAGTCGTATTCTACGTATTTTACTTTTACTGTACTATAGAATAACATGGTAACTGGCATTAAGTTGGTTCATATTATATATTTATTTCATCCAACTTCGTTGCAGCATAAAGAAGTAACATACTTAAACTCATACAAACAAATTTATGTTTTAGGGGAAAATATACCGGATATTGGTATATTAATTCCCTAAAGTAAGGACCAAAAAATTCTTATTTTGAATAAATATATGTCAGTATGTATGTCAAGTACAGGATGAAAGAAATAATGAACTAAGAATAGGTAGTTAAATTCTTATTTTATATGAAACCCTACTCCATATAAGTCCAACTCGCTCTCTACCAGCTTTATTAATAATTTTGTGATATTATTGTCTTAGCTTGAGGAATGATTTTTCATTTTTCTATCAATTTCGATACAAAATCTTGGACAAAGGTTTCCTAAGAACACTTTACGAACAAAAACAAAATATCCAAAAAATTTCCTTCTTTTTTACGATGCAAAAGAAACACGGCGTCCCATAAATGGTTCATTTCTTTTATGATGTATTCAGAAATGACCCAATTATTATATTTTTGACAAACAGTCTTTTATCACGGGATTGTACTTGACAAGGCAAGTCGGTAGCTTAAACGTAAAATGTGAAGAAATATATGTTTTATTTATGTTTATTTTTGTTACAAGCTCTTTGTTTTACAAGCACTTCTCTATCTATTGTAGAGCTTGCTCAATGAATTTATTGAAATTCTGCAATGAAATATATGTTTTGTATTAATTTTATAATGATCATCGAAACTGTATATATTAAAGGGTTGATATTTCAATCATTTGTAATAATATAACGCTAACAGAAAAGTTTTTTGTTTCTTTGAATTCGCTAATGACTAGAAATATAAGCAGGTTTTATGGTCTATTTATTAAGAAATATTATTATCTCACATTTTGCAAAGACCTTTAGGACTGAAATAAATTGTGAATATTAGTTAAAATAATGTTTTTACATTTTATAACCTATTGATTACAGGAGAGTATTGCGAGAAAAGATCAATAAGCATCTGCAGAGATGTAAATATCAACGTTAAATAAAAAATGTATTATATGAATAGAACTGGAATATTCCACGCGCATTATGCCGGGAATCCTAGTAAAAATATACATATAAGTAATATATATAAGTAATGACAATTTTTAGTCCACACACATTATGTCAGGACATATGGGTACATTGTATCCACACACAGGATGTCGGGATAAATTTTACACAAACATACATTTTGAAAATATTTATACTAATAAAAATGCATCAAGTTTTAAGAACACTACGGGAATATTCCAAACGTTAAGTTTTCGTACGATAAGTTTTAAATCCACACACATTATGTCAGGACTATTGCCTTCATAGTATCTACACACAGGAAGTCGGGATACTATAATCTGAGCCAAACCTGTTGTGAAGACGTGTCATAGATAGAAATAATACAAACGAAAATTTAATTAAATCGTTAAAGGACAGATTAACTAATAAAACTTAGAACAAACTTGTCAAGATGTACATAAAGTTTTGGCGAGGAGGCAGATGTCAAGTAAGATTGGCGGTTCTATTAGTTGGACTACTTTCTACCCAAACTTCCCTTCACTTGTAATAATAAACATTACCATAAGTTCGATGTGTTTCAACGAAAATTTACTTACTTATTATTATTTACTCACTTTGAATGTTTTATTTTATTTGGCCCTTTTTAACGTCCCACTGCTGGGTACGGGCCTTCCTTCAATACGTGGGGGATCAGACTATAGTATACCACGCTAACCAAGTACGGTTTAGCGGACTTGTCATATATTTCGAAAACTTGCTAGGTCCTCATAGATAGGTTTTCTCATAATGTTTTTCTTCGAATGTTATTTATTTAATAAATTAAATTACATACTTATCTTTATTTACTTTACTTACTTTTCTTTATATAGTACAGCTGAAAATCTAAAATTAATTTAAAAAATCTTTTAAGAATTTTGATTTATGATACAATATTTATTCTATTCTTCTTTCTTGAACATAGGATTAAATATTTTAATTGAATCTTATATAGATATATAAGATATTAAACAAAAAAATATTAACCTATTTGTAAGATTTCTTTATTGCTTAATTGTATACAGTGAGACTTCAGCCACATAAACAGGTGTTTTAACGTCAATTTACATATATTTCTAACTTAAAGTGACGAATTTCCATATAAATTTTCATTCCGTATAAACCCTTTTAGGAGAGGAATTTTCGAAAATCTTGCTTTTTTGGGTTATGTAGAAAACCCTTCTAACAAGTATCTAGACTCAGTGGTTAATCCTTCCAGTTAGAGCTAGTACATATATTAAGCAATTTTAATATTTAGATATTAATAAAATATTACGGACTTAGGAACTTTTTTAAGTAATGACTTTATTAATTCGGCTTTTTGTAAATCTTTTTGGATTTTTTCGCGAATTTATTTCGATTTATGGTTTCTGACGCTTAGAATGTTTTACAGCAATCATGGTCACGGGAGAGACTGAGGAAAGATAGTTTTATTTAAAATGTCAAATATTCGCGTAAATCTAAGAAAGTATTATCCCTTAAACATAAGTATTCCACCCTCGTAAGTGTATTTTTCTTTAATAATCCAATGTTCAATATTTTGCAATTGATGAACATGTAGGAAAATCAGGTAGTGGCCCTGTAGTTACGTGATTGCTTGGGAAACTAAGCGAAGCGGGTTTCATTCCCGTATCTCGCACCTCTGATATTTTCATGTGCGAATCTTTTTTAACATGAACCACACACCTAAAGGTGAAGAAAAACATCATGAGGAAACCTGCATGTCTGAGAGAACCTAACAAGTTTCCGGAAGCTTGGTGGGCTACGGCCTGATTTCTCTCGTATTGAAGGAAGGCCCGTGCCCAGCAGTGGGACATTTATAAAAGAGCTGAATATTAATTGATGAATATATCCCATAACAACATACACACAAAATTAATCAACAAAAGTGTCATCTGGTAAGAATATAATACTTTACACTTAAACCAAAATTCTTAATTAATAAAAAAAAATTAGAAAATGGCTTAGTTTCATATATACAATTTTATACTTTTTATAAAGCCAGCCTAACGAACGGCCGTTACAGAAACTCGCGTAAATATAATTTAGAAAGCGTAAATAATTGTACGAAAAAAAAACGAATCAAGTAAGATAATTATTGTGTCAAATAAACAAAGCCTTGCGGGTATTGCGACTACAAATGAGATGTTCCTTTCTGGCATTCTCTTATATTACCTTTTTAATTTTCCACTAACAACAGTTATGTAAGTAATAAAAAATATTAATATATACACGAATTACCTAGCGGATTTGCTCGATCTTTCATACTGTATACTAAACAGATTTCACATTGGGAAATGCATTTACGCATACCACCTGTATCATTTTTAACATGAACCACACACAGGTGGTTATGTAGGACTCACCTGCTAGAAATACCCACTAGTATAACCCACAAAAAGCCAGCGTAATCTCCCGCGTCCTAATGTGGTGTAATAGGATCACTTAAGCATTTAACCATGACGCCTTGACCGAGTTCAACCTCCGTCCTCTACAAGGAGGTGGCTGTCTGCTGTCACATAAGTATCAGGAGTAGCCTACCAACTCAGTAGTTCTTAGCATCTGTTGGATTACTGGATGATAACGAGACAATCCCCTCCCCCCACCCTCTTCTCCTTTCCCGTGATAAGGCGAACACATATTGAATTTGATAGATATCATTTTATCTGGTCTGGTATAGAAATTCAATGTATAAAATTGTACTCTCAATAGCAATAGAAACCAGTTCTATGATCACACCAACGCGTTTGTTTCTCTCTTCTATTCATAAAATCTTATCAGAACCGATGTAAATCAATACTTGTATAATAAACATAAAGTTTGCTGTATTTGTTTACTGTTTCCAGCAAAGACCTTTTACCCTTACTAAGTTTTATATGTTCCCTAAGGAATATCTCGTAACCTGATCTGGTTATATGCGATATTTTTATTATACATTAACTGGGTTGTTTTATGTATGGCCTTCAAAGTAAAGGGTCTAAATATTATTTATATTTAAACTGTACTAACGACTCGGCCTCGCTTCGCTCGGATTTGTCCCTTAGTACGTTTTAACGGTTAGGATAGGTTTCTTAGAGATGAGTTATTCCCATATATCCCGCATAAAAAGTATCTTAAATGTTGACCCGGATAACCAGCTATCATCATACCAAATTTCATCCAAAATCCCTCCATTGGTTTTTCCGTGATGCAGTCACAGTCAGACAGACAAAAATTCTAAAAACTATAGATTCGGCCTTTGTATCGATAATAATATCTATTTCAATAAGATTTTCCAAAAAATTTAATGTACAGATTCGGCGATTTACCTTCGCTTCGCTCGGGTGCGTCGCGCAGTGCTTAATTGTAGCCTATGTGTATACTTCCATCTGTGTACTAAGCTTTCAAATCCATCCAGACATTTCAGCGTGAAGGAGCAACAAACAAACATACATACATACAAACTTTCGCATTTATAATAGTATCTATTCTGATTATGATTTTTCTTAATTTCTATTTAATTGTATTGGTATTAAAGATGTCTATGATCTACAAACACGCAAGCAGAGTTGCTGGCGATACTTACTGATAAATAATTAAATATATGTATTAGAAAAGCTTGACATGAACGAATATATTTTCGTGTTAATTTTCTATATAACATAATGCTTTCAGAGCAGACCGTAAGTGTAGTATCGTATTCGAAGTATATAAATCATTTTCCAATCCCAGCTCTTGTCCATACGGTAAGTCTCTGGAGACGAAATCGCATACAATATTCATGTAGGTATAATATATTTATACGATATATATGTATATAAAAATAGTGTACACGGGTATGTTTGTTTTATTAGTATTTATAACCGATTAACTGCCTCGGTGGTGTAATGGCTAGCATGTACGGCTGCACACCCGGAGGTCCTGGGTTCGAGTCCCGGGTCGGTCCATGTTTAGTTATTGAGCCTTCCTGTATAGTAAGTCTCAGTAACAGCCCGGAGTTGGGAAGTTGGCGGTGTTTTACCCCCGTGCCTCGGAGAGCACGTAAAGCCGTCGGTCCTGCGCCTTAACTCTCAGAGTAATAGGAATAGAGAGTGCACGTTGTGTCTGCGCGTACATTTGAGCACTATAATATCTCCTGCGCAGTTGGCTAATCTCATTGAGATTGGCCGCCGTGGCCGGAATCGGCTAGGAGAACATCATATAACCGATTTCAAAAATAGTAGTCTTATCTTTTAATTCAGGGTTCCATAGCTGAAAGACTAAAAGAGAATCCTTATAATTTCGTCAGTATGTCAGAATCATTTTTTTCGACTTTTATTAGTTACTAGTAGAACCCTCAGCTTTGCTCGTGCTAAAACTACAAAAAAAAAACTCTAAAAATGTAGGTTTCATACAAACTTTCTACCCCTCATGGGATGGATTTCGAAAAATGCTAAAACACGTATTTATTTAATTGTATTGAAGAGCATTAATACCAAGTTTCGTGTAATTCTGATCATAAATATTTTTTTAGGTTGTATTATAACGTGTTCTCTCGCGAGAATGAGATAATCTCACGTAGTAAAAATATATATAATCCACTCTCCAGCTCCCCAACTTTCTCCTCACAAAAAATCACGCCAACCTGTCACTCTGTTTCAACGTGAAAGAAGGACAAACAAAGAAACAAACAAACGAACGAACAACCAAACAAACAAACACACTTTCACGTTAATAATATTATTATGGATATGGATGTTTTTTTCTAGATTGGTGAAATTTGGTAAGCAGTTATCTCAAATGAACCACTAGATAATCCCGTAGTTAAAATACAAAATAATAGAGGTTACTTTATAAACATAATATAACTAAGAAATTTTAAAGGCCACATAAGGGTGTTGTAGTGGTACATTTATTAAAGTCTATATAGCTTGATTCTCCGTTGTATTCGGATTGATACCATATAAAGCAAGAACCATCTATCTGTGTTAAACAGGTCTATTTTCAGATGATAGCAAAGAATCTGAGTAATCTGTAGAGATCTCTACTGTAGCTTTTCATATCTTAAAGACAGATTATTCTAGGAACTCGGAATAAAAATGGAAAGTGTACATGTGTATATATATTTATATATATATCAAATATATATATCAAATAATACATGGGCGAATTTGTATTTAATATGTAATATCTTATACCCACAAAGTTTCAAAACCCCGAAATGAAATACTAGCATTAATTTTGTGATCTTGTTTCATAGAACTAAAGTATAGTCTTTTGAAATATTACACTGGAATAAAATATACATTATGTCAATATAACCTTTGTCGTTTAATAATAAAATTTTCTACTAGCAACTCTACCTCGCTTTGCTCGGATTCGTCCCTACTTACATTTTAAGGTTTAGTATCGATTTCTCAGAGATGAGATATTTTCCCGCAGTAAAAAGAGTTCTATATGTTGACCCGGATAATCAGCTATCATCATACCAAATTTCATTAAAATCCCTCCAGTGGTTTTTCCGTGATGCGGTAACAGACAGACAGACAGACAGACAGACAAAAATTCTAAAATCTATAGATTCGGCCTCTGTATCAATAATAATATCTATTTCAATAAGATTTTCTAAAAACTGTTTAATATACAGATTCGACTCAGAATTTTATTATATGTATAGAAGTGCAATCGTATTTAAAATTATAATAAAAAGCAAGGAAACTTGAAGACCTTGTCTTATTGTTTTATTCAGTGGAGAAAAACCTTAGTAATGGAAGCATTAGCAACTTAAATAATAATTCGGAGCGGAAAGTTAAGTAAACGTCTTATAAGATGGATGTTATTACTGATTGTTACCTATCGTTTCGTTTGCGTGGTTGATACACTGTACGTGTACATTAAATATTTTTTTGGAAAATCTTATTGAAATAGTCATTATTATCGATACGGAGGCCAAATCTATAGCTTGTAGAATTTTTGTCTGTCTGTCCGTCCGTCTGTCTGTCTGCCTGTTACCGCATAATTATATAATTAAGTTCACATTTTAATCTATTTAATCTACTTAAAACCAATTAAGTAGCACTTACCTATGTTTCTAAGTAAAACTAGAAACCTGAATATCTATTTTCAAATGATAGCAAAGAATCTGAGTAATCTGTAGAGATCTCTACTGTAGCTTTTCATATCTTAAAGATAGAATATTCTAGGAACTCGGAATAAAAATGGAAAGTGTACATGTATATTTATATATATATATATATATATATATATATATATATATATATATATATATATATATATATATATATATATATATAGTACCTGGGCCGCCGAGCTTCGCTCGGAGTTTTTGGTCTAGAGTACAATTTTCTTTAAAAAAAACTAAAACCTGAATAAATACAAAAAAAAAAAACAAAAAAAAAATATTTTTAACCGGGATTTAAACCCGGACACCTATGATTGTCAATCCAGCACCTTGGCCGCTTGACCATGATGCTTATGCCCGAGGGTGCGTAATTATCGACCATATTTTCTTTCGTGGAATAATGCGAAAGAAAACAGCATGAAAATTCGAAAACACGCGTTTTTCCAGACATAAGACTAATTTAGATCAACTTATCGCCCCCGAACCCACTGTATATATATATATATATATATAATATATATGGATTGAAAAGATGAAAGGACTTTTATTTATTAATTTGCTCGCCTCAAGCTCAAAAGCTTCTAATATCATGTTAAAATTATGTTTTTACTTAGAACTTGTTATAGGCATCTATAAAATTTTCTCCTTGATATTCTTGTCGTGGTTTATGGTCTCATTAGTGTCCAGGAATCCAGCCTACACATTAGGAAGTTATATATTAGGCCTGACGGGATGATGGCCTACTTCGGTGGGTGGTGTAACATACGGGTTGCTTCTGGTACTTCTCTTGTTGTTACTTTTCTGGCGAAGCCCTGGTTATGAAGATCTGCCTCGACAAGGGCCGTGGTTTAGAGCGTAAGCGACGTCCCATTAACAGTGAGGAGGTTCCGTTGGATTTTAGTGGGTAGTATTGGCTTTTCTGGCCGATGAGTTCCACGAAAGCTTTGTCTAACGTAAAAAAATCATCTATAATATTAAATATACAGTTTTACATACAAAGAAAGAAAATAAGATGTCTAAGCAGAATATTATTGAAATATAACTATAATCGTAAAAATGTAATTAAGTTTCATAGTGAAGGCTAATTTTGAACTTAATATATAACAACCGCTACAACAAGCAATTGGTTTTGAGAGCGCTAAAATATTTAAATAAAAAGTTGTGTTTTGAGCAGGGTTAAAATAAAAAAGGTACAAATAATTTTCCACTGCCGTAGCCGCAGAAACCTTGGTATTTTTCCTGAATTTTGGCTGTAAGACCGTAAACCTGCACAATCTTGAAATATCTCACATTTTAGTTGCCTACGTTAAGAAATTTCAAAGAATACCTCTGAAATAGTATTAGTGTTTTCATTGTATAGGAAATTATTATTGGCTAGACAATATATCTTAGATTTATGAAAACGATAAATAAATTTATGTTGGGACATAAACACACATAACCCTCTAGTTCCATGATAAGCTACGAGGCTTGTGTTATGGATACCAGATAGTTGATACACTACGCATATAAAACTTTAAATACATACATATTATAAATATAAACACCCATGACTGGAGTACAAACATTCGTGCTTATCACACAAATAAATGCCCCCAGCGGGACTCGAATCCGCGACCGTATTATTCTTTCTTAGAATTCAAGATAATATTATATAAAAATACACACACAAGATTGATTACTAAAACAGTAACTTATTATCCTCCCAAAGAGCTCGAGGACAAAATGTGAGCTAATATAAAATATTTGTTGTGAATATTATCTACACTAATATTATAAATAGGAAAGTTTTTTTGTTTGTTAGCTTGTACTGAATAAGCTCCAAAACTACTGAATTTATTTAGATAAAATTTGGTATGGAGATAGTTTGAGGCCTTGGGACAAGGTATATTTTTCCCGGAAATGATTCCTTAATGGGGTGAAAATGGGAATGAAATTATGTATGGGAAAGCGATTTAGGAACGAACCCGAGCGAAGCGAGTATGAGTCGCTGTAAAAAATATTTGCTATGAATATTATTCTGTAAGACATTTTATCTTAAAACATTCACCATTCATTGTTTTAATATCTATTAAAATTTATTTAAAATCTATCTACATGCAAACGGCTTATCTAAGCTGAGCAATAATTAAAATCACTATATTTTAAGCCGACTAGTATTTATTTTGAACGGAAATATTTTCATTTTTTTTCCATATACCTATTCCATTTTTCAAATACACTGCTCTTTTGATGGACTATCTTTTAAATAAAAACGTTACTCTGAAATGGTGCAACATTTATTTAACTTGACACTTGATAGTTTAGAGTTTAGAATGTACACCGGGTCGTAGAAAATATATAAACTTTAAAAAAATAATTATAAAAAAACATTTTTAATAAAAAAAAGCTTTTATTTAAATACTCCAAAATGGAGAAAAATAAACTTTAAATTAAATCAAACCCATCAATTTATTATATTACACAATTTATCTTAATATATATAATTCTTCTGTACGTGTGTTTGTCACCTTACTCCTCCTAATGAGCCGAACCGATTTTGATGAAATTTTGTGTCTATATTTCAATGTGCTTCTGAATAGTTTGAAAACAGAATTTGACCCGTTAGGTGGTCCTGCTGTCGGTGTGTCAAAGAGTAAGTTTTTTTTATTAGTTTGAACGAGGGCGAAGCCGCGGGTATTGCTAGTATAATATAAAAGCTTGTCGCGAGATTTACTTATTTTATAAGAAAAAAAAACATATTTTTTCCTTAAAATTAGTTATGATCACGTTACATATTGTATTCTTGTTTATTTACACAGGTAAATAAAAATCGTACCCTCGCTTCACGTTTAATTCTTAGCTTTCGATTATGATTGGAAAATATATTAACCCCAAGCAAAACAAAGCAAAGAAAGTGTAGTTATATTTTGCATAGTTACAACCACCAAGATTAAGCCTTGCAAATTTCAATAAACTCTATTCGTTAAGAATTTCTTTCGTCAACCTCTAAATCTTATATGGAACCTCACTGGTATACAATTTAAAATACAAGAAAAGGATCACACAAATCGGTCCAGAGATCTAAAAGTGTTTAAATATACGAGTATGTATGTATGTACGTTACCTGTATGTATACATACAGAAATAATATTGGCCAACCACATTATAACGTCTTTTGGAAGTTGGTTTAAAAATACGACCTCGAAAATTGTCTAGACAAAGTACCAAGACGTATATAATATTAACATCCATATGATTACATGTCAAAGTTTACAACTACTAGCAGTAACTTGTTCTTTGGACTCACTTCAGCGCACCTTATTTTTTATAGACTAATGACTCACCCTCGCTTTGCTCGGGTTCGTCCCTGGCTTGATTCCCAATACACATTTTCATCCCAATTTTCACCCCCTTAAGGGATGATATCCGGGATAAAAATTATGCTATGTCCTTCCCAGGGTATCAAACTATCTTCTTACCAAATTTCATATAAATCGGTTCTGTAGATCCAGAGATTACCCCCTGCGACGTCACAAACTCACTCTTTATAATATTCGTATAGATTATTAGTATATTTATTTATATCTCCGTAAAAATATTCTGATGGAAGTTTGATTAGAGAAAAATTTCAATACTATGTATATTTAAAATAAATTAAACATAAATTATGTAATATATAATTGTAACATAATATATTATTTATATAAATAATTATATGTAATATATATTTAGAAAGACCGAAACAAGTAAGTTTAAGTAACTTTCACGGAAAAAATGATATAGAATTTTTAACGTAACAAAAGTTTATAATAAATGTATAAATTCTACAAGTGTACAAAAAAAATATGTTGGTGCAGAAACTTTAAGTAACGATAGCACTAGATGATGTAAAAGTTACTTACAGGCTCTTAGTACCCGCAAAGTTTGATGAATTTGAGTCTTCATTTTAAGTGCAGTATCAAATTATAATAGTTTGGCGTTAAAACGGTATCACATACGGCTACTTCACAAGTAAGCATCGGTGAATTTCTGTATATAACTTTTTCATTAAGTTAAATAAGTCTAGATTAGATTTTAATCTAATACGGTTGCTCCTGGTATTTCTCTGATAGTAGAGTGGAGCATGGGAACAACCCCTTGGCTGTGGTCTGCTTCGGCAGGGCTACCGCCGGGGCATCGTCGTTGTGTGCGTAGGCGGCCCTGCGGCGTCCCATTCAGACGGAGAAAGTTTTGTTGGGTTTTGGTGGGTAGTACCTATCGACCTTCCAAGCCCGTTTATTCCATATACTGGGTACGAGCCTCCCTTCCGTACGAGGATCAGGCCATAGTCCACCACGCTGGCCAAGTGCGGATTTGCGGAGTTCACATGTCTTTCGAAAACTTGCTAGGTTCTCTCAGACATGCAATTTTGATGCAGTGAGCATATTTTTCCAAAAAAATATCAAATTGCAAAAATACTATATTATAAATGCGAAAGTTTGCATGTATGTATGTTTATAACTCTTTCACGCTAAAACGCCTGACAGACTTGAATGAAAAATACACAGATAGATAATCCCATAAATATGAATTAAATATTATAAATGCAAAAGTTAGGATGGATGGATGTTTGTTACTCAATCACGCTAGAACGGCGCAACAGATCTTGATGAAATTTGGTACAGAGATAGAATATAGTCTGGAATAGCACATAGGTTATTTTTATCTCGGAAAAATGTACTTAATATGCGGAATAGTTTTCTTTTTGTTTTTTACAGAGCAAAGGATCGACATTCTATTACATAATAACTATTAAAACGTACTTAGGGAAAAACCCGAGTGAAGCGAGGGTGAGTCGAAAGTATCACATAAATGGAGAAAAACAACAGTCAATAAATATATGAATTTTATATTGGCTTTCAACATAGCATACACACTTTATGAGTCATAAATTGAAAACAAGTGAAAAACCAAATATACCAGATCGACGAAGTTAGATATCTTATTTCGCTAACTTTGCAATTTTTATGATCATTCATCGAATTTCAAAGAATATTGAGTGGAATGGGCGAACAATTCCCGGTCCGTGGGTGCTTATTTTTCTTGTGAAAGTCATTTAAATTTTACGTCT
Source organism: Brenthis ino (assembly GCA_921882275.1). Lineage (NCBI taxonomy): Eukaryota > Metazoa > Arthropoda > Insecta > Lepidoptera > Nymphalidae > Brenthis > Brenthis ino. Next base: position 3,807,222 of record OV170230.1, on the reverse strand, counting down.
GAGTCGCTCCTTTTATTTGGCTCCCCTATATTTTTTAATAAAGAGCTTTTAGATATATTAGGTTAAAATATTATTATAATCTTTTATTCTCATTTCACATTTAAGATTTTAATGCGAGATTGTTTTTTTTTTATGTGGTAATATTATCTTTACTAAATATTATGAATATAAAATTGTATCCATTGGTTTGATTCTTCCTCGCAGCGATGGAGAATCATTTCGACTTTGTTTTTTGTAGATTATGGACCTAACAGTGACATTGGCTGTTAATTAAATTATATTATTCCTATAGTATAAGTACGAGGAGAATCAGGCCATAGTCCACCACGCTGGTCAAGTGCGGGTTGTCGGACTTCACATGTCGTTTGAGAACTTGCTAGGTTCTTTCAGACATGCAGGTTTCCTCACAATCCCCTCCAACGTGCGTTCACCTTGTCGTGGTGGGGACGCTCAGTAGTGCCCGGCAATCCACCAGGCGTGAAGCCAAGAAACTTACAGGGAGGTGGCCCACTTCGTTGGGCGGTGGGAGGTGGCCCTCTTCGGTGGGCGGTATACCATGCGGGTTGCTCCTGGTACTTCTCTGATAGCAGAGTGGACTTTGGAGCAACCCCATGGTTGTTGTGGTCTGCTTCGGCAGACCTGCCGTCGGGGCGTCGTAGTTGAATGCGTAAGCGATCCTGCGACGCCCCATTAAGACGGGGGAAGGTTTTGTTGGGTTTTAGTGGGTAGTACTGGCTGTATTACGCCGGTGAGTCCCACACGTCGTGCGTAAATGCATTTCCCAACGTTAAAAAAAAAAGGACATAGCATCGCATCCAGCATAGCATTGCATCCAGGGATCGGACATATGCTATCCTCTACCCTCGTCCTGCTTATTACAGGAAGCCGTGGACAAAAAGTAGCACTCCACATAAACGATAAAAGTTATATAAATTTTTTATTAGTATATTATATTAGTTAATTAAAAATAGTTTATTTTATATATATTTTTATTGTGGATACAACACACTCGTTATAAAGCATTTGGTAATAAACCCAAAAACAAGACTGAACAAAAGTGTATTTTTATATCGGAATTAATATTATTTATTATAATAGCTAGCACGTACGGCTGCACACCCGGAGGTCCTGGGTTCGAGTCCCGGGTCGGGCCAAGTTTAGTTATTGAGACTTTCTGTATAGTAAGTCTCAGTAACAGCCCGGAGTTAGGAAGTTGGCGGTGTTTCACCCCCGTGCCTCGGAGAGCACGTAAAGCCGTCGGTCCTGCGCCTAACTCTCACCGGTCGTGTCGAGTGGCCGTCCCATCGGAGTATGAGAGTGATAGGAATAAAGAGTGCACTAGTGTCTGCGCGTACACTTGAGCACTATAATATCTCCTGCGCAGTTGGCTATTCTCAATGAGATTGGCCGCCGTAGCCGGAATCGGCTAGGAGAACATCATCATCATCATTTTTTTTTCACCATGCTGACATAGCATAAAAGATATGCACTAGAATCCAGATATATGTATATGTGAGTATACAGTACGTATGTTACATGAATAATTATTGCGATACTAAAAAGGACATTATGTAAATTGGTTAGTGTCAAGCTGTAATTGCAAAAACTAATAACCACAATAAATTGTGATGTGTTTTATATCTATACATATTATTGAAGTAGTCATTACTATCGATACAAAAGCCGAATCTATAGTTTGTAAATATTTTTCCATCTCTGTGTCTGTCTGTCTGGGAACGTATCACGAGAAAACCACGGTGCACATTTTGATGAAATTTGGTATGATTATGCGGGTCATCATAGGATACTATTACTACGGAAAAATATCTCATTTCTGAGAAATCTATACTAACCATTAAAACGTAGAAACCTATTAACGAACCCGAGCGGAGGGAGGGTGAGTCGCGAGTAATATATGTTTGATATAATAAAATAAAATAATATAAGACTGAATGAATATAAATACAACATAAATCCCTCAAAAGATTTTCTTAACAACAACACGCCTGTATCTTAAGTACTTAACGTTATTTTCTTACATTCGGGATATAATAAAATTAAATGTGTAGAGACTTATCATGAGTGCAAAGTTCCTCTCGTACCAAATTCATTTTGGAAAGTTGCTAAAACAAAGATAAATTTGAATTGACTCTTCCAAGATTAATGTGGCAAGTTTACGATGAATCCGATACCGTGAAAATGAATCCTATGCCAATCAATATATACGTTGGCAAACTTCGCAGATTTCAGAAACTGATTTTGTATTAACATTTTCTTTAAGCTTCTAATAAATCTAATGTGTCTAGTGGATAGCTTGTACGGATACCAATCTCATGGTCTTAGGTTCGCATTCCGAGTCCTTAACAATAGCAATATTATGAGTACGAAAAGTGTTTGTGTTTTTGTTACTCTTTCACGTTAAAAAACCTGGTCAACATCGACAACATCGACATCAATGGATATATTTTTTATAAGGAACTAGTTAAAGAAATAGCGACGATTTTAATCGCGGCAATATATTTAACAAAGGCCTCCTCTTTCACGTATTTGCACGGTCCTATTTTAAGCATTATTACTTAAATTATTTGTACATGTTACTTGAAATCTTACAGAAACCGGGTCTGTTATTGAGAGTATAATTTGATAAGCCCGCCATCAAAAAGTGACAATAAATTTGGTTTAGCTAGTTTTCAACTTAATATTTATAATGAGTGCTTTGATATATAAAACGAAAAAATTACATAATGAAATAAATAAATATCGTAATTATTATTGTTTAATTCATTTAAAAGTCTATATCTTTAGAATGATCTTATCTTCACTACATAGTATAAAACAAAGTCGCTTCTTGCTGTCTGTCTGTCCCTATGTATGCATAGATATTTAAAGCCACGCAACAGATTTTGATGCGTTTTTTTAATAGATAGAGTGATTCAAGAGGAAGGTTTATATGTATAATACATGCATATAATAGTACAGAAAAGTCGAGAAATTCAAAGATTTGTATTTCATACTAACCGTTAAAACGTACCAAGGGACGAACCTGAGCGAAGAGATAGTGAGTCGCTAGTTAAAGGTATAAATACGGAATCTTACAAATGAGTGTGTATATATACACGTTTGAGTGTTAATCCTCCACACTGATACTACTTGACCGATATGTATGAAATTTAATAAACAGAGAGATTATGATGACCTGACACCATGGGACGCAAACGAGCAAAGCAAGAGTAAATCGCTAGTCTGACCATAATTTTGAATAAAACATCATACAGCTGAATATCTGTATACGCGTGTTATAAGTGAGGAGCAAGCGCCTCGACTGTCCAGAGCTTACTCTATTTGACACCGCTGACAGTACGCGAGCACGTGATTTATACACCTAGTTATATAGGCCTAAAGCTTATTAAATATAAGTTCAAAGTGAACTTGTAATTATATATTCTGGTAACCTCACTTACTAGTATCAGAAGTCAGTCTTAATCCCTCCACGACCGCGGACACGCCGGCGTTACAGTTAACAACAGATTTCTTAGTTTAATTAATTTCTTAGAAATTTACCTGGAGGTGTTAATTGGACTACTATTATCATTATTGCGATAATTTGTGATGTGTGAGTATGTTTATGTATATATAATATACATATATCTGTGTGTGTCTCTCTCCCTCTATCTTTTTCCCTCCCTCTCTCTCTCTCTTTCCCTCTCTCTCTCTCTCTCTTTCCCTCCTCCTCTCTCTCTGTATATGTGTATGTGTTTTTTACTTGTACATGCTGAAAACGCTGGAGAAATTTTTTGTCTAAATTTAATACATAGATAGATAGATATCTGGAGTAACATATAAGGTACTTTTAGGCACTTAGAGGCGCAACCGAGTTAAGCAAAGTCACTAAAGGTTATTGTAATATATATTAAAATAAGGGTTTATTTGGTTTATTTTGATGAGTATATTTGACATCGCCACCAGTAGGCAAGCAAGTGATTTATACACCTTTCGCTGACCTAGTTGTGTACCTAAGTCTCAAGCTTAGTTACAAGCTCAAAGAGGTCTTGTAACAATATATTCTGGAAGCGCTTTCTGGAACGTGTTGGCTGTGGTGCCCCGATTTGTGTGTAGCCTTTACCAAAATAAAAATAACAAACTAATATATGTAGTATGGTATCGTTAAAAAAGTATTTATGTTTTTTTCTTTTATTCTATTTATAATGTAGACAGTATTAATTAGATACATACTTACTACTGATAGTAATATGATTTTATCGAATTTTGATTAGCCAATCTCACGGAGACCGGTGAGAGATCACGCGCAGGACCGACGGCTTGTCGTACTATCCGAGACACGGGTGTGTACCGACAACTTCCCAACTCCGGGCTGTGATTGAATCTTTCTAAATAAAACTCAAAAAAACTGGATCGACCCGGGACTCGAACCCAGGCACTCCAGTTCTGCAACCGTACATACTCGACACTTGACCATCGAAGCAGATAAAAATGTTTATATGATACATACAAATGCATATATATGATATTTACATAACAAAAAAAATGAAATTACATTACTAGAGCGAAGCTAATTGAATAGTTCTATTTGGACTAACTAGGTACTATCAAAAATAACACTTTAAAGAGGAAAGATTTGTTCGTTCATTTGAAATCAAACTCTTTGAATTATTAAACTGATTTAAATCATTCTTTCGCTATTCGAAATACCTTTCATTCTCCAAATGTAACAATTATAGTGTATTATATTTCAGTCCTAATACAGTTTATAGCCTAAAATATCACCTTGAAAGGCACCCAAGTTAAGTGAGGTTGATTCACTAGTAAATAATAAATGAATTTCATAAATAAATAGTGACTGAAGTTGAAGTTAGTTTTTGGGCAAAACTTGCCTAATAAGTTATTATTTATACAGAAATATTGCAGTGATCCATTATTGTATTTATAATTTTCGAACTGTTAGTGCTAGATTTATACTAGGGGCAATCGGGGCTAGTGCCCAGGGTGGAAAATTTTTAGGGACGGCAAAATTCGGAGCATGGGATTTTTTTTTTCTACGCGTTATCAAAAATGCTTTTTTATTTTCCAAGAAATGAATGAAAATAGTGTAAGTTGAGTAGAAAATGACCATATTATATACCATATTATTTTTAAAAATATTAGGTCCTATTGTGTACCATGCGAGTGTTTTCTATTACTTCTCTGAAAGCAGAGTGGACCGTGAGAGAAACCATCTGGTGGCTTTGGTCTGCTTTGATAGCACTGACACATCGTGATTGAGTGTGTAAGCGATCCTGCAACGCCACAGTAAAACGAAGAAGGTTCCGTTGGGGTTTTTTTGTTGGGCTAAGCTTTTATTACCGGCGAGCCTTTACATAACCACCTGTAAATAAAGGTAGTTCACATAAAAGAAGCGTGTTTTGAGTTGAAAGAAATGGAAAGAATATTTGTTATTATTGATGAAATCTACATAGATAGTTCATGTTTTAAAATTCTGTCTCTTCAATTTTAAAAAAATCAAACAAAATACTATCCGAAGCGATTAGCAAATACGAAAACCATCAAATTCCAATTTCAAATAACAATCATTCTTCACAAAGCAATTTCTGTTGCTATTTATGGCGTACATATATTTTATGCCATAAAACTTTAAAACAAAACGCTTTGTGGAACGAAATCGAGACTAAATATTCCAATGCAAGTTGATCCGACCGCAAAGAAATATAGCTGTGTGTATATTTTTATTTCAACTACGCTATCTTTTGTCATTTTTTTAACAAGTAAGTACGTATTTTGTTTTAGAAATTGAAGCAAATGTTTATTTATTTTTATTGTACACTTGTTGTTACTTAGAAATTTTTCTGAAATGTATATTAGAGACCCTATCTGTACCGTAACGTCTTTAGCAGGTACTAATTAACGCCTTGTCCCCACTTCGCTCTGGTCTCAATTTTTTTTCTCGGAACCCTAATTCTTTTACTTAAATAAAAGTAGTCTAAATTACTCCTTAAAACATCAACTATCTTCCAGTCTAAGTTCCGTCAAAATCGGTCCAGTCATTTCGGAGATTAGCCGGAATAAAGAAAGAGACAAACAGACGGACAAAAATACTAAAGAATTATTTTTTCTTATAAATAAATAAATATGTTGAGATATTAACACACAGCACCATCTCTAGTTCCATAATAAGCTACGAGGCCTGCGTTATGGACACCAAATAGTTGATACACGACACACATATAACTTTAAATACAGACATATTATAAATATCAGCACCCACAACTAGAGTACAAACATTCGTGCTCATCACACAAATGAATGCCCCCAGCGGGACTCGAACCCGCGACCGCTAGCACAGCAAATTGGGTCACTACAAACTGTACTACTTATAAGTACTGTACATTCTTTTATATGCATTTAGTAAAACGCTAATATTTTGACATCGCAAACAGACACTCCAATTTAATTTTTTTGTATGTATTGTATATACTTCCTAGCATTGCCCGCGGCTCCGCCCGCGATCAGATGACCAAAAACCAAATTCTTAGGTTTTACATGTTAGTATACACTTACGTTGCAGTTTTTGTATTTTTTCTCAGATATGAGACATTTTCCCACGGTAAAAAGTATCCTATATGTTGACCCGGATAACCAGCTATCTTTATACCAAATTTCATCAAAATCCCTCCAGTGGTTTTTCCGTGATGCGGTAAAAGACAGACAGGCAGACAGACGGACAGACAAACAAAAATTTTAAAATCTATAGATTCAGCCTCTGTATCAATAATAATGCCTATTTCAATAAAACTTTTCAAACAATATTTAATGTACAGATTCGACTTAGTTAGAATTTTATTAGATTGTATACCTAGATAGATTGAATTACATGTAAAACATAGTAATCAAGGCAACCTTCAATACAATAAAATAAATACATGTTTTAGCATTTTTCGAAATTCATCCCTTAAAGGGGTAAAAGAGGGGATGAAAGTTTGTATAAAACCTACCTTTTGGAGTTTTTTGTGTAGTTTTAGCGTGAGCGAAGCGGGTTCTTCTAGTAATATTATAAGTGACTAGTTTTGCTAATGCCTTAGTGTCATGTTTTATAGCTTTCCCTAGTTAATATATATAAAATGTAAGAATAAGTTTTTAAAACTGATATGTCAAAATAACCAAAAAAAGCAACCAAACATTAAGTATACCTACTTTGTACGTTGTTTATTTTTATGCGAAACTTAGAAATATTGCACAAAATAATCTACTTGCTAGCATTAATTTACATTACTATTACAGATATCCGAAATATTCAAGGAACATCACTAAAAGAGATAATCAAAATGTACCAACTGGTCGAGCCATTTCAAATACCAAACAAAACAAAAGTTAATGACTTAGAAGACATACATAATTGTGAATGCCCTAGAGTTTACTGGCCTGCTTGTGCGACAGATAATACCACTTTCGTCAACGCTTGTATTTTAAATTGTATGAAAAAGAAATTACGGAGACTAGGTCCTTGTATAACATACAGACGAGCTCATAATAAAAAAATGATAATTCTTATACCTTCCGCTTGGAAAGTTAATAATTTTAGTAATTAATTTGCACAAGATAAAAGAACTGACTAATTTATACTTCTGTAATATTTTAAGAACTGTTTTAATATTTAAAAATTATAAAGAAGAAATCTTTGTACTTTGTTGCTAAAACGCTTCATGAATTTTCAACAAATGATTAATTACTCTTTAATAAGCCGTTTTTTAGTTCTATTATACAATATATTGAAAAAATCGTTTATGTCTAACAAATTCTTAACAACTTAAACTACAACACACAAATAGTTCTACAAAAGCCCAGACTTTCAGGATAGAAAAATCTCTTACACTCTGTACTTTGTATACCCAAATTCCGGTGCCAAAAAAGTTTCTAAAATGTTCCCAGCAATAACAATTGGTTTCAGGGAGCATAATTTTAATACTACGCCAACTTTTCCCTATTTATATCCGCCCCTGGTAATAAAAACAGGTGTAATTTCGTTTATGTTTTGTCGCTTTCTTTTATTTTATACCTGACCTTCGTTGCTGAAATACTTTCATATTTCCAAATAAGGTCTAAAGCGTTACTATTATTTTGCTTTGTATATTTTGTTAGAGTTTAAACGTTATTCATAAGACATTTATTGATTTACTAAAAATCATTGACTTATTAAATTCAGAGATAAAAATTTATACCATGCACACTGCATTATATAAATTTTTACTTATGATGATCACGTTTTTGCCAATATATTACGTTTTCCCAAATGTTAGGTAATAGAGGAAAATATCAGGCAAATGGTAGTACAAATTAATTAAACACATTATAATTAAATTCTTATAAAACAAAATAAATCTTAACACAACAACGTCCATCTAAAATACATAAAATTTACAAATATCTTGGTGTTACTTGAAAACTATTTGGTATTAACAATATCACAACCCTATGAAGACTCTATTTCGGCTTAAAAATAAAATATATGTCCCAAAAATGAATCTTATGAAATACAAAATAAGATTTAAATTCGCTTTTCAATTCTGCAAAATCTTCATTATGCATAAATGATGTCTCAATTTTTGGGAACAGTGCCTCACGTCTCTAAAACGTTTCTAATGTAAGGCACATTAGATATTGACCTGCGCGTAAAAGCAGGAATGGACCGAAAATAGGAGGGTCAAAAGGATTCTTAGCATACGTACCTATTACCAATATATGGTTCAGGTTGACTATCACACCGATATTATTTTAAATAATATATATACGAAAAATACAGTAAAATTACAAACGTCAAATATATTTGCTGTATTTAATTTTTTTATAAGCTCTAAAAATAATTGTAAAGTTATATCGGCCTTAAATTGTGGGAAGATTCTAGTCGCATTCCTCCGTTAAATGGCAATGCCGTTTTTTTGGGCAAAAAACGAATCAGCTCCCTTGTCACCAATACAAGCGATGAGATGAGGTGTTATGTCTCTTAAGAAGTGTTAAGCACTTTGACTTCATAGTACAGAGGTTTCTTCCGCAAAGAGTTTATACGCATGTTTTTGACTAAAGGTGTCATATGTATATATGGATCTTAAGCAGTTCAGCCTATTCTTCCGCGGATTGGGAGCCTTTACCATTGTTTGGCACTGTCTAAACGACATGTTTGGCTCAGTTTGTAGTAACACTACTTGCTGTGCCAGCGGTCGCGGGTCAAATCCCGCTGGGGGCATTCATTTGTGTGATGAGCACGAATGTTTGTACCTAGTCATGGGTGTTTATATTTATAATAATATGTATGTATTTAAAGTTATATATGTGTAGTGTATCAACTATCTGGTATCCATAACACAAGCCTCGTAGCTTACCATGGAAGTAGATGGCGCTGTGTGTTAATGTCCCAACATATTTATTATTATTTATTATTATTTACTGTCTCCTTAACGTGAGACGGGACCAACATCAATGTCAATGAATGTAGAGTCCCACACACACACACACACACACACACACACACACACACACACCATCAGATCTCATGATATTATTTCCACTTATTACTCTGTTACTACCTAATATTATACTTTAAGTAGTACATATCCGTTTTGAGGCAACACCTGCCTCAAAATCCTTTTTTTGAATAGATCGCAATTACAAGTAAATCATAAAATTATCATTATTTTAATGTCATTACCATTAAATTATAGATTTTTATTAATTAGCCTACTTCAAGTCCTTGAAAATATTTGGATCAACAATTTTGATGTGTATCTATAGATTAAGTTCTACCTTCCTATAAGTGCGCAAGAGTTTAAGTTTTTTTTGTGGGTTTTCGCTAATTGTGACCCGATTTTCATGATCATTTTTTATTGAATAAGTTATGACTTAAAAGTCACTTCGTATGAAGTTCGTGGAAAAATAACCCCTAAGGTTGAGATAATTACTTTCGTAACTATTTTTAGTGTCCCTACGTCTTTAGCCATAACTTTTTAGCTAAAAATTACAAACATCGTATAAAATATTGTAAATAATACCTTACTTTTTCTTTTACCTTTTCATAATATTTTTTGTTTAGTATTCCTTTTTTCAAGCAATTCGGAAAAACCAAATATGGTATAATATTCAAGGTTTAAATTTGCGTAAAGCGAGTTCGACATCATTGCCGAAACAAACGAAATAAAGACGGGCTATCAAAGAGACTAGGTAACGTCTCGAGGGGGTTAACAAGGCAGCGATATATGAAAATGTATTTACAAAAGCAAAATATGGAAGGAAAAATTACCTTATAAGCAATTTCTGTAAATATCGTGTAGTTTGCACATATTTTAATGTTTTTGTTGCTCTTTTTTATGCATAAGCAAAAAAAACAATATAGTAGTGGTAAATTCTAATATTTTCTAGTAAACTCAATTTCTATCTGAAAAATGTTTTTGTCTTCTATCACACACGATGATTGCGGTTAACTGTCTTGTCTGGTAGTTTTTGAGGTTATCGCATTCAGACAGTCAGATAGACGCGGTGGGGGACTTTATTTTATAACTAGCATTGCCAACAGCTCCGCCCGCATTCAGATGACCAAAAACCAAATTCTTAAGTTTTACATATTAGTATACTCTTACATTACAGTTTTTGTATTTTTTCTCAGAAATGAGATATTTTTCCGCGTTAAAAAGTATCCTATATGTTGACCCGGATAATCAGCTATGACCATACCAAATTTCATCAAAATCCGTCCAGTAGTTCCGTCCAGTAGTTTTTCTGTGATGCGGTAACAGACAGATAGACAGACAGACAGACAGACAAAAATTCTAAAAACTGTAGATTCGGCCTCTGTATCGAAAATAATGTCTATTTCAATAGATTTTCCAAAAAATATTTAATGTACAGATTTGACTCAGTTCGAATTTTATTATATGTATAGATTTAGGTCCAATAAAATACCTGTGTAAAGGACATCCAAAAGCAGGCACGATTTTTACGGGGCTTTACCTACTTTACATCACAATACCGATAACCGTACTTTCAACTGGCAAGTTAATGGAGGGCGACCTGTGAAATTCAAGTCAGTCTCCGAATAAGACGCTCTCGCACATTTTCTTGTTTATATGGTTTGTTTTTTACTGATAAATTTTCAGATTAATTCCGTAGATTTACGCTATTGAATATTTAATATTTTAAATAAAACTAGGTATCTTTTCAGATTTTTGCGCAGATTTATTTAGATTTTTGGTTCGCGAGATTTCTAATGCAATTTATTTTTTTCAATAAACTTAAAATTGAAAGTTAGTAGCTTGTTTTTATATTCAAACTTTCTTACTAATTTTTATTTATTTTAAATGTATAATTTTAACTTTTTTATTATTTTACGCCACAGCCGTTTGTAATAGAGAGAGGAATCATTTAATTTTAAAAATACGTAGTAATCGGAAAACACCGACAGACATATTTTAATGGCTTAGAAGTGTCAAAAAACAAGTTATTTATAGAGATCAGAAACTTAACAATCTAAATAATTGTTGTAATGTAAAAACTTAAATTAATTATTTATTTCCTTCGTACGATTTTATTATTTTTATATAAACATTAATAATTAATGGCATTAATTTGTGTGTTTTTGATTTAAACTTTAAACCTCGACATTTCGAATACTTGGCAAAAGTTTGTTTGCACATGAACAGTAATGATTAAAGTTAAGCTCAGTATAAAATAAAGAAAAATATATTCCTTTTAATAGTTTTATATATATTTGTATCATAGATAGTTAATATAAAATAACAACCTTTATAATTAGAAAAATTACACCAAAAATGATAATATACTATACTAGCGACTGTACTTACGATTTAACGTTTAGTATAGATTTCTCAGATATGAGATATTCTCTCGCAGTAAAAAGTATCCTATATGTTGACCTGGGTAGCCAGCTATCATCATACCAAATTTCATCAAAATCCCTCCACTGATTTTTCCGTGATGCGGTAACAGACAGACAGACATATACAGGAGGTTTCGGGGGCGATAAATCTATCTAGATTAGTCTTATGTCTGAGAAAACGCCTGTTCTCGAGTTTTCATGCGGTTTTCTTTCACATTATTCCACACAAAATAAATATGGTCGGTAATTTCGACAATCACAGGTTCGAATCTTGGTCTGGTACAAAGTTTTTACTGTTGTTTATTTTTGTTATTTTTATATTTATTGAAGTCTTTAGCTTTTAAAAAAAATTTGTACTGTAGCCCAAAAACTTCGAGTCAAGCTCGGTAGCCCAGGTACTCATTTCTTAGTCTGAGATATACACATAACTTTGGAAAGAAAGATGTATACTTAAATTTTATGTATTAATTTCTACCTAGATTTGATTAATATTTTAATTTTATAGCATTTTTTTATCAAAAAAACCTACTTCAAACAAAAACACTAACAAGTAAAAAATAACTGATTGGTAGTTTTCATTTACTATACGTACCTAATCAAATATTTTCGAAGTCGGTGTGCTTTGCTTTGTATCGGCTGGCACCGATCCCAATAAATGAAAACTATCAATCAGTTATTTTTTACTTTTTAGTGCTTTTGTTTGAAGTCGGTTATTATTTTTTTGTTAGAAAGTTTTTATGTTTCCCTTTTTAGTGTAGATAGTAGTAGCAAAGTCAGAATCCTAACGTGTTAGGCTTGTCAAATCAAACAAAATAAGCCCAAACTTAAAGTATCTACTATTAGGCGTTGAAGAGTTCCACCTATCTGCCTTCTGGCCTTACCATCAGACCAGGTTAACGATACCGAACCACTGCACTATCAACGGAAATAGATACACTTGCAAAATTTTAAGTCAAAATGACAATTAGAAGTAGGTTTAATTCATCATTAGCTGTTTTTCCACCCTTAGGGGTGGTACTTTTTTTTTGAAATTTAACTGGGACCAATCTGGAAGTATACCCTTTCAAAAAAAATTGTCCAAATCGGTTAATAAATGACAGAGTTCTGAGGTAACAAACATAAAAAAACAGCCGAATTGAGAACCTCCTCCTTTTTGAGGAAGTCGGTTGTAAATGAGCTCTACTCCAAATAATCAGAAATACAGATTAATTGAAAATTCTTTAATTAATAATTACTAACTCTTCAAATTGCATATATGAAATATTAATTAAGAAACTAGAGCTTAATGAACGTTATAAAATCCTAATAATAGTCGAGAGACTTGGGGCTTTGTTAAGAAAACGGAGTACATAATTATGTTAGAGATTAAACAACAGTACTTAACACTCGTTATTTTTCTTAGTAAGTATCATTTTATTTGATTTCTATTGAAATAGGTAAGCAATAAAAGTAATGGAAAATGTCCTCCTGATCGATTTCTTCAATAGGGTTACCATCTCACGGTTTTTTTCATATATGCAGAAGATATTACAGAGAGTGCATTTGTGTCGGTGCACAAGTATGCGCACAGACACAAGTTTTTGTCCCTTTTCTATCCCTTTCACTCTCGATGCTAGATGGGACGATTCAACAAGATCGGTGGAAAATCAGGTGCAGGACCAAGAACTTTACGTGCTCTCGGAAACGCGTTAACGCACCATTGCCAGCTTAACAATTTCAGACTGTTACTAAGAATTTCTTAGCGGCAAATCCCAATAACTATATTGGTCCGAGCCGGGACTCGAACCTAGTGCCTTTGCATCTCAGCCATACATACTAACCACTATACCAACAAAACGATCACAATACTATTGGTCTAAAAGGTAGAGTTATTTTATTTATTTATTTATTTTAATCCACCAGTGATAATTACATCAATACAATATTTTATAAAAAAAATATATAGAGTGTAACTTAATTCTAAATGTATTATCTTTTAAGACAGATAGAGCACGCAATTATTAGGAATTTTATAAATTATTTATATGGTATAATCAAATGAAATACATTAATTAAAAATTAAATACATTAAAAATTAAACAAAAAAAAATTAAATTTAAAAAAAGTTATTGAGGTTAAACTAGTAATTCTTAGTAGAATTGACTTAGATGAGAATAGAATTTAGTCAATCGGTTTATTTTAGCTTTGCCTCTAATAAACTTTTCAGTTAGGCATATAAATAAATGTTCTTTTGAAAGTATAAAGCTTAGAGTCAATGCACTGTTATATTGCAGACGGCACTTACCTTTCCAATGGTACTAGTTAATAGTTTCTTGCAAAAAGGTCTTGTTATCTAGAGAGAAATTATTTCTATTTCTCTTTAAGTAGGTACGAGTACAAAGCCTAAAGTTTTAAAAGAATTTCGAAAAACTAGTTTTATATATAACCTTAAGCCATGTTTTCGGATTTTTTCGCGGATTTATTTTGATTTTTGGTTCCCAACGTTTCGAATGATTTACAGCAATCACGCGGGAGAATAATCGGCGAAAAAATCCGAGAAGATAGTTCTATTTAAAATGTCAAATATTAGTGTAAATCTAACAAAGTATTAGTTAAGCCAATAATTGATTTAAACCAAAAACATGCTTTATAGACGGAGAGATAAATAAAACAAAAATAATATGTTTGTAAAAACTATGTATTTGAAAGATCTTATAAAATTTTATATATAAAACTTATCTATTTTACTATTTTCTAACATTAGGAAAAATTTGGTTTCACTACTTAAACATTTTCTGCCCTATTATAATATTTCATATAACCCTTGGATAGCTTAATGTAGAAGGGGCTCACAACACAAAGGTGGTCTGTTTGAACTTCACCGGTCTTCAAAGCACACTGTATAAACACTCTATTTGATTGAGTACTTTTGTGTTAAGAAATTTTCTATATAGTATATACTATTTATTATGGTAATAGCAGAAATAGACTATTTCAAGGTAACTCAGACATATTGCGAAGTCGTCTTCAATAGATATAAATACCTTTAGGAACAATAATGTAACTCGTATTTGTTAAAAAAAATACACTTACTTTAGAACCAAAGTTAGAAAAAAAACAGTGGCACTAAGTTTTTTTTTAAGTTGCATCACTACTCCTGCGTAATTGGCCGAAATCGGTAAAGATGACCGATGATAATAAAGATTGTATTTTATAATTTTGTAGGAGATTGTATTGTATTTGACGACACGTTTGGCTCAGTTTGTAGTACCCTACTTGCTGTGCCAGCGGTCGTGGGTTCGAGTCCCGCTGGGGGCATTCATTTGTGTGATGAGCACGAATGTTTGTACTTTAGTCATGAGTGTTTATATTTATAACATATATGTATTTAAAGTTATATATGTGTAGTGTATCAACTATCTGGTATCCATAACACAATCCTCGTAGCTTACCATGGAACTAGATGGTGCTGTGTGTTAATGTCCCAACATATTTATTTATTTTATTTATTTTAATGAATACCCTATCACATTTACATATACTAATGTTATAAAAATAATGATTTCAAATTACAGGTTTACTCCATTTCTCCAATTGTCAAGGATGGGTAGAACTTAAGGAATTTTTCAACCCATTTTCCGTAGACGTTCCTTCATTGGATTCTATAGCTGCTACCAGCAAGTGTGTAGGATGCCCTAGAATTTACTTACCGATATGCGCGGACGATAACAATACATACGTCAACGAATGTAGAATGCATTGCGCTAACGAAAACAAGAAAAAGTATCCGAAGGTCAAGTTGGTTAGAACTGGTCCATGTGAAGTTTTTCCTGATTTAATATGATTTTCCTTATTTAAACTTTAAAATTATTCTCATAGTATAAAAAAATGTAAGAGTATGCTGTTGGTTTGATTATAATTATTTTCCATTCTTTGACGTATTGGAGAAATACGCTTTTGGACTTTTAAATTAAAATTAAAATATTTATCTTACACCTATAGTATTCATAATTATATTTATGAGTTAAAGAGTGGCAAAAATATTTTTAATGCCATTGAATAACAATGTCCAGTGTCTACCTAAACGGTTTTGTCCACAGCGGCCAGTCTCACTGAGACTAGCTAATTGCGCAGGAGACATTATAGTTCTCATGCATCTGCGCAGATCAAGTACTTTTCTTGTTTCTTTTGCTCTTAAAATTCGATGGGACAATATTTCAACACGACAAGTGAGATATAAGAAGCAAGACTAACAGCTTATTTGATCGGCGGTGGTATTACACCGCCAACTTTCTAAGTTAGACAAACTGCTACCGAGAATTTCTTAACAGAAAAATCTATTGACTAAACTTAGCCAGAACCGGGACTCGAACTGAGAGCCTCAGGTAGAAAAGAAGGTGGAGCCAAAAAATCCTACTATTTTGGGTAATAATCTGAAATAACACAACAATATATTTACAAAATATAAAAAAAATTATAAGAATAAATCAAACTGCACTGGAACAATGTTCCTTGGCGTGTTGTATGAATTGCATAAATGTATCTCCCAACTTTGATTAGGTTCTAATTAGTTTTGAACTAGACGCTTAGAGACATCAGTTGGAAAATAGCTCGAAGCAATAACAAAAATAAATGCAGTACAAAGCTAAATAAACACTTTTCCATTTATCTAACATGATGCGTATCAGTTATACTGTAATTTTCATCTTTTATATTATACTAGCAGTACCCGAGGCTTCGCCCGCGTTTAAAATTCCGATCACTACCAAACTCCACAGGTTCACCCGTTGGACTAATCTGAAGATTGCCTAAAAAATTCATGAAAATTGTTTCAGCCGTTTTAGAATCTATAGGGAACATACATACACACATCGATTTTTATATATGTACGGCTTAAATTAAAACATATAATTAGCTACTAGGTTAATAAAAAAAGCAAAAATATTGCATAAATTAACTGAATTTTGATTTACTTTAAAGTAATAGAAGATGTGGTGATAATATTACTAAAAACAATGCTAAAAATAATATTAATTAAATTTAATGGTGCACTGGCACACTTATAAATAGAAAGATATATGGAAATTATGGGGTGTCTCGAGAATATATAATTATATTTACATTGTACATATAACACTTTTATAGTATATATCAAACATTTAAAATATTTTAACATAAAACTGATTATATTTAATAAATTGTATACGTATTAAGCCATTTTTAACGTCCCACTGCTGGGTATAGGCCTATCTCAATGCGAGAGGCAGCAGGGCCATAATACACCACACTGGCCAATTGCGGTTGTTGAGAATGATTCGCACATGAAAATATTAGAGATGTGAGACCCGGGATTTGAACCTGCTTCACTCGGTTTCCCAAGCGAGCGCGTTACCACTGGGCTACCATGCCTACTTAGTAACTACATTTTTCTAACAATGTATTTTAAAAAATACTTTAAATTCCAAGTAAAGCGATAGCTAATTAGTAATATTAATTAAACAATCTAACACTGCACAATATACAAATAAAATCTAAAGTACGTTCAGAAAAATATAAGCAACCTCACTTAGTTATTTTTTTTATAGAAAGCTTTATAGAAAACGAGTTATGGTTTCGAAGTAAATGAGACTTAAAATCTACGCGGGAAATGAACTCATAACTTTAAGACCTTTTGCTGGATCAGATGGTTGGTTGGTTACAATGAAATAATTAAATAGGTATTTCTGAGATTGTTCGAGCCATTTATCTCTTTTTAGTGATCCATAAATACAATGAAAAAGCAAAACATTTTCGGATTATTCTTGTGTATGTATGATTATTTGCCACAACCTAAATTTTCAAATACTGAACTATCCATAAACTAAAAAATTCTAGAAACTTCATCATTTATATTTTACTCCCATAAATGTAACATAACAAGAGATATATTAAAAATCCATACTAATATTATAAATGTGAAAGTGTGTTTCTTTGTTTGTTTGTTTGTTTGTTTGTTTGTTTGTTTGTTTGTTTGTCTGTCCTTCTTTCACGTCGAAACGGAGGGACGGATTGGCGTGATTTTTTGTGTGGAGCTAGTTGGAGGGCTGGAGAGTGACATAGGCTACTTTTTACCGCGCGAGTTTATCTAATTCCCACGGGAAAACTTTATAATACAATCCAAAAAAATATTTATAATCAGAATTACTTGAAACTTAATGCCTAATGCCGTTAAATACAATTAAATAAATACGTGTTTTAGCATTTTTAAAAATTCATAAAAATTAAAAACCTCACTTTTTAATATAATTTACATTCAGACACATTATAGGTACACATAACTGAAATGCTTCAAGTAATAAACTCGTTTGAATCAAAATTCAATTAGCCATATATACAGAAAACAAAACTAGATTTGATTTTGTGTGAGCACTCGAATGGAGTAGGGTTCCGTAGAATATGAAAATTTTTGGGCCATGAATATTTTTGAACAAATTATAGAGGATTTCCATTATGTATTTCCGGTAACTGTTAAAATGTTTCTACTTCTTTCGATTTATATCGACAAAATTTGGCGTAAAAATTGCTTATTGAGTGGAATCTTACATAAGTTGCTTTTTATACTCTCTTTTGTTCTTTAAAATGTTACCTTATAAAATAATTTTGTTCCAAAAAGTTTTTATATGGAAATATCAATAATTCCATAATTTTTAAGAGGTAAGATATTCTTTATTTAGGAAAAAAGCCATGTAACTCAAATACTTAGTGACTGGAATAAGATTCACTATAACAGCTTCCTCTTATAACTTGTATGTTCCAATACTATTCTTGGCAATTTTTAGTGAATGCTTAAATTTAAAAACCGTTTAACAAGTACACAAATTAACATCATAATCTAACTTTTAAATTATCAAAAAGTTAATTACATTCTTATTACTTTGAAATAACAAACGATGTAGTAATTTGAATTCATGATAGAACAACTGAAACGCTCATATTAATATTAAAAATTCCTAGAATCCTTAGAATATTTAGCTTAGTTACAATATTTTGTGTCCGGTTTAAACAGAATGTTCATATCCTACAGTGAGTACTCACATTAATTAATTAAAAACTTACATTTGGCTATTTCTCTACAATAAATAGAAAAGGAAGAAATATATATTATTATATATAGATATAATATAATAGATAGCTGTTAAGTTAGATTATCTTTTCTTTATTTCTTTATTATTTTAAAAACATGTTAGCTTTCTTAACAAAAATTGCTGGATATAAATAAGATTCTTTTAAACTTATAAATATTAAATGCATATGTCTAGGTAATACAGTTTTTAAAGTTATTTAAAAATACATATTGTCATCTATACATATAACAAAATTGTAACTAAGTCGAACCTGTACATTAAACATTTTTTGGAAAATCTTATTGACATTATTATCGATACAGAGGCCGAACCTATAGTTTTTAGAATTTTTGTCTGTCTGTCTGTTACCGCATCACGAGAAAACCACTGGACAGATTTTGATGAAATTTGGTATAATGATAGCTGATTATCCGGGTCAACATAAAGGATACTTTTTACCACGGGAAAATATCTCATTTCAGAAAAAAAAACAAACTGCATTGTAAGAGTATACTAATATGTGAAACCTAAGAATTTGGTTTTTGGTCATCTTAACGCGGGCAGAGCCGCGGGCAATGCTAGTTGTTATATAAAATAGTTTGTACCACATATTTAAAGATGTACAAGATTGTAATAGAAATCGAGGTTCTTCAAAAAGCTACATTTTACTTCATTACAAAGTTTGGGACTACGAAATGAATTAGTTACAGAAACGGAGTGAATGGATTTTAATTTAGATTGAAAAAGTTCGTACTAATGAAAATTCTTTTAATTGCTCTCGCTTGTTAAAAATGCTACGTTACATACAAACGAGTACAATTTAGCTTATAATCGAATGTTTTTTGAAAACCAGGAACTTTGTGCGATTTAATTAGCAAAAAGCTTAATCAAGCTTATGAAGCTTTTAACGCCTATTATGCTTAACCGCTTACTTTTTTCCTAAGTAAAAATTCATGGTTTTTGGTTTATTAGATTTGTCTCCACCCTGAATAGCAGAATAATTATTAAAATATCAGAAAAGTTCACGAAAAAATATATAATTTATTTAGTTAACGCTGGCTAATAAAAAATTATATCTACTTAAAACGTACCTAGCGACGAACCCGAGCTAAGCGACGGTGAGCCGCTAGTTATAAATAAAAAAGGCACGTAAGAACATACCCGAGCGAAGCTGGATAAGTCGATAAAGTGTGGATAAGTCGCTAATCTATACTAATATTACAATGAGGTAAAGTTTGTGAGTTTGTGAATTGTGAGTTTGTGACGTTGTAGGAGGTAATCTCTGGATCTACTGATTACTGAACCGATTTAGATGAAATTTGGTAAGAAGATAGTTGGAGACCCTGAAGAATCATCCCTTAAGGAAGTGAAAATGAGGATGAAAGCTTGTACGGGGAATCAACCTAGGAACGAACCCGAGCGAAGCGAGGGTGAGTCGCTAGTAATAAAATAAAATGTCGGCATGGAATATAATAAGCACTAAGCAGATAACCAAAGCCGGTGAAAGTTTGGTTTACCAGAGACATCACTAGTGCGTTACCACCTGATATGAAAGGATTGAGGATAAAGAGAAAGGGATAAATGGTGGCAAAACTAACTGTCGCTCTTGTGTTAATCATACAAAAATAATATACATATCCTTATAATCCTTATAAATAACAATTTCATGTTTTCACGACACCAGTTCTATAATTTTCAAGGATTACAGTCTCACAACAAAGCTAAAATGTAATTGCGAAATAAATTTTTGAATTAACAAAACCCCGTCACAAAATCAAAAAGTACAAAAGTGAGTCCTAATTAGTACCGACAAAGCCTCGAGTGGAAATGAAAAAAATGGTTAATTAAAAGTAACAAAATACAATTTGAAATTTTACAAGTAGATAACAAACGTAACGAATTCCTTTATAATATGACCCGAGTCAATAAAGTACCTAAATAAAGTATACTGATATTTATACTGCTTTTTAAAAAAGTTATCACTTTAAATAAAGTTATAAAACTAACAAATATATAACGTATTTTTTATGTATTTATATGTTGGTACATTAACAAACAGCACCATCTAGTTCCATGGTAAGCTACGAGCTTGTGTTATGAATACCAGATAGTTGAAACTATCTACTCAATTATATAACTTTAAACTTAACCGATTTTTTTTTGCTTAGTAGTTATTGAAGTGCTGTGCTATTGTTATCGATAAATCATTATGAAAACAGTTACAAATTTTTTATAGATAGGTAAATTCTATTCATATACGATTACCTCAAATTTTCAACTCAATCATAATCATATGGTCAAATTACGACCACTGGACGAATCTAGAATAATTAATTAGTCTGCAACTTCATAAAAAAATAAGCTATAAAATGCAAAAAGTTTTTTTTAAATCGTACTATTGTAGAGATAATAGCATTCAAATCAACAAAAAGACAAACTCTTCAGTTTTATAATATACTAACGACTCACCCTCGCTTCGCTCGGGTTCATCCATAACTTGCTTCCCATACAAACTTTTATCCCCATTTTCACCCCTTTAAGGCATACTTTCCGGGATAAAAAGTAATCTATGTCCTTTCCAGGGTCTCAAACTATCTTCTTACCAAATTTCATCTAAATCAGTTGTGTAGATGCATAGATTACCCCCTACAACGTCACAAACTCAAAAACTCACAATCTCGCAAACTTTACCTCTTTATAATATTAGTATAGACTAGCGCGGGTTCGCCTCTAGGCAAACAAAATGAAACCTATACCACGGGAACCTTACATTTTCCGGGATAAAAAGTAGCCTATGTATAATTCCAGACTATAATCTATCTCTGTGTCAAATTTCATCCAGATCCGTTCGGGCGTGAAAGAGTAACAAACATCCATACTCACAAACTTTCACGTTAATAATATTAAAAGATACGGATAAATAATTAATACTAATAAATATATTGGGACATACTCGTATCTGTACATATTAGTACAGATAAATTAAATTAAATTGATTTAATTTAAGAATTAATTTGAAAAAAATGCTTTTTTCAGTTTCAATTGCAGCTAGACTGCTCACCATATTCAATTATATCGCCACTCAAACACTTAACCCAACTTTAAATCCAAGACAAGCCATACAATTCCAGGATTGGTATATGTCAAAAATCGTCGATCCTCTCCCTCTGCTGGAGACCATTAAGAACTGTGACTGCCCTCGTATCTATATACCTGTTTGTGGCACCGATAACAAAACGTACACAAATATATGTTGGATGAATTGCATGAACAGCAAACGTAATACTGATGTAGACGTATACTATACTGGCCAATGCTTCCAGTTTATACATCCGTTTGATTATTGAATTATCATTTACATATTTTAGCAGACAAGGAAAATTTAATTCAAAAACAGTTTGAAACTATTTGTAACAACTTAAAGAGTGTATTTTTTTATATGTATATTATAATCATTGTTTTGAAGTAAATCTAATTCATGAAAAAGTATCATAAAAATCGGTTTAAAATTGGCGAAGACATCATACAACAAACACAAAAAAATATCCACGAGTTAAGTGTCTACTTTTTTTTAATGAATCAATTAATGTATTTTTATAATAGTTCTGTTATTTATTTTAATAAATACGAGTATATTATAATTTTTCTCATTTGAAGCAGTTTTACAATGAACTTGGTGATAAACTTGAAACAAAGTTGTAAAATTTTTGACTTTATGATGTAATCAATATCAAATAAGTATTTTAACTACATAAAAATTTAGAGATTATAGAAATTCTGGAATGAGTTTTTTTAAGATTATGCATTTTGGCCAACAATGTTAAGAAACCGCTATTAAAGTAAGAAAAGTAAATAAAAACATATTATTTTATATATTTTATTTTTGGACTATGTAAAAATACACAGGAGGTAAAATATTTACATTTCATCGTATTATTAAATCTTATGACTTTCTGTTATCAATTTGCTGATCACTTAGTAGATTTTTACTGTATTATTAAAACAAACCTAGTCATATACTCGTAATAATTATAGATTTAGTTAACTAAAAAACAGGTTTTCGATCAACTGTGATGTATGAAAATCTTGTTAAAACTCGATGGTTTTAAAAATATAGCTTTTAAGGAGTACTGGCTTCCTCCAAAATCTGTAATCAAATAAGTCCAATGGACTTGTCATCCCCGTTTCATATACTTTCAAGATTTCCCAAATATATATCTTAAATTGTAAGTACTACAATCTATATAGAATAAAGGCAAAATCGGAGCCCTTGGTTTCATCATGTCCGTCTACCCGTATGTCAGAGCCATTTCAATGAGCGATTATTTGAGGTAGGTACGTGACTTAGATAAATAGGCCTTATGTGAACCGCTAGTCTTGCAGTCAATTCCGTATGAAAAACAAAAAAATGTGGTGGTAATCCACTTATCCTACAGAGTTGGAATTTTACATATAAGCCCAGTTCTAATGGGAATTATTTTAATGATTATAATGATTATTCTGTTGATTGACTCCAGAAGAATCTACTTCTCAACGAGAAGAGACTCTTTGAAGGGTAAAAAGTTAAAAAGACACGAAATTTTACATAGAGATTCAATTATTATAGCCCTTTCTAAAGTCCACCATGACTTGGTTCTAGATTTGGCTCCAAATAAGGTCTCTCCTTAGACCTCAACAGCATACATACGAAAATTTTGTATTAGCATTCAATTATAATAGCCCGTTCTTAAGTCCACTATGGCCTGGCTGCTGCACTCAGGGTATGAGAGATCTCGTCACCAGTCAACGGCAAAGATATGAAATTTTGTATACGCGTTTAATCATGATGCAGTTGACTTAAATGTACCCACACCATGACTTGCTAACACTATGATTTTTAAAATAAAAAAATATTTTTTATATATTTATTTAATGCTCAAAAATGAGGAAAATAAAGCTATAAAAGCTTGTGTTTTCAAATATTATTTTGACATTTATTTAATCTTTTCAACCGACTTCAAAAAGGAGGAAGTTCTCAATTCGACTGTATGTTTTTTTTTATGTTTGTTACCTCAGAACTCCGTCATTTATTAACTGATTTGGACAATTTTTGTTTTGTTTGAAAGGGTAGACTTCCAGATTGGTCCCATTTAAATTTCAAAAAAAAATACCACCCCTAAGGGTGGAAAAACAACTAATGATGAATTTAACCTACTTCTAATTGTCATATTGACTTGAAACTTTGCAAGTATTTCTATTGCCGTTGATACAGTAGTTCGGTGTTGTTGACCTGATCTGATGGCAAAGCGAGAAGGTGGATAGGTGGAAGTCTTCAACGGCTAATAGTAGATACTTTGAGTTTGGGCTTATTTTGTTTGATTTAACAAGCCTAACACGTTAGAATCCTTACTTTGCTACTACTGTCTACACTAAAAAGGGAAAAATAAAAACTTTTTAACAAAAAAATAAAAACCGACTTCAAACAAAAGCACTAAAAAGTAAAAAATAACTGATTGGTAGTTTTCATTTACTATACATACCTAATCAAATATTTTCGAAGTCGGTGTGCTTTGGCTAAGTAATTAAAGCCTACCTATTAAATACATACCTAATCAAATATTTCCGAAATCGGTGCCAGCCCATACAAAGCAAAGCACACCGACTTCGAAAATATTTGATTAGGTATGTATAGTAAATGAAAACTACCTATATAACTACTAATCAGTTATTTTTTACTTTTTAGTGCTTTTGTTTGAAGTCGGTTTTTATTTTTTTGTTAAAAAGTTTTGATATAACAAATCACATATACTAAAAAATAACATAAAAATGTTTTATGTTACGCAACCCCCGGAATGCGTGTCAGTTGGTGTTTTATTATTATAATTATTAAAATATTACTGTAATTAGGTACTATTCGTATATGATTCCAAGGGTAAGACTTGTTATTTAAATAAAAAATGAATTGCTCTCTATCAACATAATGAGTAATTAATTTAAACGTGAAATACGTTAGGAAAGCAATAAAAATGTAATTACACGAATTTATCGTGATATGAGTAAAGAAAAGTCTAATAATTGAGATTTTATGAGACAAATTACGATCTAATTATACATTAATGACAATTTTTATCACACAATATAATTGAGTACGTGCGTTGACAAAATGAAAATATCTTGTAAGTTTAAATTCTAATAATTTTACTTTTTTTCTACTTTTCATAGAAAGTAAGTATCAGCTGCAGAAGTCTATGCTGGTATATTACACACTTTAAACATTTGTAAACTAATCCTATGGCTTTTTTCTCAAAATGTTAAAAAAAACTTACATTATGTTGACGACACGTTTGATTCAGTGTGTAGTAACCCTACTTGCTTTGCAGCGGTTGCGGGTTCGAATCCCGCTGGGGGCATTCATTTGTGTGATGAGCACGAATGTTTGTACTCATAAAAAGGACCAAACGAAAAAATCTATTTATGATATGAAAAAGGAATGGTTTATATAATATGTAATTGTTGATATTTTCAGTAAAAATGTTATTATTTGCGTTATTTTTAAACGAACTCTCATCAAAAACTACAAGAAGGTGGACAACTAGAAGGCCAATCGTGATGTACTTGCCGCCACTAAATAGAACCGTACCTTGTGAGATGTGTCCAAACGTGTACTTTCCTGTTTGCACAACAACAAATGAAACATTTATAAACATATGCCAAATGCTCTGTCTGAAAAAAAATCTGCAAGTTGCAAGACGTGGTGTTTGTATTGACTTTTAAGATAATAAAAGATTTTTGAGATTAGTAAAATATTATTTAAATAACCAATCTTTTTATGGAGTTGTGGTCAGATATATTATGGTTCCACAGAACTGCCTTTTTTATGTAACTCTATATTCTATTTTTATTGTGGCTGAGCCATGGTAGCCCAACAGTAACCCACTCACTTGGAAAACCTATGAAGCGGGTTCAAATCCCGGGTCTTGCACCTTTGACATTCATCATCTCATGTTCGATTTATTTCCATCATATCTTACCAATTGTCTTACGGTAAAGGAAAACATTATAAGGAACAATCGTCTCAAAGCAAGAATTGTCTGAGAGAACGTAGCAAGTTTATTGTAGGTACATAAAAAAACGCCTAATAACATATTCTTTTACCATAATCAGATATGATGTTATTAAGCTACGCACACTCAGCCATATCACCCACTAGAACAGCAATAATCTCCCTCTTGTGAGCCGAATCCGACCACATTTAATTACACCGACACAGGACACGGGCGTATTATAATAAAGCAAATCCACGGTTCTCTCTACGAAGGCTCTCAAGTTAGAAGAGCCTCTCGGATTAATGGGTTTAAAATAAACTGGATAATTCATTAATTTAAAAAAAAAGAAATATCTGTCTGTGATTTCTAAAATGGGGGCTTAGACAAGATGAGATGTCATTTTACAATCGTTGGAGAACAGGAATCTAGAAAAATATTTGGATATGATATTTTGAGTCAGGGACTAGAAAAAAAGGACTCCACGTAACGCAAATCACAAGTGAAACACTGTTACCAGTTAACTATACGTGAGTGAGAGTAATTGAGTGAGACCAGAATGTGATTCGGATTTTTCCTCATCTTTTAAATATCCCTTAGTATTTTTCTAGCAAAAAAATAGTAAATTGTAACAAGTGTTAGTAAAGAACATGTATGTGTGTGTCAAAGCATGTATATGAATAATAACGGTGGCCACTTGGCGTATAATGACGTAAGTGTGTACGTAAGGAGTGTATGTATGTGCTTGTACGTGTATGTGCTTGTTGGTATATTTGGGGTGCTTCAGTTTTGATATGACTGGCGCGGAGTACTTCCTTTTTTCTATTCCGATATAGAATATATAATATGAAAAAAGTCATTTAAATACAATTTTTAAATTTTGTTATCTTCAACAATAATTGTCTATAATTGACATCTTGTCTTAAGCCCCAGCTTCACCTGTGTTGACCTCATGATTATTTCCACTATATTGCTTGCTTTATCTCAGTGTCTGTAATAGAAAAAACACTCTTTACTCTTACCCGACTTTTTTCCCTACCGAAAATTAGTTTTAACTTTTTATTCCCAAGGAGGGTTGACGTCAGGCAGGCGGCCGGTCGTAAAACTTTTGCCAAATCCTATCAGCAGTACACTGAAGATGTACTGCGCCGACCCCAAGTGATTTGGGAAATGGGCAGGGAGAAGAAGAAGAAGAAGAAAATTAGTTTTAGCTTAATGTACTTATTAAGGTTTAATTTTTAATTTAGCAAAAATATCTAAACAATATCTATTGATATATGTATGTTTATACATAAATATTTGTATTCATTGCTTTCAACTACAGGAGGGTTACTACCCTTATCGGTGCCTTGAAAAGATTGATGTAACAATAAAATCTATTTTAGGGTATGAGTGTTGGGGAGTTGATAATAATTATTAATAAATTTAGATTTTTATTCCTTTCATAACTTATACCACACTTCAACCCATAGAAGGTTCCGTCACCACAACAATAAAGTAATCTCGTCTGTATTTATTATTATATGTATGTTTATTTCTACAAAAAGATCTAATCGTAAAAGAAATTTCTAAGATTAACAATGACTTTATTATGTTAAAAAGGATGACATTTAATAGACTTTATTTGGCTTGAATATTTCTAAATGTTTACTAATTATTTTATTACATAAAAATATTATACTAGGACGGTAGGACGAAAAAAATATATTTATTCATACTTTAATAGGACGGATAATAAATAAAGGAGGCTGTTGCTATTCGTCCGATAATTGAATAAAAAATATATTATTCGTCCGACTATTGTCGGTCTGTACGAATATATACCAATTTTTTGTTTTCTAATGTAAAATAAGTGATCTTTAAATGCAGAAGTTTCTATATGAAAAAAAAATACCTTAATCTACCGACTTGAAAACTTATTCTTTTAAATCCCAATGATTTTTAAGTTCAAACATTTTTAAGGTCAAAAAATATTTATAGGTGCAGGAGTTTCTGTATGCAAAAATAAAATAACCTTAACCTACCTGAACTGAGCCGAGCTACTTATTCTACTTACTTATTTATAAGTCTAGATCCGAAATGGTATAAAAGATTTCACATTTATTAGACACAAGTGCACTCTCTATTTCTATCACTCTCATATTCCAGTGGGACGACCACTCGACACGACCGGTGAGAGTTAAGGCGCAGGACCGACGGCTTTACGTGATCTGCGGGGCACGGGGGTGAAACACCGCCAACTTCCCAACTCCGGGCTGTTACTGAGATATAGAAAGTCTCAATAACTAAACTTGGCCCGACCCGGGACTCGAACCCAGGACCTCCGGGTGTGCAGCCGTACATGCTAGCCACTACACCACCGAGGCATTCAAACACTAATATTATAAAGCGGTAAAGTTTGTGAGTTTGTGACATTGTAGGGGGTAATCTCTGGATCTACTGAACCGATTTACATGAAATGTGGATATCATGAATTGTATAAAGGTTTGTTTTGATTTAACGAACGGCTTAGAATTCATAATAGTCTATACTAATATTACAGAGGTAAATTTTGTGATATTGTCACGTTGTAAGGGGTAATCTCTGGATCTATTTACTGAACCGATTTAGATTAAATTTGGTAAGAAGATTGTTTGAGGCATTGGAATGGACATAGGATACTTTTTATCTCGGAAAAAATCCCTTAAGGGGGTGAAAATGGGGTTGAAAGTTTGTATGGGGAACCAACCCAGCCAGTAATTAAATATTTTTCTACTTTATTCATAAATCTATTAAAGTTTTTGTGTATCTATAGTATGTCTTTAAATATAATATGATAACTTTAATCTGATGCTGCTCCCAGGATAATTTACATATTACCAAACTCCTTGATCAGATTAGGTAAATTGTGTTTACGCTTACGTAATGGGCTTCGATGAGTACTTAGCAATCGTGTTTAGTAAATAGTTCACATATAAGACTAATGATATTCAATAACTTAAAAAGTTTTTTTATCTCTCCAAATGAATGGATTTTA
Organism: Brenthis ino; assembly: GCA_921882275.1. NCBI lineage: Eukaryota > Metazoa > Arthropoda > Insecta > Lepidoptera > Nymphalidae > Brenthis > Brenthis ino. The sequence goes on along the minus strand of OV170230.1, from coordinate 3,778,206 downwards.
TTAGAATTCGAAGGCTTGAAGAGTCTTTTCTACTTACTAACAAACTTTTGCATTAACAGTATTAGTGGCTCGATCGACATAAACTTCGAATGTGAGTATACGAGTATAAAGATAAGGGTATCTCTAAGAGAACATCTTAAGTAATTGATTTTTGAAATAATAATATAACATAATTATTCAACAACGTTTGTTCCTTTTTTAACGTCCCACTGCTGGGTACAGATTTTCCTTTAATACAAGATCTGGCCATAGTTCACCACGTTCATCAGGTTTCCTCACGATGTTTCCCTTCACCGTAAAAAAAGTGATAATTAATTTATAAATTATTCGCACAAGAAAATAACAGAGGTGCAAGACTCGGTATTCGAACCCGGGACTTGGCACATATACTTAAGACACCATACCATGCCAACGCAATAAATGTTAAGCTTTAAATTTTAATATTTGCACGAACATTGTTGAAATCAGCCTATAATACCTTATTCAGAGAAGAGTTAAATTATATAGATATTTTACTAAATATTATGTATGTGGTCACTGAAACCCACGCGGTAAAATGTGTAGTACATTGTAACTGTTTTACCACACCGTGGTTAGCGTCTATTTTGGGTACATGTATGTATATTATAATGGATGGAATTACCATCGTTTAAAGTTAGGTAATTTTATAATCATTTTATCCTAGTATAATTTGTATAAATTGCTTCGATGGTCTAGTGATTGTATGTACGGTTCAAGATCCGGATATCCTGAGTTAGAGTCCTGGATCAGATCGGTATAAATATTGAGGTTTTTTGTTAAGAAATTTTCAGCAGCAACCCGGAGTTAGAAAGTTGTTTGCGCCTTATCATTGCATGGGTGGACATTATGAGTTATATAAAGGTTTGTTTTGATTTGACGAGCGACTTAGCATTCATAATAGTCTATACTAATATTATAAAGAGGTAAATTTTGTGAGTTTGTCAGGTTGTATGGGGTAATTTCTGGAACTATCTACTGAACTGATTTAGATGAAATTTGGTAAGAAGATAGTTTGAGACCATGGGAAAGACATAGGATGCCATACATCATGGACATGGAAGGACTTTATATCCCGTAAATCCCTTAAGGGGGTAAAAATGGGAATGAAAGTTTGCATGAGGAAGCAACGGACCCGAGCGAAGCGAGGGTGAGTCGCTAGTCTTGATATATACAAGATTTTGTCTCTGGTTTTTTTTATTAATGTGTAACTAAAGAGACTCGCATCTTACGAACTAAGAGCCCAATTTGAATATGGATCATAGAAAAAACTCACGAATGAGATAATAGGGTACAAAACATCATCCGGGACGCCTGAATGTGGCGCTGAAACGAATGAACCGATTTCAATTTAGTTTTAACAAGCTTACTTACAATTCAAGTATCAATATCAAACCAAAATTAATAACAACAACCAAATTTAATACCATACAGCATTATACAGCATCATTACTGCTAACTTTGCTATTTTACTCCATTCAACTATTCACATTGTTGATAATGAAGAGTCTATCTATTAAATCTATTCAAATGTAATAAAACATTTCTAGTACGTTTTATATTGCATATGACAATGTAACTGATGAATAAGTGGTTCGTATAAAACGTTTCATTTTCACAGTCATTTCATAGTAACATTCTCGCAGGCGAGTGCCTTGACTCAAGTGCATCAATGTTTTCGCTGAGAGCGCCCTAAGTTACATGGCTTAAGTACTCGCTGTTACACGACCTTTAACAGCGAGAACTAAAGTCATGACCTTTGATGAAGCAAGTATTGTATGTGTTTATATATATATATATATATATATATATATATATATATATATATATATATATATATATATATATATATATATATATATATATATATATATAATATTTAACTGCCTCGGTGGTGTAGTGGCTAGCATGTACGGCTGCACACCCGAAGATCCTGGGTTCGAGTCCCGGGTCGGGCCAAGTGCCGTCGGTCCTGCGCCTAAACTCTCACTGGTCGTGTCGAGTGGTCGTCCCACCAGAGTATGAGAGTGACAGCACTTGTGTATGCGCGTACACTTGTGCACTATAATATCTCCTGCGCAGTTGGCTCGTCTCAATGAGATTGGGCGCCGTAGCCGGAATCGGTCAGGAGAACATCATCATCATATATGTATTTAAATTTTATTTATTCATATATATATATATATATATATATATATTTAAATTTTATTTGTCCATTCTATTATTATAACATGTAAAAGTTTGTGAGGAAGGATGGATGGATGAATGTTCGTTACTCTTTCAAGCCAGAACGGCTGAACGGATCTGGATGAAATTTAGCACAGAGATAGATTATAGTCTGGAATAATAGATACATCTGTTAGTTTTTATCTTGTATATTCTTGTAGGAAACATCTGTTTTTGTCTGGGGATGAACGCGAAGCGAAGCGAGGGGAGACGCTTGTGTGTATACACTGCGATTACGATTTTTTTCTCTGCAATTTTTCTTGCTGCCCCTCTATTTTACACTATTTCCTACATACATAGGTTGACTGAAAAAGATTTTTTATAGTCAAGCCCACCTTTGCTGCGTCACTATTATATATTTTATTGTATGTTGTACCTACTTGTTTATTCAATGAAGAATATGTTAATTGTCTTGTTGATATACATAGGTAGTGACAAGCATGTACGATTGTTAATCATGAGTGTTTAAAGGTTAGGTCTAAAATATTTGTAAGGTATTTTTATTGATAAAATACCAACATGTAGTCTCTCTTCAGTTGTGTTAAATTTGCCAAGCTACTAAAGTATGAAAGTTTAAGTTACAAAGGGTACACTGGTGTTAGCGCACATACTTGACTACTGTAGTATTTTACGACATTATTAGTTAGTCTTAGCATAGATTTAATAGGCCCTGGCTGAAAATTAGTCCATAAATATTATAAATAAAATATAGTAATATAGAATATATGTATACTAATTAATGTTCAGGTAAGAACATTCAACTTCTTAACGTCCCACTGCTGGGCACGGGCCTCCCTTCAATACAAGAAGTATCAGGCCATAGTCCACCACGCTGGCCAAGTGCGGGTTGTCGGACTTCACATGTCTTTTGAAAACTTGCTAGGTTCTCTCAGACATGCAGGTTTCCTCACGATGTTTCCTTCACCGTAAGGCAAGTGGTAATTATGTTGGAAATGATTCGCACATGAAAATATCAGAGATTTGAACCCGCTTCACTCGGTTTCCCAAGCGAGCGCGTTACCACTGGGCTACCACCGCCTTATGTAGGTAGGTAGGTAAGAACATTACGGACACATATAAAAGTGTCTGAAGGTGGTAGCCAAGGAAGTGAGAGATGTATGCCTTGATAGGTTTGGAAATATTATTCGTTGTATAATCCATAATGTAGGTATAATACACTGTATGGGAATAGAGCCCGTGACCTAGCAACCTACAAAGGTGTAATACCTTTATAGGTTGCTAGGTAGACACAACAATGATAGACGAAACATCTCAAAAGACGAATCAAATGACTAAAAAATATATGTTCGTATTAACTGTGTTTAAGAGTCCAAGCTCATCGATTTTATGGTACATAATCCTGAGAACGAACAACAGGATTTTTTCCCTTTCTAAATTGGACATCTTAATTTACCTTGAGCTTAGTCCTGTCATACAAAATTATAATATATCTTGCTAACATTTTATCTGACGTCGGCAAATGTCTATGGGCAGCATTATCATTTTCTAATATTCCCTCGCCATCACGAAATTTTATTAAATTTAATCATAATAGAATTAAATAGTAGAGTTAAAATTTATGATCTTCAAGTAAAACATGCATTGTACGTTTTTGATTGATTTTCAATTTTCGTGTCATCGGGACCTGTACTGGTGGTAGATGTATTTCATTTTTATTTATTATATTCAGCTGCCTTTTTAGCACAACTTAGCAGGCTAACCTGCTAAGTTTTGTATGAAGATTCTTGGAAGGACAAACGACTGAGCCAATTTCAATAAAACTTTCTATACTATATAATAAAGTGAATTAAAAAATAATATTGAAAATAATAACAAAAAAAAACAATTTAAGACACAACTTTTATAAACGCTGCAAATGCTCTTTTGAATAGTTGTAATTATTAATACTTGAATATCATATATTTTTTATAATAATGATATTATCTCCATTTTATCCCAAAATAAATTCATTTTATCATTAACTCAGCTCAATATATTATTCATATAAGCTGTGGCAAATATCATTAAGTTTTATAAAGCTACGATCGCTCAAACCATTGTTTGATTGGATTTATACCTTAATACAGCTACTTTTTTATCAAATATAATTTTGTATATTTCATAAATTAATATTGATTTTCCATGCTTTCGTCTCGAATTAGGAAAAAATATATTCAGATTTTATTTAAGATAATATTTGAACGCTACCGTGGTCATTTTTTTTTTAGTTATAAAACTTCGTTTTTATATAGAGTTGCAAGGTCGATTGATTCACGACAATTTGACAGCTGCCTACCGAGGCAGACCACAAAGACCAAGGAGTTGCTCCCACAGTCCACTCTGCTGTCAGAGAAGTGCCAGAAGTAAGCCGCATGATACACCGTCAGCCAAAGTCGGTCGACTTCCAAGTGCGTTTCCGGTGTTCACGCCTGGCTGGGTCGCCAGACGCTAGTGCAATTAAACAAAGTAAATTAAATAAAGAATTTAACTTTAACATAATATCCGACTTGTATATCTAAATATAAATAGACAAAGACAAAACAGTTCAGTACCTTTTTTCCTCTGTATCAAAGGAATTTCGATTATAATATTGACGAGCTTTAGTGTTTTATAAAAAAAATATTAAAACATATTTTATTAGATACATATATATATATATATATTTAAACTCTATTTATATATTTGCCTTAAATTTTCAATAATTATTATGGTCGAATTTTGACTTCTTTGAGAGCACTATAAATATAGATAGATAACTATAAAATAAACTTAATAATATAAAGAACCTATGTTTAAAATACAATACATCAATTTCCGTAATTAACCAAAATATAATGAAGTGACGTGATTAAATAACATTTACATGTTATTTGCAATGTGAAAGTATCAGTATCAGTATAAGTATGGTTAAGCAGCTATCATCATACCAATTTTTTTTTAAATCTGTCCAGTGGCTAAGTAGTCCTGTATACGTAAGTAACTACGTAGACTAGACACAAGTAGACGTAGACATAAGTGAGTAATGCCCGATTTCACCAACAACCCATAAGCTACCACCTACGTATGGGATCCCTAGCTTAAAATTCCCCTAAACTAGCCCCTAAATTGAATTTCGTTTTACCATCGTCTTTAAGCCCATATTTCGAGCACCTAAATTTAGGGGGCCTTTTAACATTTAAGTGACCCCTAACTGTCGGTGAAACAGAAACTCTCCCCTAACAGCCCCCTAACCATGCTTAGGGGGTCCTTTAAACTTAGGTGACGTTGGTGAAATCGGGCATAATTAGTCCTGTATACATAAGTAACTTTTGAAAATTTGCTAGGTTCTCTCAGACACGCAGAGCCCTTCACTTTATTTTTCTTCACTGTAAGTACCGATAATAAAGTAAAAAAAATAATTATTAATTTTATTTTAAGAAGAAAAGTAACACACTAATTTTATTTAAATAAATAATATTTTTTCTAATAAATGTACGTAGGTATATAAGGTTTGTTTATTTAAAATGAATTAAGAAAATCAGTTCACGATTGTAAAAGATGTAAATTCATACAAATTGAGTAACTCTGTCTACTTTGAAAAGAAAAAAACAAAAGTACTTAAACATTTTGAACAGTTTATAATTTTGTTCAATTTACAAATAAATAAGGAACTTATTCATAAAGTACTTAAAGTTTGTCCTTAAAACTACTTAGAAAATCTCAGAAAAACTTATAAAGTGTTACTGTTATTACAAAAGTTTAATAACTTAAGTTTCTTTACTACAAAATGTCTGCGCAAATTGTCGTTAATTGTCCTGCCTCGGCACTTATTATTTATTTTACAATTTTCATTTCCTCCCATTCATCTTCGTTTACTTTAAAATTAACAAACTTATAAATTTATATAAAATTACTTTATTTTATAAATCTAGGGACTTAAATGCCCTAGCTTAGTAAAAGCTATATCCATCATCTACCTTGGAATCACTCTCCCTCAGTTACAGAAGATGATGATACTCTCCGACTGACCGAATAGAAAATTAAAAACAAAACATACAACTTTTTCTGACAGACAATAAGAATTTAAGTACATACATACGTCATTCTAATAAATTATTAAGTTTACAACAACTAGCATTGCTCGCGGCTCCGCCCGCGTTCAGATGACCAAAAACCAAATTCTTAGGTTTTACATTTTAGTATAATCTTATATTGCAGTTTTTGTATTTTTTCTCAGAAATGAGATATTTTCCAGCTATCACCATATACCAAATTTCATCAAAATCCCTCCAGTGGTTTTTCTGTGATGCGGTAACAGACAGACAGACAAATAGACATACAGACAAAAATTCTAAAAACTATAGATTCGGCCTCTGTATCGATAATAATGTTTATTTCAATAAGATTTTCCAAAAAAATATTTAATGTACAGATTCGGCTTAATTACAATTTTATTATATGTATAGATGGCGAGAAATATAGTGTAAAGTTATTAGGTACTATGTTTCTGATTTAATAAAGGAAGCAGTGACACAGTGGTAACGCAGGTCGCTCGGGAAACTAAGTGAACCGGGCTCCAATCCCGGGTCTGTGTGTACTAATTTTCTCACGTGCGTAAGGTTCATTACTCTATTTATGATATAGTACGTTGAGTGTGTGTGCGTGCGCGCTTGTTTGTGTGTGTCTGTTTGATTTAAGTTTTTTAAACGAATTTTGATTTGAAAGTCTTATAAACCGCAAGTCGTTGGTTCTGTTATATCCCTTTTTACAAGGCAGTTAAATCTTAGTAAGCATTTATTTAATTAAAAGTATTTTTCCTTTACATTAACTTAGTCAGCAATTGCATTGTTCCTTTTTCAACTTTAATTCTAATTTTATTTTAAAAGTTAGTTAGACTCAGAGCCCCGGATAGATCGGACATAGATTCCGAGACGCGTTAAAGTTCGGAAGTCAAGAATTTATGAAAGTTTGTGTGTGAACTTTATAATAAACTTTTAGGTTTATTTTGTGGTTTTTTTTAAAAAGACTAACGGGATCGGCCTCCTAACAAATTGGTGTCAGAAGTGGGATGCCAATAGAAAGTCGTAAAAGACATTGGCATCCGAATCCGAGGTCCCCGAAATCTTCAAGGTCGACACTAAGTCTTAGCCGTGCCTAAGCCTGCACCTACTACACTACAAATTTTGGACGACGATCAGCCTCCGCTTTAAAGCGTGAGCCCGCTCCACGCACACCGATCCTGAAATCACCGGTCTGGTCGACGATCAGCCTCCGCCAGGAGCCCGCACCAGCTGGGTCTAACTCACCACCATCAACAAGAGAACATTCTAGATTCCTGCTATTTCCATTTCCCACGACGGAGAGTCATCGTGTCATCGATTCCGTCCGCCAGCCGCCACGAGTGTAACGTGTCAGCCATTGTTACGCAAATTATGCTACGTGTAGAAATTATTATTTCTCTGTAAGTCGTTTTATATTTCTTTAAGCTTTAATTTTACTCTTATTTTACACTTTTACTGTCTTTAAAATTGTTTCTTGTGATTATTTCATTACAAATTTTAATTTCACAATATGTCACTTAAAGTAGAAAAGAATAAGGACAATATGTCAGAGAAAATTACACTATCGTTTTTGACAAAATTTATTAAAGCTTATAATGGGGAGAAGGAATCTTTACCCGCTTTTCTCACAAATTGCGACAATGCAATGTCATTAGCTACTTCAGAACAACAACCAATTTTATGCAAATTTATTTTATCACAACTTGAGGGAAAAGCCCAAGTTGCGTGTAGTTTAAAAAATTTTGAAACATGGACCCAAATAAAAACATTTCTCCGCTCCACTTTCGGAGAGAAAAAGCACTCGACACACCTACTATCAGATTTGCAAAATTGTAAACAATTATCCGAGGACGTCACAAAATTTTCATTAAAACTAGAACAAATTTTAACAAAAATCCAGTCAGATATACACTATAGCTGTAAAAATCCTGAAGAACTTCCAGGTAGGATAGCCGCCATGGAAGATCTAGCATTAAATACATTTTTATTAGGATTAAATCCTGTTATTTCTAATATAGTTCGGTGTAGGAATCCTCAAACGTTAAATGAAGCTATTCAATTAGCAATAGAAGAAGAAAAACTACAAAATCTTCAAACGTGTTCAAAAAATTCAAATAAGCACTGTAGTACATGTAATAAAACGGGTCATATAGCTACTCAATGTTTTAAAAATAAAAAACATTCTAATTTTAATTATAATAAACAAATTTCTCATCTATCAAGCTCTAACTCTGATAAATTAATATGTAATTATTGTAAAAATATAGGGCACACAATTGATCAATGTAAGAAACGACAATATAATATGCAAAAACGTCAAAATTTTAATAAAAACTTTAATCGTAACTTGAATACTAACTCTAATTATATAAATCGTAGCTCAAATAATAATTCTAATTTTGTAAGCCGTAACTCTGTTCCTAATTCTAGTTCTAATTCTATGCCTATGCACGTGACATGTGATAACGATGACGCCAATAATTCTAACTCTTTAAACTGAATACGATTTCGGATACGTGTCTGCCGAAATCGCGTTATTATAAGGACACGACAATAAATAATACTATTTCCACTAAATTTTATAAAAATCCTTATGCTAAATCCTATTTTAATACTAATTCATCTCGGCAGTGCTTTAGCAAGCAACCGAGTCTTTCTAGTTCTCATGCATCTCAGTTGACCAAAAAGGTACAACCGAGTCCTACTAAATCTTATACTAAATCTATTATATCTCAGCACCCCAACGAGGTGAAGCTGAGTCTTTCTAGTTCTTATGCATCTCAGTTGACCAAAAAGGTACAACCGAGTCCTACTAAATCGTATACTAAATCTACTACATCTCAGCACCCCAACGAGGTGAAGCTGAGTCTTTCTAGTTCTCATGCATCTCAGTTGACCAAAAAGGTACAACCGAGTCCTACTAAATCGTATACTAAATCTATTACATCTCAGCAGCCCAACGAGGTGAAGCTGAGTCTTTCTAGTTCTCATGCATCTCAGTTGACCAAAAAGGTACAACTGAGTCCTACTAAATCGTTTACTAAATCTATTACATCTCAGCAACCCAAGGAGGTTAAGCCGAGTCTTACTAAATCTCATTCAAATTCTATGCCTATTTTTGAAACAAGCATAAATACATGCAAGGTTTCGTTACCATATACGAATCTATTTATAAAATATTCTCCAAAGTGTCTCAATCTTCTTATCGATACTGGCGCAAGCGTCTGTATTATAAAACGCTCATGTTTAAAAATGAAACATGAACTTCTTAACGATAAAATAAGAATCAAAGGTATAAATGATACGGATACATATTGTGAAACCTTAGGCTCAATCAACTTACAATTTTTATTACGCGATGAAACTTACGAGTATAAATTTCATGTTATCGACGATAATATAAATCTTAATTACGACGGTATTATTGGTACAGATTTTCTTAAATATTTTAATGCTAGTATAAATTATAGTTCTAAGTTAATAACTCTATGCGGTTACCAACTTCCTATTATATTTAATCAGCCGACATATATCGTCCCGGCACGCTCAGAAGCCGTAATTGAATGCGCTATATCAAATTACTCGCCCGAGTTTTATCATAACAATGAAGCTCTAGTTCTAGATCACACCTTAAGCAAAGGTATTTACGTCGCGAATTGTATTGTATTAATAAAACCAAATAAAAAAGTTAATATTACCGTTTTAAATACGACTGACAAAGATTTAGAAATAAAAAATTATTCCGTAGAATTGACACCTCTTGATTATAATAATTCTATTTCCTGTGAAAATTCAATATCTAATAAATCGTTTTATTCTATTTCTACTTCTAAATCTAATCGAATAGATCAAGTTCTAAACCTTTTACGCTGCTCTCATCTCAACAACGAGGAAAAGAAAGCACTTTTAAATTGTTGCTCTGAATACACAGATATCTTTCACCTCGAAGGTGAACCTCTCTCTTTTACCAATGGAATTCAACATTCCATAGACACAGGTAACGCTGCCCCAATCCATGTTAAATCGTATCGCTTCCCTGAGTGTCACAAGGAAGAAGTCGATACACAAATTCGCAAAATGCTTAATCAAAACATAATTCGTCCCTCTGTTTCGCCTTGGAGCGCCCCTGTATGGGTAGTTCCGAAAAAATTAGATGCCTCTGGCAAAAGAAAGTGGAGAATAGTCATTGACTATCGGCGTCTTAACGACATCACCGTTTCTGAAAGTTATCCGCTGCCTCTCATCACCGATATTCTAGATCAATTAGGTCATTCCAAATATTTTACAACGCTTGATCTTGCTAGCGGTTTCCACCAGATAAAGATGGACGCTAAAGATGCCCCAAAAACGGGATTTACTATAAGTACTAATTCGAGTATGTCTGGTCACTACGAATTTACTAGAATGCCTTTTGGGTTAAAAAACGCCCCTTCTACTTTCCAACGGCTCATGAATACCGTTTTATCTGGATTGCAAGGTTTACACTGCTATGTTTATTTAGATGATTGTATAATTTATAGTCAGAATTTAGAACAACATATGGGAAAATTAAAATTAGTATTCGATAAGCTCCGCGAATATAATTTAAAATTGCAACCAGACAAGTGCGAATTTTTAAGGCGGGAAGTAACTTACCTTGGTCATATTATCACCGATAAGGGTGTCTCTCCTAATCCAGACAAGGTAAAAGCAGTATCGAATTTTCCAATCCCTAAGAGTCCTAAAGAAATTAAATCTTTCCTAGGTCTAATAGGTTATTATCGCCGATTTATTGATAATTTTTCTAAATTAACTAAACCGCTTACTTCTTTATTAAAAAAGGACGCAACTTTCCACTGGTCTCAAGAACAACAAATTGCTTTCGATGTTTTAAAAGAAAAATTAATCACTGCTCCGCTGCTTCAATATCCAGACTTTTCTCAGCCATTCATAGTAACCACGGATGCAAGTAATTATGCTATAGGTGCAATTTTATCCCAAGGTCCTGTAGGCAAGGACAAACCGATAGCATATGCATCGCGTACTTTAAATCGTCCCGAAGGTAATTACTCAACTACTGAAAAGGAATTATTAGCTATTTTATTCGCAGTCAAAACGTTTCGTCCCTACCTCTACGGTAATAAATTTAAAATAGTAACCGATCATAGACCATTAGTATGGCTATTCAATGTCAAAGATCCAGGCAGTAGACTCATTCGTTGGCGCCTAAAACTTGAAGAATATGATTATGAAATTGTTTACAAACAAGGCCGTCTTAATTCTAACGCCGATGCGTTATCACGCTGTCCAATTAATGTTATAGATATTAGCACTTTAAATAACTCTACTTATGAAAAATATTTTAAGGATCAATTTACTAATAAAATTCCTACTTCAAATACTATAATCTCAGAATGTACTCAAGGATTACATTTATCTAAGCTAAAAACTATTGCATGTCCTGTCTCTTTAGATTTTGACTCATCTATACCTCACTGTGAAGAAATATTATCGCAGTTAGATAAGCCTGAGGACTTATTAAATTCTGAACGCGAACCTTTTACAATTCAATGCGTAAACGATAAGAATAAATCTTATTATTTTCTTTATACTAAAGTTCATCATTACGAGGAAACTAAATTTAAAGATATTTACAATTTATTAATAAAACTCAGAGATAAAATTTTGACCGAAAATCATGATATTACAGATCTCGCTTTACCAGACTTTTCTGACCCATTTTCCAAGTTAGCTTATATTAAGGTATATAATATGATTGCCTATATTTTCCATAACACTAATATAAAAATTCATATATACAAAAATCAATTAATTTATCCTACTCCTGTCGAAATACCTAAAATTTTAAAAGAAAATCATAATTCACCCATTGCGGGTCACCCAGGGTCAAATCGTATGTATAAACGAATTAAAGCTACCTATTATTGGAAAGGTATGCGCTCTGATATTGTAGATTATGTAAAGAAATGTCAATTATGCCAAATCAATAAACCATTGAGAATGTCAAACAAGGCTCCAATGGAAATAACTTCTACCTCCACTAGACCGTTTGAACGACTAGCTCTGGACATCGTTGGTCCCCTGCCTGACGCAGGTTTTCAAAAATTCAAATTCATCCTTACATTACAAGATGATTTAACTAAATTTACAAGCGCTTATCCCATGGTCACAGCTACCAGTGAGGAAATAGCCAGAAATCTTGTACATTTTATGTCTCTTTTTGGTTTCCCTAGAACAATTTTAACAGATTTAGGCACATGTTTTACGTCTGACCTATTTAAAGAGTTGACTCAAATCCTAAAAGTTAAAGCGTTATTTACTACCCCTTATCACCCACAAACAAATGGAGCTCTAGAACGTTCACATGCTACCTTAAAAGAATACCTAAAATCCTTTGTCAATGAAAATCAAAACGACTGGCATTGTTATTTATTTACTGCAATATTAGCCTATAATACTACCCCTCATTGCACTACTAATTTCACCCCTCATGAATTACTATATGGTTATAAACCGAACATTCCTAATTCTCTATATGAAACAAATAATACTACTTATAATGATTATATTCGAGCTTTACAATATCGAATGCGCTTTAGTAGAGAAAAGGCCATTCAAAATATAATTAACAGTAAGGAAAAATCAAAACAATATTATGATGCTAGTTCACGCGAAATTTCTTATAAAATTGGTGACTTAGTGTATATAAAACACCATCACCGGCTCCGTAAGGCTCTATCACCTATATGGAAAGGTCCATATAAAATTATAAAAATACATAATAAGCATAACGTAACTTTACAGATAGGTCGTAAACATATCAAATATCATACAAACGAGATTAAACCTGCTATTTCTACTTCTCACATTTAATTTATTTTATATTTATATATATATTCTTTTTCAGAGCTTTATGCTATGGAAGCCAAAGCCACGCTGAATCAAGGATCATTCCTATATCACATAGTCCTGGAATTTATTTTGAACCCATTACGCATATTAATTTTTATAACGACTATTGGAAGGTCATAACACATATAGACCTTATATCCTTAGATCCTTATCTTAATAAAATTGAAAATTTATTATATGATACCATAAACCTTTGCTCCAAAATCAATACTGACGAATTTTCTCAATGTAAAGATTTTTCAAATCCTTTAGAAATCTTAATAAAATATAATTACGTTAAATTGCAATCTTTAGCACATTTAATCGATAATAATCAATCGCCAAATAAAGTCAAAAGATCTCTAGAATTTGGAGGCGAAATTCTTAAATTTTTCTTCGGTACTCTAGACGCAGACGATGCGCGAAAATATGATGCCGCGATAGAATCCTGTCGGAAAAGTGAGACAGAATTATATAATTTATTCAAGGATAATATTCATATAATTAAATCTACCATTAATAATTTTAATTCCACTATTTATAAATTAAATCAAAATGAATTAAAATTAAATACACAAATTAATAACATGAATGGAATTCTTTCGCAAATTACACAAACGGATAATATACTTCTTCATATATCAAAGATAAATAATTTACTAAACATAATTGAAAGCTCCTTACTTGCAATTTCTAACTTGCTCGATACAACTGTAAATGCTATTTTATTTTCCAAGGTAAATGTTTTGCATCCTAGCGTGATCAGCCCTACAAATCTTTATAATGAATTAATTAAGCATATTAATCAAATGAATAAACGTTTAGATTTTCCATTACAATTAAATATACATAATATTAATTCTTTGATTGACGTCTCAAAACTTAGCTCTTATTACTATAACAATAAGATTGTTTTCAGTTTGCAAATTCCACTGATAACACCTGATAAATTCACTGTCTATAAAAACATTCCATTACCGACTCCTCATGACGAGTCACATATACAAACTTTTGCACTTATTCAACCTTCTAATTCTTATACTGCTTTAAGTGACGATAGAATACATTATACTATGTTTAATAACCTAGACGATTGTAAATTTATTAATAATAACTATTCTATTTGTGAATTACCTACTATAATATCTAGTATAAATAATCCTAATTGTGAATCAAAACTATTAACAGAAGTAGTTATTTCCTTACCTTCTGAATGTAATGCTAAGTTGTTATTCGGCCAAATCGATATTTGGCATAAATTAAAAAATAATAGATGGATTTATGTACAATCCAGTATAAATAAATTAACTATAAAATGTAATGATGATATTACCGAGCATTCTATTATTGGCACAGGTATTGTCAAATTAACCGAAAATTGTATTGGTTATTCCAAAACTATTCAATTATTGCCAACGAGCACTTATCAATTTTCTATTAAATCAGCTATAGATGTAAGCTTTGATATAACAAAGGATGACTGTTGCAAAAGAGAAATATTTAATAAAAGTTTACCACGTTTAACGCCAATTACTTTAAGCAAAGTTAACTTAGATTCCTTAAAATATGCAAATCATCAACTAGACAATTTAGAATTTGAATTAAATAATCTCCAAAAGGAATCACATTTTATTAAATACGGCTCTTATTATTCTACATTTACATATATATTAATTGTGTTATTATTTCTATTTTTAGCCTGTAAATTATTTAAATGTTTCAGAAATTGTTCAAATAATAGTGGATATTGTGTACAAATATTTAATCAATGTAATAATAAAAAGTCATCGAAACATAATTCTAAGATTACAAATTCAATTGAGATGACTGATGTATCAACATCTGAAGAAGAAATAAACTCAATAAAATCATTACCAAATTATACTAATAATAAACCCTATAGAACTTTTCACAAGGCTCATTCTTCCTCTGGAAGAAATCTTAATTTCTAATTTTTATTGTATTTTAGTTTCAATAAAAAAAATTAAATTAATACTAATAATCTATTTTATTGTTATATAAATTTTAATTTCTATTTTCTATTTTGTATTATTTTGCTATATCTTACTAAATCAATTAAGAAAATTCATATTATTTTATAGATTTAATTGCTACATTTTACTATGTTACTTTACTATGCTTTAATGCTATTTCTACTATATCATTTTATCAATTTACTTGCTAATTCCTAAATCTTTAGTAAAACGACTTGTTTTACCATTTTAATAATTGTTACTATATCAAATAAAGTATTCACTTTACACATAATACTTTAATTTTAAATTTTACTATTTCGATTAAATTACTTTTATTCTTATTTTACTTTTTCGTTTAAAATACTTTAAATTTTAAATTTTACCATTTCAATTTAAATACTTTAATTTTAAAATTTTACTATTTCGTTTTAAATACCTTAATTTTGAATTTTACTATTTTGTTTAAAATACTATTGTATTTAATTTTACTATTTCAATTAAAATACTTTAATTTTTAATTTCGCTATTTCAAAAAAAAAAAAAACTTTAATTTTTAATTTTACTATTTTGTTTAAAATACTATTGTTTTAATTTTACTATTTCATATACTTTAATTTTAGATTTTACTATTTTACCTTTATATAATTCCATTATTCAATTTTCATTAATTTTGTTAAATTCTACCTCTAGATTTTCTATTTCTATATTTTGTGATGACTTCCGACCTCTAATCATTTTTCTATTTCGAAACTTCGCTTCATCTTAATTTAGAAAAAGCTCAGTCAAAAAGGGGGAGCTGTTATATCCCTTTTTACAAGGCAGTTAAATCTTAGTAAGCATTTATTTAATTAAAAGTATTTTTCCTTTACATTAACTTAGTCAGCAATTGCATTGTTCCTTTTTCAACTTTAATTCTAATTTTATTTTAAAAGTTAGTTAGACTCAGAGCCCCGGATAGATCGGACATAGATTCCGAGACGCGTTAAAGTTCGGAAGTCAAGAATTTATGAAAGTTTGTGTGTGAACTTTATAATAAACTTTTAGGTTTATTTTGTGGTTTTTTTTAAAAAGACTAACGGGATCGGCCTCCTAACAGTTCGAAGACCAATTTAACTGCAAAATCTTCGTGTTGGTCTATTTAGTGTTACTGTCACGCCGAAATTCAGCGATAGTTTACATATATAATATACTAGAGACTTACCCTCGCTTTGCTCGGGTTCGTCCCTGTTTCCCATTCAAACTATCATTCCCATTTTCACCCCCTTAAAGGATGATTTTCGGTATAAAAAGTATTCCATATCCTTTCCAGGGTCTCATGCTATCTTCTTACCAAATTTCATCTAAATCGGTTCAGTAGATCCAGAGATTACCAACAACATCACAAACTCACAATTCACAAACTTTATCTCCTTATAATATTAGTATAGATAGATATTGAACAGAACAGTGATATAAGGTACTTTTATAATTGCGAGAAAATATTTTATTAAAACAGGAAATCACAATATAAACTCCTCGAAAGTAACAAGATACGCATTTTACTTCGAGACACTTGAGTGAAGTGAAGATGCTTCACCAATTAACAAAAAGGCTATACGAAATAACAATTATAATAATAATTATTATTATTTATTACACCTTATGCATATAAATTAGTGGAATATACTTAATGCATATTGTATATAAGTAATACGTACATCTAAATGTTGTACGAAATTATATCAGAATCCAAATTTATCAAAATGGTCACTTACTAAATTATACGCGAAAAGTTTACCAAACTTGTATAATTTTATCTAGAAACATAATTTTTGAACTATCCCAAAGGCCTCGGTTGAACTTCGAAACATACCAGCAAGGTCTAACCGTAAACTTAAAGTATCCAAAGTCGGTGTCTCGAAGCGATAAACAGCTTAGCCGGCAAAAAGGAATTTCAAGATTATACGGTGGTATTAGCTTGATTACGTATTTACTTAGATAGTATTTTCTTTGTTATTATAGAATTTACTTAACTAATTTATAAGTTTTTCAATTTATTTAAAAATATCTTGGAGTGCAGTGGAGTATGGCGTTTGATTGACACTAATGGCTAAGGCGGAGGTCGCGCTGTCGATTCTTACTTGAGGCATTTAAATACAATATTGTTAAGTTTTTTTTTTGCACTAAACATCTGTGTATGATGTTTCTCAGCTCCGAATTTGAACTAAGCACTTGACACGCTACAGGAACATTCTAGTATTCGAAAATGCGAATATTTTCTAGTAATCTTAATTCCTTTGTGGATAATATTTGGTTCTCTCTCACATATAACAATTTACGTTTAACTATTCTAGTCTGATGATGATCATCAGTATTATATGTTCACAATTAATTGTCTTAGGATACGCTCAGTATGTTGCATTCCCATATTCACCCTCTTCATGGATGATTTCCGGGATAAAAAGTATCCTATATCCTTCCCAAGATCTCAAACTATCTTCTTACCAAATTTCATCTAAATCGGTTCAGTAGATCCAGAGATTACCCCCTACAACGTCACAAACTCACAAGCTTTTCCTCTTTATAATATTAATATAGATAATAATAATAAGGAAAAACCAAAAAAAAAAAATATTTTTTGCATATTTTTAATAAATCTGAGAAAGTACATACAGTCAAGTAAATATTGAAAGCTATTATTTATACTGACAATGACACAAACTGCACAAATAACTAGCTCTTTAATCTAATACTTGTGGTAAGCGGTTAAATTTCCCCAGACACTGCGGAAGCATTGTACCGGGCAATACGAAATGAAATAGGTTTATAATATACTGCATATTTTGTTTGTCATTTCTAAACATTAAAAACTAAATAAAACCCGTGACTTTGTTCCCGTGGAATTAAAAAAATCATGTTAAATTATAGAGAGGAGGTTACATTTTCTACAATTTTTTTCTTTTTAAAATCTACTCTGTGTTTCTAGATTTTAATACAATGGTAAATCTTTCTTTTTTTTTTGCAATATGAGGTAATTTAGATTTTAAGACATTTTAAGCAAATAAATCAATAGTACCTACTTTAGCGACCGGCATTTTTTTTTCAGGAAAATATATAACAATTGCACATTTTCAGAGAAGAAAAAGCGTAACCTTATCTTAATACAAATTTCAATCCAAATCGATAGAGCCCTGTCCGAGATACACGAAATAAATTTATATATATATATATATATATATATATATATATATATATATATATATACAATAATTAATTGATTGCTCATTTCATATTATAAGATTTTAAAGTAGTTTCACTATGAATAGTGTATAACGGTTTTGTCAAATAGAATGTTTCTTAATAAATAAATTAACAAATATGTTGGGACATTAACACACAGCTCCATATAGTTCCGTGGTAAGCTACGAGGCTTGTGTTATGGATACCAGATAGTTGATACACTACACATATATAACATAAAATACATACATATTATAAATATGTCCATGACTGGAGTACAAACAATGCCCAGCGGGACTCGAACCCGCTGGCAGAGCAAGTAGGGTCACTACAAACTGAGTCAAACGTCGTCAATAACACCCGTTTTTAGATTATGAAGAGTTTCTTTTTTAATTATTTGCTGATATTTATATTTTAATCAGTCGAGTCATGCAAATATACAGTTCGAAACCCTCACACTATGCAATTCAAAGTTATAAGAGAGGTTAAGTAGTTGTGAACTAGCAATATACCTATAACCAAGGCCGCTATGAAAAGCGCAATCATAAACCTAGTTTTTACACATATTCGTAAGAGTACAATACAATATACTGTTTTTTATCAATATTATTATTCTATTTTGGAAGCAAATAGCGAAGCTAGATCTTTAAGGTAATTTTGTTTTTAATTTTTACCCGACTGAACAAAGGAGGGTTATGTATTTAACCTGTATGTATGTATGTACTTATGTCCTATGTTTCTTTGTGATTACTAAACGGCTTAACCGATTTTAATGTTACGTCGTTAGATAACGATAATAGATACTATTTATTTTCTTTCTTTTTTGTTTCTTCTTCAACTTGTTCCACTTTTTTTAATAGTTATATTTTCACAAGTTTATATTTATTTTGTAGGAAAATTCAGTTTTATTACAAACGCTATAAAATAAACAGGGTCATTTTGAATTTACTGAAAACCTTTTGGGAATATACTATTTACATCATAACAACAACATCTGTTTTTTTTTTATTTTCATACAAAAAAAATTATTTTCATACAAAAATAAAAATATTTTTATTGCACCTTCTAAACGATAAAGTTCTAGCACCTTTTTTTTTTTTTTTTGTGTCGGGAAATGCATTTACGCATACCACCTGATCCCCCAGGTTCGCCCTCGTTCAAACTAATAAAAAAAACATACTCTTTGACACACCGACAGCAGGACCACCTAACGGGTCAAATTCTGTTTTCAAACTATCCAGGAGCCCATTGAAATATACACACAAATTTCATCAAAATCGGTCCAGCCCATTAGGAGGTTTTTTTTTGTTTTTTTTTTTTTTTTTTTATGTCGGGAAATGCATTTACGCATACCACCTGATCCCCCAGGTGGTGATGTGGGGCTCACCGGCTAGAAGAGCCGGTACTACCCACTAAAACCCGACATTCCCCTCCCCTCCGCCTTAATGGGACGCCGCAGGATCGCTTGCGCATAACTACTACGGCGCCCCGGCGGCAGGTCTGCCTAAAAAGGCAAACCACCAAACCAATGGGGCTGCTCCACAGTCAACTCTGCTACGCCAGAGAGGTACCCGGAGCAGCCCCATTAAACCTAACCACCGCCCACCGAAGTGGGCCACCTCCAATCGGCTGCAGAGGACAGAGAGAGCGGCAACGAAACACCGACACTCCTCTTCCCCTGCAGCCCCACCGCGTCCGCCATCAAACGGTGGCGGCCCCGTCTAGGCCGCGGAAGGTAGGGAGAACGGCGCACCGAAATACCGGCACTCCTCTCCCGCCGCGGCCTACTCCTCCGCCGGATGCGGGCCTGCGACCACAGTCCCGCAACCGGCACCCATCATCCGGTTGTGGGACCAAGCGGTCCCACCACCGGTGGCCGCAACGTCTTCGGCTCGAGGCCTAGACGAGCGGCCCCACCCAAGCCATTTGGTCCGCGCCGGATTTCTCCGGTACCACCCGCCGCCCTAAGCGGGTGGCATTCCCCTATCCGCCACCTGGGGACGCGCCCGGTAGGAGTTGGCTTCTCCCCCGGGAAAGTTCTAGCACCTGGCCAAGTTTATATGAGTAAGGGCCACTTCCTACACCCCTCCACCCCTTCTCCTCCACCGGTCACGCGCTTTCTTTTGCTAATTGCGGGACTATTACCGTTTAGAAGGAGCAATTAAAATACTTCTATTATTTAAAATACTTTTTTTTCTTACAGATGTTGTCGTTATGATGTAAACAGTATATTCCCAAAAGGTTTTCATTAAATTAAAAATTACCCTGTATAGCTTATCTTAATGCCATAAAAACTTTTTATATAAAAATATCTTTGGATTTTTCCGGGATATATTTCAACTCTTTGTTCCCGATGTTTTGTATAGTACAGCAATCATGGTCACGGGACGGACTGGCCCTTAAAAATATAACAGAATTTACATAACAGAAAGCTGTACCCTATTTGTACCGAGATTTAAAAAGGGAAAGTACTCATATTGTATATGTTACCAATTATTTTAATATATTGCTAATCGATTTTCATAATGTTAGAAGCAACAAAAAATTGTCAAAAAATTATATTCAATTAAAGTAAATATTATATTAAAAACATGGTTGTCAGGAAAAAAAAATATACAGACTTTATTTTAAAAAGGTATACACTTGCCTTGATGCTTGACAATAACTTTGCTAGATTTATTCTCACACTCCAACTGGCATAGATTGTAATACGATTTGTCATCTGTTCCGCATACCGGATCATATATCTTCGAACACATACAATTTTTTGACACCTCGGTTGTAGTTAGAAAATCCCTGGAATTCAATTTCAATGATATATTATAATATTAATGTTAACGCTATTATTAAATTTTGAAATTAAAACAGGATAATATCTGCAAATACTGAACTTATTAAATAACTAGCATTGCCCGCGGCCACGCCCGCGTTCAGATGATCAAAAACCAAACTTCTTAGGTTTTACATATTACTATACTTATACATTGCAGTTTTTGTATTTTTTCTCAAAAATTAAATATTTTTCCGCGGTAAAAAGTATCCTATATGTTAACCCGAATAACCAGCTATGACCATACCAAATTTCATCAAAATCCCAGTGGTTTTTCTGTGATGCGGTAACAGACAGACAGACAGGCACACAGACAGACAGACACACAGACAGACAGACAGACAGACAGACAAAATTTCTAAAAACTATAGATTCAGCCTGTATATCGATAATGATGTTTATTTCAATAAGATTTTCCAAAAAATATCGAATGTACAGATTCGGCTAAGTTACAATTTTATTATATGTATAGATAAAAAAAGCTTAAAAATATCTAAATTAATATCGAGTGACAGGTAAATTTTAACTGGTGTACTGTACCACGCAAGTGGATCAAGTCTTCGGATTCTACTGTATTACCAAATTCGACCTAATCTAAGAATATCATATCGATTTGTTACTAACCCGTCAGTATTACGCGTTTTATGCTGTTTTTCATCATCTTGATTTCTAACTGATATCAATGGCACGGTCAGTTGCTTTTTAACAGAACCTGTATGCACGTGTGTTGAGAAGCTCAGGAAACCTATAAAATATATTTAAATCGGTAAAAAAATGATTAAGGCATAATAATTTTTCTGTATAATTTATAGATTTATTTGTTATTAATTACGTACACTCATGATTGTTGTATCTCCGAGTGCGTTTCCCTTCTTCGTAATGTGCCTGACAGTGCCTATGTGTTACACCAGATTATCTACTGTAGTGTACTAAATTTCATCAAAATCTGCCCCGCCTTTTCATCGTGAAACAGCAACAAATATACATACACAAGAAATTGTCGCATTTCCACTAGTAGGCAGTTCAATTGATTTATTAAAAATACCTAACACGACTATCCATCGGAGAAAGCTCTGCTAAAATTCATTAGTTAATTCGTCTTACTATCCTTGATCCCACGGAAATTCTTCAGAAATTTGGGGCTACATTTTAGGATAAAAGTTATCTACGAGTATATCTATCTCGTTTTATCGTCTATCCGCTAACGAAAATCCCATCAAATTCGGATAAGCCGTTGAATCAGTTGAAACAGATAAAACACAATATGAGCTAGCTGAGCTATTATGAAATTACAAACATATACGTTTATTATATTTATAATCAATATAGATTAAATAAAACTTACAATAAAATAAGTAAACTATGAAACAATTCATTACGATGGTAAAATGGGAATTTTGAACGTATAATATAGTATGATAGTGTTTCTTATTACTTTTCAATAGTTACGAGTACAAGATAAGCGAAGCTAATTAACTTTTAATTACACTTAATCTACGCTAATTTATAGTTGCCTTTGAGATTCTTAAAATTGTTTTTATTACTATTTTAATTAAGCACTTTCTTAAGAATATTTAGTTTGCAAAATTATGCTTTTTAATCACATATGGTGAAGGTATCGTATCTATACAGATAAATAAAATTAAAGTGTTTGTTTGTAATGTCAAAATAACAGCTTTTTACACAGAACGGCAGAACGGATCCAGATGAAATTTGGCACAGACATAGATTATAATTTTATCCCGGAAACATATACGGTTCCAGAGGGATAGGTTTTAGAATAAATCCATCCTATATCAAGAGTGGCTCCATCTACATTTAAAAAGTCTAATGTCTAAAAGTTGGTTTGGTATTGTCTTCGTTTTTCTTTTTGTTCAAAAATAATTAGTACTCTCACTTAAAACTTATTTAATAGAATATTTTCAATGACGAAAACACGACACCTGCATTTGAACATTTCCTAACCTTTTACTCCATTTTGTAATTCAACTGAGATTCATTGTAACGAAGATGAATCGATCGAAATTTACATCAAATAATTTCAAAAGAACGTTAAGAGTGAAAAGCACTGAGTCACAGCTCAGTTAATATTTCAATATAATGAAAAGGTATAACCATCCTAATTTACATTTGACACTTGAAAACATTGTTACCCGTTTCATTCCTAAGTGCCTGTAACGACCGCAATAATTTTGACTATCTCAATTATTTGCCAAAATTGGTTCGTGACTGCTTTCAAATTAAATTTGAATCGAGTACATTAATACTATAAAGTGAAGACTTTCGTGTGTGTGGTCTGAGTAGGGTGATAGTTATCTGTAAATGTTACTTATATTTCTGCTTTTAACTGGCTTGTATTATTTTCTAGTAATCTTTATATTCAGCCTTGTACTGCTTGGCATGAGCTTCCCTTTTCTACAAGGGGCATCTGGCCATAATCCACCATGCTGCCAAGTCGGGTCGGCGGACTTCACATGTCTTTCGAAAATTTCCCCGCAAGAACCTAGCGTTCTCTCAGTACGTTTCCTCGCGATGTTTTCCTTCACCGTAGAACAAGTGGTAATCATGTTGGAAATAATTAACATATTAAAATATCAGAGGTTCGAAACCCGGGATTTGAACCCGCTTCACTCGGGTTCCCAAGCGAGGGCGTTACCACTGGGCTACTACTGCCTACGAGTGCTTAGTGGCTAGCATTTTTGATTGTAGATCCGGAGGTCCTCATGTTGAGACACCAGGGTAGATTTATTGTGTCATAGATTGCCGCCTCATTGTTGTTGAAAAGAATAGAGATAGCACATGTTTTTGTACACATATATACTTGTACTAATAATTTTATTTTTTCTAAATATATATATATATATATATATATATATATATACCTATATAATTATCTTTTATTAAATCTTTTGTAACATTATTTTCAATGAGTTTGATACGAAGATAGAAATCTAACGCCAGCGAACGGAGATACCGCATAACGATTTTATCAAGTTATAAGTATTCTATTAAACTTCTTAGTTATCGAATATGCGGTTTTAAATTACTTTGAAGTAGCTACTTTATTTACATATGACTGGAATTTGAAAGATAAGGTAAATTGAACCTTTGAAGATACCTATTCTGAAATTATATAGTAATTGTTATAGTAAAGTATAGGTAAGTATTTTTGTTCTAAGTCCATAATACGTAAAGAAATGCCCTACATTTTATACTGAAGTATAAAAAACTAAATTGGTCACGATACGTAGTAAGGTTTTAAGCATACATCTTTTAACTAACCTTTTTGTTCTGTAAAAATCAGCAATTTTAAATAAAACTATTTTTTCAGATTTTTACGCGAATTTTGATTTTTGGTTCTCGACGTTTCGAATGGTTTACACTTTACAGCAAGATCTTGTTCTTATTGTCTTGTTGATCTAGCTTCTTTTGAAGTCGGTTAACAACCATCACATACATATTGTTAGAAAAATCTATTTTCCATATATCTTTGTTAGGAAACTACAAAGACAAACTAATTTTAATATCACATATATATTGTATTAAATTGCAAAACTTTCTATATTAGTATGGAGAGCTTTAATATTTCCTTATCGTAAATGTTGTTTCATGAAGCAAGTGCTTAAGGAAGCTTAAGTGCTAATATTAAATCTATAATTAAAATTTAAAATTATATAAAATTTAATAGATTAAGGAATATATTTATTACTATTGACTTATGCTCACTACGTTTAACAGTATCCTATGTAATAAATAAATATGTTGGAACATTACCACACACCACCATCAAGTTCCATGGTAAGCTACGAGGCTTGTGTTATGGATACGCGATAGTTGATACACTAAACATATATAACTTTAAACACATACGTTTTATAAATATAAACAACCATGACTGGAGTACAAACATTCGTGCTCATCACAAAAATGAATGCCCCCAGCGGGATTCGAACCAGCGACTGCTGGCACAGCAAGTACTGCACAGCACAGGGTCACAACAAACTGAGCCAAAAGTGTCGTTGAATCGTGTGATACTATAGATCATATCTGGGTACTTAAATTTCATCCAAATTTGTTCAGCCGTTTCAGCGTGAAGGATACTGGATATGTCTGTGTGTTTCACTGTGTGTTACATATTATACTAACTTTCACATTTATAATAACAACCCATGCTTATGGAATATGGACTTTGATACCTACTTAACTTTCATTTACCGCTCGTGACATAACATTCAATAGAAATACAAATGTTTATCTCTGTCTAAAGTTAAAAAAACACATTTTTATCTATGTACATATAGACATAATAAGTAAATAGTATATTATATTTTTGTAATGTTATTAATATTTTAGTATCTGTATATCCTTAGAACTAGCGACTCACCCTCGCTTTGCTCTGCTTCGTCCCTAGTTACGTTTTAACGGTTAGTATGGAATAAATAGACTATAAATATATATATAATAAATGATATATAGCCTATAGCCTTCCTCTATAAACGAGCTATCTAAGTTAAAAATATTTTTTTCTTTGAATTAGTAGTTCCTGAGATTACCACGTTCAAACAAACAAACTGCCTCTACATAATATTAGTATAGATTCATATCATTCTTTCTTTGATAGTATGGAATTCGTTCATGAATTCGAATGTCAAAGCTTGTACTATGCTCTGGTATTTTATCATTTCTATTCACCTTAATAGAAAGAATCTGCTGATGCACATAAGTAAACAGAACAATAAAACATTTTATTTCTATAAAAAATGATAAATATAATAATAATTCAGTTTAGTAAATCTAACGAAAATCAATAGGTACGTTATGGGTTCGCTAACATCGATATACTGTCGATAATTTATTTGGAGAAGATTGTATTGTTTAAATTATTTTTTTAGAATGTTAATTTTATCATAACATAATTCAACTAAAACTAACATAAAAATATTGTTAATTATTAAAAAATAGTTGGAACTTGTGTCACTAATAGCTTAATACTGTGAAATGGGACGAAAAATGTTTGTATGAAAAAAATATATGATTATATGTAACTTAAAATATAGAAGAAAATATTAAATTAAAGTACTTAACAGGTTTTAATGTTCGAAAATCATTCCCCATGCGAGCGGAGACGCGGGCAAAAACTAGTTTACTATAAAATACTTTTTAAAGGCAAACACTTCGTCTTAACGAAATGATCAAGTGCGAACTAAAAGTATTGGAAGTTGGAAATATATATCAAATCTACAACTTTATTTCTATGCAGCCTTTGAATGAAGCGTCGTACATTTATCTCAATCCATTGAGTTGGGTACATCCTGAAGCTTGATCGATCGAATGAGAGAGCGATTTATAATAAAACGGAACAGGCGTTTGGTAACTATGTGACATACAGACTAACAGATATATAGACGAATATGGGGGCTTAGACAAGATGTCTTTCTACAGTCGTTGAAGTATAAAACTCTTAAGTAAATACATTATTATATTAAACTAGCATTGCCCGCGGCTCCGCCCGCGTTCAGATGACTAAAAACCAAATTCTTAAGTTTTACATAGTAGTATCTTATATTGCAGTTTTGTATTTTTTCTTAGAATTGAGATATTTTCCCGCGGTAAAAAGTATCCTATAGGTTGACCCGGATAACCAGCTATCACCATAGCAAATTTCATCAAAATCCCTCCAGTGGTTTTCCTGTGATGCTGTAATAGACAGGCAGAGAGACAGACAGACAAAAATTCTAAAAACTATAGATTCGGCCTCTATATCGATGATGTTTATTTTAATAAGATTTTCCAAAAAATATTTAATGTACAGACTCGATCGAGTTATAGTTTTATTATATGTACATATAGAAGTTTGATATAACGATTAACTTGTTATTATTGATAGAATAGCAACTTATCAAGTCTCATTGGTCTTGATAATAACACTTTACACCACTCGTTGCTTATATAGAAATAGTGACTTACTTGTAATAATAAGACACATGCTTAGATAATTCCATGTGCTTAGGAAATAGTTGAAAATAGAATATATGCAACTTTTATTATAACATTTGGTTGAATGAACAAAAATAACAGCCTTCACTCACTTTTTCATCCCATTAATACCCTACTAATATTACAAATGCAAAAGTTTGGAAGGATGTTTGTTACTTGATCATGCCAGAACGGATCTGGATGAAAGGCACAGAGATAGATTATATACCTATAGTCTGTAATAGCATATAGGTTTTTTATCCCGGGAAAGCGTACGAATCCCGTGGGATATATTTGTTTTTATTTTACACTAGGGACGAACTCGAGCGAAGCGAGGAGAGTTTCTAATCCTTAAATAAATCTAGGGCATATTAAATATTTATGAACTAATTAGCACTTAATTATTATCTATCTATATTAGTGGAGTGTAAGCAGAACGTCTGTAGCATAATCTGTACCATATACGTCTTTTGATATGGGCTTAAATTTTAGTATCTAGTACTATCAGAAAATTTTCGGACAACTACAATTATAAATGTTAAAGTTTGAATGTGAGCCTATGTTTGTTATTCCCTCAAGCCTGGTGTCATACATAGGCTATTTTTGATACCTAGGGGTATAGCCGAGCGAAGAAAAAAATCTTTAACGCCAAATAAATAAGTTCTAAATCTAAAAGTGTACAATCACAATTTTTTTTTGTCATTCCAAGTAGCCGTGTGTTACGAAGAATTATGAAGATTTGAAGAAATATGAAGGCAGCGTGGGGGCGTTGATGCAAACGATATTTTTCACGGTAATAATTTTAGATAAAAGATTGATTATACCTTACGGAAGTTTACGTATGCTTTTAAGTAAAGTTATTTAAATATTGTGAAAAAATGGCATCGTTTTTATTTATGTGATGTTTTGGAAGGTAATGTTATGCCGAAAATAATACAAAATTATATATAAAAGTAGCATTGCCCGCGGCTCCACCCGCGGTCAGATGACCAAAAACCAAATTCTTGGGTTTTACATATTAGTATACTCTTGCATTGTAGTTTCTGTATTTGTTTTTAGAAATGAGACATTTTCCCGCGGTATAAGTGTCCTATATGTTGACTCGGATAACCAGCTATCACCATACCAAATTTCATTGAAATCCCTCCATTGGTTTTTCTATGATGCGGTAACAGACAGACAAAAATTCTCAAAACTATAGGTTATATCAACAAGACTTTTCAAAAAATATTTAATGTACAGATTCGACTTAGTTAGAATTTTATTATATGTATAGATTATATAAAAAAAACTATTGAAGGTAACCAAAATAGGTCGGAGGTTGATTATTGCTTAGTGTGTTTATATACTCTAGTGTTATTTATGTTGCTAGATGCATATAGGCATTTTACGTTTATACATACAGGCGGTTAACCCAAAGAAACCTAACCCGCCTTAATGAGGCGGAGGATCGACCATGACGCCCAGACGGCAGGCCTGCCGAGGCAGACTACAAGAACCATCGGGTTGCTCCCACGGTCCACTGTCACACCACCCGCCAGATAGCGCAGGTAGGCCGCCTCCCAGTATGTCTCTTGGTGGCTTCTCGCCCGGCTGGATTGCAAAACGCTAATGACAACCCTAGAAGGCAAAACCCTACAAGGCTATAGAGCCTTCCTCGATAAAAGGGATATCTAATGCAGAAAGAGTTTTTCAAATTGGATTAGTAGTTCCTGAGATTAACGCGTTCAAACAAACAAACAAACAAACTCTACCTATTTATAATATTATTAAGTAGGTATAGATAAATAAAAACATCTAATCTTACAATTTATTATTGACTGATTTTCTAAAATTTATTACTGATTATCTAAACAATAAATTTTGCTCCGAATTTTTATTTTACGCCTTTGTATTCAAACTTGCTTGTATATTATTAATTTTCACAATTTCCAAGGAATATACGTAAGAACATCAAGACTGACGGTTATTTATGGCAACATTTTCTAGCAACAAAAAAGTACTCTACTTAATAGTCAAAGCAGAATAATATATTCTCTTAGCATATTTAAATTCATCTAACATTTTTTTCACATTATGAAAATGTTATAATTTATTTGAAAGCTCACATAATATTACGTATAATATACGTATTATATAATAAAAACTAGCGACTCACCCTCGCTCCGCTCGGGTTCGTCCTTACTTACATTTTAACGTTTAGTATAGATTTTTCAAAATCTATACTAAACGTTAAAAGTTAAAAAAGGCAGTGGTAGCCCAGTGGTAACGCGCTCGCTTGAGAAACCGAGTGAAGCGGGTTCAAATCCCGGGTCTCGCACCTCTGATATTTTCATGTGCGAATCATTTCTAACATGATTACCACTTGCCTTACGGTGAAGGTAAACATCGTGAGGAAACCTGCCTGTCTGAGAGAACTTAGCAAGTTTTCGAAAGACATGTGAAGTCCGCCAACCCGCAGTTGGCCAGCGTGGTGGACTATGGCCTAATTCCCCTCGTACTGAAGGGAGGCCCGTGCCCAGCAGTGGGACGATAAAAAGGGCTGAATACAGTACAATAGATTTCTCAGAAATGAGATATTTTCCTGCAGTAAAAAGTATCCTATATGTTGACCCGGATAACCAACTATCATACCAAATTTCATCAAAATCTTTCCAGTGGTTGACAGACAGACAGACCGACAAACAAAAATTCTAAAAACTATAGATTCGGCCTCTGTATCGATAATGTCTATTCCAATAAGATTTTCCCAAAAATATTTATTGTACAGATTTGGCTTAGTTACAATTTTATTATATGTATAGATGAAACACATGTATATAACATATTTTATTTTATGTGGTACTTAAGTTATGAATCTGTAACTATATTTTTTGTCACACTCAAATGATTTTGAGATTTTATTTTTGTATCAATCTATACAGGTAAATAAAATTGAAGTGTCCGTTTGTAATGTTAATTAACAGCTTTTTACTAAATGCATTTGAAATTGTTAATCGTATTTTTTTAAGAAAAACACATTTTTTATTTTTGTCTGTCTGTCTGTTTGTTCCGGCTTATCTCTAAAACAGCTTAAATTGATTTTAACCGGACTTTGAATGAAAGATAGCAGAATCTATAAAGAGTAACTAAGAATTAGGGTTCCACTCAAAAAAATTAAAACGTACCTAGGACGCACCTGAGCAAAGCGAGGGCCAGTCGCTAGTATTAAATAATCCATACTAATATTATAAATATAAAAGTGTGTTTGTTTGATTGTTTGTTTGTCCTCCTTTCGCGTCGAAACGAATATCAAGAGATTATCTAATTCCCACGAGAAAACACGTTATAATAAAATCCAAAAAAAAAATTTGTTCAGAATTAATTGAAAACCGGTATTAATGATCTACAATATAATTAATTTATTTAATTATTAATTATATTGTAGATAATTAATACCGGTTTACCGTATTTCAGCAGTTTTCGAAATTCATCCCATAAGGGGGTAAAATACGGGATGAAAGTTTGTATGAAACCTACCTTTTTAGAGTTGTTTTTGTAGTTTTAGCGCGAGCGAAGCCGCGGGTTGTGCTAGCAATAATATAAATCTAATGAATAATAAAATATGAGTAACATAATCGTATATTCGAGGACAATCCATTGAATAATCAATAGGACGAAACCGACAAGTTCATTTTCGTATTAATATCTAATATAGAGGGTTGATATTTGTATTGAGGGATTACGGAAAAGGAACTATATTATGAAATCCGAGATAGAACTTACCTAATGTTTAATAATAGTAATTTATTACCTTGCTTCATTTATTTTACTTATTTCGGTGAAGTATCAAAAAACGTGGTATTTTAATCAATTTATTTTTCATGTATATGGGATTACGTTACGTAGAGAGGAGAAAACATGAGGAAAATTGGAAAAAAAAGAAAGTTTCAAAGTATAAATGCTATAATCATGAAAGGCTCCTACATTTCTAACATCGAATGGATTTCTGATTCCTTGCTATATAATATAAAAGTTGGAAGTTTGTTTGAAAATCCGTCATTTTTAAAGTTAATATAACAAAAATTGAAATCTTTGTGATTAACATTTTATATAAATAAACTAAGCGAGTACAACCGCGGGGAAACGCTAACAAATATTTTTACATTCATAATATTTATAAAAAAGTTAATTTATCAAGATTAATAATATTAATAAATAATGATTGACGTAACAGAACAAAAATAGCTAAAGATTTCATCCCGTATGTCACAACTCTCTGTTTGTAGAATGCAGCTAACTTCATCATGTCGCTTTTTGGCTGTTCGTGTGCCCGCGCATCGTAAACATTTTACCCTCATATTTTCTTCCAAACGTACCAAAATAAGTATAACTTCAATAATAAATCCATACATATAATAAAATTATAACTAAGCCGAATCTGTACATTAAATATTTTTTGGAAAATCTTATTGAAATTATTATCGATATAGAGGCCGAATCTATAGTTTTTAGAATTTTTGTCTGTCTGTCTGTCTGTAACCGCATCACAGAAAAACCACTGAGGGATTTTGATGAAATTTGGTATGGTGATAACTGGTTATCCGGGTCAACATGAAGGATACTTTTTACCGCGGGAAAATATCTCATTTTTGTGAAAAAATACAAAAACTGCAATGTAAGAGTATACCAATATGTAAAACCTAAGAATTTGGTTATTGGTCATCTGAACGCGGGCGGAGCCGCGGGCAATGCTAGTTAAATATATAATTTATTATTCATAGCTATCAAATCGCCATACCATAAACTAATGGAGTCTGAAACGTAATAGCGACATAGCAAAGTCATATGACGATTAATCGCTTTTACATACACCCACTTCTTGATAGGTCAGCGATATAAAAAGGAGATTATACCGCAAAAACATAAGCCATTTCGGATAAAGGGTAGTTAATGATGATTAACAATGTGTGTTCCGTACACGCGGGAAAAATACGTAGCATTTAGTTCGGGCAAGCTTAGACAGTGAATAATGAGCTGGGAGATTAAACATGTAGCCTTCCGCGTTTATTTAAAATTATTGTATAGATAAATTAATTATAAAGAAAATTTTTACGTTCTTATGGTGAAGAAAAACGTAGTGAGGAAATCTGCATGTCTGAGAGAACCTAGCAAGTTTTCCAAAGACATGCGAAGTCCGCCAGCCCGCACTTGGCCCGCGTGGTGGACTATGGCCTGACCCCCCTCGTATTGGATGAAGACCCATGCCCAACGCTATATATTATATATGTATTGCTTTTTTACAGGTACGTGATATCTCGATATAGATATTGTACAGTTAGTGACTAGAGTAGTTTTCGTGTAACTGCCTCGGTGGTGTAGTGGCTAGCATGTACATCTGCACACTCGGAGGTCCTGGGTTCGAGTCCCGGGTCGGGCCAAGTTTAGTTATTGAGTCTTTCTGTATAGTTGGTCTCAATAACAGCCCGGAGTTGGGAAGTTGGCGGTGTTTCACAGCACGTAAAGCCGTCGGTCCTGCGCCTTAACTCTCACTGGTCGAGTCGAGCAGTCGAAGTATGAGAGTGACAGGAACAGAGAGTGCACCTGTGTCTGCACGTACACTTGTGCACTATAATATCTCCTGCGCAGTTGGCTAGTCTCAATGAGATTGGCCGCCGTGGCCGGAATCGGCTAGGAGAACATCACAGTTTTCGTGTTTAAATTTTTTATTCTAACGTCACTTCAAAATGTGACAATATCAAACCTATTACCACAACGCCATATGGTAAAAATACTATCAGAAACATAATAAAATATTCCGAAGCCCAAATAACTCAACGTGACACTTTAATTTTATTAATTTCCTAAGGTAACCTAAAATTTTTAACACGGACCTTGTAAGTAAATATCGAAAAATACATGCTAAAATCTTTTGGTTAAGGCAAGTGAGAGTCGGTCTACTTCACAGGGTTCAGATAGAACTAAATTGCTACTAAATAGTACAATTAAAATAACATTCAGAGTACAGGCTTACATTAATTGATTTCTTTTTAACCGACTTCCAAAAAGGAGAAGGTTCTTTATTCGCCTGTATGTTTTTTTTTTACTTGAAACATATTATTATTTCTGTTGAAAAAGTGAAAATATTCAATTATTATTAGTTTTGAATTTAGGCTCATTAATTCTTATTAACGAGTCCCATACATTATAGTTGGTTTATATAAATTTCTTCCGCTAATTATGTATTCGTAAGACGTTTTTTTTTTTAATTTTAAACTGACTCATGCCAATTCTTCTCCTTCCTCGTTCCCTCAATGATAACGATCGCGGCCATTTTTTTTTTTTTTTCGAGTTTGATCGGTTCAGCGATGCCTGGACTACGGCAATGAGAGTTGCTAAATGGAGATTTATGCCTATTAATTTGTTACTGTCAAAAGTTGCATTAACTTTTAAATATATTAAAAAAAAATTATCTTTAACTTTCCAAAGCCATACATAAAAAATAAATATTTTAAATGACTTATTAACTTTAGAAGTACCTTCCAAAAATAAGAAATGAGGTTCTTACAATATTAATTGTTATTATATTTTCTTTAACATTAAAACGTATGAACTATAAATAAAATACTGAACCCTTCTAAAATTTGTACAACTATTCGCGTTCAATTTAGTAATTGGCTAGGTGACCTTGACATTATGTACCCTTTACGTGTCGCTTATAAATCTTTATTTTTTAGACTAAATTTCTAAGTAAACCCCATAATTAGAGCTGGTGAGAAATAAATTACACCATAATAAGTATATTTAGTGGAAATAAAACATAAAATTACGCTGATTACAACACATAAAGCGTAATTAATAAATGGTAAAATTAATGGAAATTTGGTTTCTAACTACTCAAGTCTGATTATAGTAAAGTCAAAGTAAAAATTAAATTGTTATGGTCGACATAAGCATTGTGTGAATTCAAAATGATCAAATCCTCGTATATAATAGAACACAGTGTTGCCACTATTGTATTATAGTGGTTATAACACAATGTACTACTTAAGTTATCACTGATTCGATGATGGCAGAGATGAGTTTTTATTATTTTATAAGGCCAAGGCACAGACAATATAAGAGTAATTTACTTTTAATAGAAAGCTGAAAATAATATTATTATTAAAACTTATACCTAATCCTTAATTAATCGCATATATATATATATATAATACCCCATGCCCCATGATTCTGAAATCGGTTTCTGGAACATGCTGATCGTCTTCATACAAAAGGTGTCATATAAAACGTAAGTAGTAACATTGTGTGGAAGTTTCACTCCAAGACAAGCTATCAAAATTCGGTTTACACCGCGCCGTTGAAAGTCTGAAATAGTAATGAGATGGCAAACTGCACCCGAATTGCGAAGCTACTCGTACTTGAAAATAAACTAATAAACTAGAGATGGTCAAAAGTCTAAGTAAAAACTTACAATTTTATATTATTACGATATATTTGAAATTTTGTATATTTCAAAAAATTGACATAATTATATCGTAACCAATCACTTCGAAACCATGCAATTTACGACAGAAAAATTCTGCATAAACGTAAAGCTTGTCCACCCTTGTGTTTATTTGGGAGCCAAAAACAATATTTTAACAATCGCCTGTTGTATCTTTATACCGGTATGTTCGATTCATAGTAATAATAGTAAAAAATCCTGAAAAAGGCAGATTTTGGCCACACACTTTCAAACTCATAGTGAGGCTAATAGAAGTGCAGTTTCAAAGAGGCAACAATACGACACAACTGATGTGAAATTAAGCGCAAAACCCAGATCAGGCTTAACCTAAATTAACACTAAGCTGAAACTTAACACCCAATTTTCAACTCCGGACTGTTATTGTGAATCACTTGACAGTAAAATCCAACAAATATATACTTATATCTAGTCTAGCCCGGGACTCGAACTTAGGACCTTTGGATCTGTAGCCATACACACTTGCCATACAGCTAAGTGACGTATTTTTCACATAATATCAGAATTATAACCATAAGTTAAGTGTATTTTCAGACCCTAAACAGGGGAACCCTAGGAAAAATTCAAAGGCATTTTTTTAAATATTAATTTTTGTATAATTATAATGTTCAATACTACAATATAAATAAAAATCGACACTACAAAATAAATAGAAAACGTAACATTAGATACATGGCGGATTGACTCTTTTATAGTTTTTTATTAATCAAAGCTTAAGGTTACACGAGGTCTTTGATCGTCTAGCACTGAATGTTCACGGTATTTACGATTTTTCTATATTCTCCAAAACGTTCGTTGACTATCTATTGACTTTTTATAAGCAAATAGCGATAAATTTACAAATCCTTTGTGCATTTGATGTTGCGACTAATAAAACAAAAATAAAATTGAACGTGTTTTTATATACATATACAACTGTCTACAGTCCTTCATTCCTTTTGTTCTTTTAGTTGCTATGTTCTATTAGATATTTAAAATTAATGTAAAACTCTGTTCAGTAAAACGCAAATAACAATTACGAAGAATTACAATTTATTAAATAATGCCATCTTAAATAATTTCTTTACCTGACTTGGTAGCTGTACAGGAGATATTAAAAAGCACAAGCGTGTCCATGGACGCTCTAGAGCCCAGTGAGTGGGACGATAATTTCACATGACCGGTAAAATCAGGTGCAGGACTATGGATTTATGTACGAGGCATAGAGATACGACTTCTTCATCTTCTTTCCAACTAAATACTAAATTTCACCAGGTAAAATTACGTTTATCAATCAAAATACAAAGAATCGCGCAAGTAAATCCGGAAATAACTATTTTATTTAAGATTAGACTCATCTTCGTTTCGCTCGGGTTCGCCCCTGGATTACTTCCCCAAACAAACTTTCATACCCATTTTCACCTCCTTATGGGATGATTTCCGAGATAAAATCTCTTCTTTGTCATTCCCAGGGTCTAAAACTATCTTTTTACCACATTTCATCTAAATCGGCTCAGTAATATCGGAGTCTATTACAGTACAAACAAACAAAAAAAAAATACTTTTTATAATATGATTATAGATATTCACCATGTTTTTTTTTAAATAAAAAGTTGCCCCAAGGTTTGATATGCCCGTCATTTTTATCTCATGAATACTTATTATGTACAGACCAACATTAAGCGGAGAAAAATCCAATTAAAAAGTTGCCTGTAATGCAGTCACCGGAGTTCAATATACGTCGTGTAATTATTCATTGAAATTGGCATTTCACCAACTTTTAATTTTTAATTATAGTTTAATACACTCTACTGGCTTTCGTGGGAAATTCTCTTTTGTTAAATTTAGTCGTAATTATAATTGATTTACTTTATAAATATATGTACAGTAGGTACTTATTTTTAATTATTTTATTTAAGTACTAGCAGTACCCGCGGCTTCGCCCGCGGCCAAACTTCCGATCGCTACCAAACTTCACAGGATCATTCGTCGGGCTAATTTAAAGATTACCTGAAAATTTCATCAAAATCGCTCCCGCTGTTTTGGAGTCCATAGAGAACATACATAAACATCGATTTTTATTCTATTTATTGCACGGAATTTGGAGTCTTACATGAAAATTTGGTGACACACCAACTGCAGAGCCACCTACCGGTTCCATTTGTGAATTCAAACCTTACAGGGACCCACTCGAACATACATAAAGATGTCATTTAAATCGTCCCCACCGTTACAAAAAATTAAATACATAGAAAGTGACGTCGACAAAGGTGGATATACTCGTATATATTAATATAAGAAGCTTATACTGAAATAAAATAAAATACAATTTAATTATTTTTTTATTTATCTTACTATTTTAAAGGAGTAAATAGGCTATAATGTTAGAAAAAGTAAGAGTGCAAAGATTAACTAAATAGTATTTAACATCTCATCATATTTATAACATACAAAACTAAATTAAATATTTTTAAGTAAAGTTCCCAAAATAGTAATATCAAACTAAAAAATAAATGATAATTAAATAGTATCATAAGTAACCCGAAGAAAATTTAGTGATATATAGCATACAGTACTTAGTTGTAAGTCACTTCACGCCGCTAAATTGCGAGTGCCGTCCGCCAGAAGTTTGGCGAAGTTTTTAAGACTTTGGTGGTTTGCCAGACGGTGAGCATAAGTTATAGTAGTGTTGCTATCGTTTGTGACTTATGTAAATAAACTAGACTATGTACCGCTACTTTACACATTCGTGTTATTTTTATTTAATTATTATCATCATCTGTCTACCTTGCCCAGAGCTAAGTTTAGACTTCTTCCTCGTGCTAAAATTCATGCTCTTGCTTCAACCACCTCCAGTTTTAGTTCGATTTGCAATATATGTACCCTACATATATTCCAGGCTTTTCATGTATCTTTAAGAACTTTCACGATGAATTATAAATTGCTGAAATGTGGCAAAAAGAGCGAGGTATTCCGCAAGCATGCACTTAATTCTTTTTTTTTTATGGTGTTCAGTGACAAATGAGCAGACAGACCACCTGATGGAAAGCAGTACGTGTCGCCCATAACATCTACGGTTCATGCACTTAGGTTTTATGTAACAAAACTACAGAACCGTAGGTGCGTTGTCACTGTGAGGACTAAGATGGCAGGCATATCAATGCCTCTTACCTGTAATTGCGCTGGCTGCTTATCCTTCAAACCGGAACACAACAATGTAATCATTGTTGCTTGGCGGAAGAAATAGATAAGGGGGTGGTACCATCCAGTCGAACTCTTCAGGCTTGACAGAGTCCTACCACCGGTGACTTCGACAAGAAGAAATTATTTAGTGTTATTGCAGTACATCAACATAGCAAATCGATGTTGCAGCGGTCGTGAGTTGTCCATTATTCAACGCTGTCGGAGGCGTTCCCAACTTTGTTACTATCGGACGTGTATAGTGTATCTATGAAAAATTCACGATTCGTTGCTCTGTAGCTGCGTGAAAGAATGTGGATTAAACAATAAACACTTTAAAAAACTATTTCAGTAAAAAAAACTGCATTAAAGAGAGGCAATTATTTAATATAAAAAAAAATATTATATATACATATATAAATAATATTATAAATGAAAAAGGCACCTTGGGATCACCCGAGCGAATCGAGAGCCAGTATCTAGCTTAAAGGACAAAGAAACAATCTTAAAATAGAAAAAACAGTATACAATAAGTTGTAATATAATAAAACCATATTCTCTTACTTTCCCAACTTTGAAGGATAAGCCACTTTTATCGCAAAGTTTCTTGTGGCTGTCCGCGAGTAGATGAAGTTTCTAAGGAGCCTGGTATTTTACCAGACGTTAATCGTAATTTTTATAGTAAAACTCTCCAATTTTTCTATATATTAAAAAATCTTTTTTTCTGTATGTTTGTTAGCTAATACTAAACTACGCAATATGAAGATTCTTCCTTTTTTTCCCACTATATTTCTATGTTAGGGACTTAGTAACAGTTAAAATGTCGACTATGAAGTCAATATATCTGTTATATTAAGTTTAATTTGTAACTTCACTAAATCGATACTATTTATTTACATTAAAATCTTAACATCAATACCTTTATCGCTTAGAAAAATGTTTTAAAACTAAATATTTAATTAACAAAAACATCGAATCTTATTGTTAAGTTTAATGATAGCTGCTACAACCAAATACAATTTTAAAATCGTTAAAACGACATACAATACAAAATGGCGCGGATCTAGAAGAAATTGGGCATAAAGATAGATTATAGTCTGGAATAGCATATAGGTTACTTTTTATCCCGGGAAAATATACGGGTCCCGTGGGATAGATTTATATTTGTGTTTCCCGTGTTTTATAAATATTACCGCTCCTATACTTAAAGGTCCTACACTACATTTGCCGAAATGTGGTTTTCACTAGAAACCTCTTTAAATTTAGGTTCAAGAAATTCTAGATTATTCTAGATATTTTACGTTACTAAAGTTTATTTAAAGTACGCTCCTCGGTTTACTCAGTGCAAGAAATACTAAAAACTCAATATTAATTAAAAAATCACAAGCTATTGAACGTTTAACCTATCCAGTTTATAATAAAAGTGTAAATCACTTCCTTTTGAGGATTTTTCATTTATTCTAACAAGAGCAAAAAAAAGTTGTATGTACATCTTCGAAACAGAAGATATTAAAGAATTACTAAAAAATTAGCTTGAATAATTTATAATAAGTGCCTAAGCAAAGTAAAGGCATGTTACTATGTAAAATTCAAATTATAAAACGAGATTAATCCATTGAAATTAATTAGCAAGCGGTCTTATTCATGAATTGCTTTATAAAACGAAAAATATTTTTAATTTCAAATGAAAGTTTCTAGGCTTCCTTTGATTTTTATAAGAAAAGATTTTCCTTATTACAACTATTAAGCGCAGCCTAGATAATATCTTCATTTAGATCTGCTCGGAACTTATAAGAGCTGGAAATGATAGCCACATTAGGAATAATACAATATTTTTATTATACTTTAGCATCAGAAAAATCTTTACTTCTGTAGTTACTCAAATATTAGTAAAAATATTATTATTTAATAACCTGTCTAAACATATAATAAAACTAGCGACTCGCCCTAGCTTCCCTCGGGTTCGTCCCTAGGTAGATTCCCCATACAAACTTTTATCCCCATTTTTACTCTCTTAAGAGATGTTTGATTTTCCGGGATAAAAACTATCCTATGTCCTTCCAAAGGTCTCCAACTATCTTCTT
This sequence comes from Brenthis ino, assembly GCA_921882275.1. Lineage (NCBI taxonomy): Eukaryota > Metazoa > Arthropoda > Insecta > Lepidoptera > Nymphalidae > Brenthis > Brenthis ino. Next base: position 3,738,283 of record OV170230.1, on the reverse strand, counting down.
ACCAAATTTCATCCAAATCGGTTCAGTAGATCCAGAGATTACCCCCTATAACGTCACAAACTCACAATCTTTACCTCTTTATAATATTAGTATAGATTGTAACTAAGCCGAATCTGTGCATTAAATATTATTTGGAAAATCTTATTGAAATAAAAATTATTATCGATACAGAGGCCGAATGTTATATATAGTTCTTAGAATTTTTGTCTGTCTATCTGTCTGTTTGTCTGTCTGTTACCGCATTACAGAAAAACACTAGAGCGATTTTGATGAAATTTTGTATGGTGATAGCTAGTTATCCAGGTCAACATATAGGATACTTGTTACTGCGGGAAAATCTGTCATTTCTGAGAAAAAATACAAAAACTGCAATATATGAGTATACTAATATGTAAAACCTAAGAATTTCGTTTAGTGTTAGTATGATATAAAACTATATTATTATTTAAAAATATTTTGTGAACCAGCAGATAATGAATTTAAAAAGAAAAATAAAGCGACTTGATAAAATCATGAGATAAGAGTAGCTGCATGCCATTTCATTCGCGAGATTTTTATCGCAAATTGCTGTAAAAAATGAATTGCGAACGGGCCAAGAAATAAAGCACAAAACACTCTGTACAATTAATATAGAAAATAATAATTATGTCAAATATATAATACAAGGATATTATAGAGATATAAGGGTCAAGTATGTCATTATAATATTATGTCATTATCATCTCGTTGAATAAAATTAACTTAATGCAGCATCCGTAGTTTAGTTTAAGTTCAGCATCGTCCTACACAGCAACATGATTATAATGATTATCATCACTCTTGACATCAAAAATGGTGCTATAATAATTTAAATAATCAATAATCCTACCCAAAAGTGTGTACTTGAATCTTCTACCAACTGTTATTGACTATTATACAATAACTAGCGACTCACCCTCGCTCTGCTCGGGTTCATCCCTACATGGACCGTTTTAATAATTAGTATAGATTTCTAAGAAATAAGATATTTTCCCGCAGTAAAAAGCATTGTATATATTGACCCGTTTATCGTGCTATCATTATACCAAATTTAATCAAAATCTCTCCAGTAGTTTTTCCGTGATGCGGTAACAGACAGACAGACGATTAATCTAAAAACTGTAGATTCGGCCTCTGTACCGATAATAATGTCAATTTCAATATGATTTTCCAAAAAACATTTAATGTACAGATTTGGCTTAGTTACGATTTTATTATATGTATAGATTTGTATAGATGTCATGTCATATCTAGTTCCAATATTTGAAAATATCTTTCATTATTTGTATATTTTAATGACGACAAAAATTTACGTGCTCTGTTTTATATAGTTCTTAGACGGATAGTTCCCTCGTTTCTACGAGTATATTTACGTACGAGTATGACCGTAAAGGTACTAAGTGCCTCCGGAAGAAATGTCAAGAAAGCACGTCTCACGCCGGAAGATTAACCCTTCGCGCCTCAGGATTTTGTAGAAAGAAAACGTAATTCTGACTTAGGTAGATGTGAAGAAGTTTTAATGGGTACTATTGTAATAGAAGACTTTGTGTAAAATATATAGGTAGATGGTTTTTATTTGTTGTTATGAGTAAGCATCTAATTAGAATTAGGGTGATTTTTTTTAAATCTTTTGAATTAAGTCTATATTAATATTTTTTAATGTAATTTCTTTTTCTTTATGAAAATAGTTATTAATAAGTAAAAATATAGGTGGGAAATTCAAAGTAGTTGTAACGAACGCCATTGGTCAGACCGAATATGACGTCAGAGTATATCATAACAGAGCGATTAGCGATTTTGTTCGCTCGTCATCGTCGATTCAAAATTTGGAGCTGGACATTTTTTTACAATTATATAACTACTAGCATTGCCCGCGGCTCCGCCCGCGTTCAGATGACCAAAAACCAAATTCTTAAGTTTTACATAATATACTCTTACAATGCAGTTTTTGTATTTTTTTTCAGAAATGAGATACTTCCCCGCGATAAAAAGTATCCTATATGTTGACCCAGATAACCAGCTATCATCATACCAAATTTCATCAAATTCTGTCCTGTAGTTTTCTCGTGATGCGGTAACAGACTGACAGACAGACAGACGGACGGACGGACTGACAGACGGACGGACGGACGGACGGACGGACGGACAGACAGACAAAATTCTAAAAACTATAGATTCGGACTCTCTATCGATATGTCTATTTCAATAAGATTTTCCAAAAAATATTTAATGTACAGATTCGACTTAGTTACAATTTTATTATACGAGTATGTAATAATGTAAGCTATTGTATAAAAATATAAAAAATATTCCCTATTGCATTGAAGAGGTCCAAATACGAAGGGTCGAAAAGAGACTCATGCTATTTGCCTCTCTAATCGGATTCAAGCTAAGGGTTCCAACTTTCGTCTTTATTATTATTATTAAAACATATTTTACGGTTTCACGGTGCGACTGAGAATTAAACGGACAGTTCTAGTTTATTTTAAGATTTTTTTACCGACTTCCAAAAAGGAGGAGGTTCTCAATTCGTCGGAATCTTTTTTTATGTATGTTCATCGATTACGCGAAGACGCCTGAACCGATTTGAATTTTTTTTTGTTTCAAAGGGACTTCGAAAATATCTGATTAGGTATCTATTCTAAATAAAAAAAACCCGTTTAGTTATTTTTTACATTTTAGTGCCTGGAACTCTGTTTTATTTTTTTTAGATTTTAATAACACATTTAAAGCTCATACAACGAGCGCCTTCATTTAATATATAACCAAACAATCATTTTAAGAAAATTTATTTACATATTTATAATTCAGTTTTTCCAACTAACTTTTTATTTTAACACTTTCTGTTGACTAGATTTGTCAAAATAGGCAAGTTGGTACACACAAATAGTTAATAATTACTTAATTTAAATAAATAAATATACTAAGGATACCAGATAGTTGATAAACTACACATATATAAACTTTAAATACACACATATTATAAAATATAAACACCCATGACTGGAGTACAAACATTCGTGCTCATCACACAATGAATGCTCCCAGCGGGACTCGAACCCGCGATGCTGGCACAGCAAGTAGGGTCACTACACACTGAGCCAAACGTGTCGTTTACTAAGAAAATACTTATTCAATTATTTCAAAATTAATTATTCCACCCTTTACAATAGTTATTACGTCCTATAAGGTGGAAGTTTTTCATTAAATCTGCTCACTAGTAAAGAAAATCAAATTATATTTGGCGAAGATGTTATACATTGATACATGCAAATTATGAAAGCGTGTTTGTTTGTCCTTCTTTCACGTCAAAATGGAGTGACAGATGGTCCTGGTTTTTTGTGTGAAGATTATTGGAAGGCTGGAGAGTGACATAGGCTACTTTTTACAGCGGGAGATTATCTCGTCCCCACGGAAAAACGTGTTATAATACAAACCCAAAAATTACAAGTACAGAAACTTAAAAAACTATATACAATCCATTTAAAAGTGTTGTTTAAAAAAAAAGTAGTTATAAATTAAAATATTCTAAGTTGTGGCTATATTCATCCCATGTGTTTTAGATTAAAATTTCCAAAGTATTAAAACGATTCCAACAAATACTCAGTACAAAAGTTACGTGAGCTCAAGTAGTTAAGCAGTTTTAATGGACGTAAGAACTTCATAAAAATATCAATTAAAAAAGTTATAAACTAAACTGAGTTGCGGAGTTCCTAGTTATTATTTTAAATGATTTATTTAATCGTTTCTCCTTTTTACGGGACTTTTACAGCGCTTTTATTGCATAATCGTTTCAGACGTTGTCTTTTGCTTCATTTTTTAAATTGTAGACTTAACGCTTTTGAAACTTCCAAGTTTATTTAACCTTTGAATTTATTTCAAGTTCTCGTTAAAGAAAACGAAAATTTACGTGTGTTTAATTAACTTTGCGCATACGAATTTCTATATTTTATTTTAGAATTTTTGTCTGTCTGTTTGCCTTTCTGCAACCGTATCACGAAAATCCACTGGACATATTTTGATTTTAATATCATGTTAGCTGGTTATCTGGGTCAACATATAGGATACTAGCATTGCCCGCGGCTCCGCCCGCGTTCAGATGACCAAATACCAAATTCTTAGGTTTTACATATTATTAGTATATTCTTGCATTGCAGTTTTTGTATTTTTTCTCAAAAATGAGATATTTTCCCGCGGTAAAAAGTATCCTATATGTTGACCTGGATAACCAGCTATCATCATACCAAATTTCATCAACTTCTCTCCAGTGATTTTTCTGTAATGCGGTAACAGACAGACAAAAATTCTAAAAATTATAGATTCGGCCTCTGTATTGAGAATAATGTTTATTTCAATAAGATTTTACAAAAAATATTTAATGTACAGATTCGGCTTAGTTACAATTTTATTATATGTATACACTTTTTACTGCGGGGAAATATAATAAATCTATACTAAACGTTAAAACTTAACTAGGGAGGAACCCGAGCGGAGCGAGGGCGAGTCGCTAGTAAAATATAAAAAGCATATATATATATATATATATATATATATATAATATACATTTAGGTCAATACTAAACATATTTTTTTAAATATTAAGCAACATTAAATAAAAACAAAAATAATTTATGTAGTTCAAATAGAAAATAACATATCTATGAAGTTTTAAATGTATTCACAAAAATGGGAGTTTTAGTTTTGTTAGTTTAGTATTATTTATTCAGAAGAATTAATTTACAACGGTCCGAATGTATTTTATCATGCTTAAAGTTGCCAACCCATTCTAATGCCTATTATAATATATATTGTAATACTTTGTATTTTATTTTGAAAATAATTGTTGTTACAGTTTTCTTCCATATTTTTTTCTTATAATATATAATGCGTGCGTTGAAAAGTGCTTATTTGTAATGTTAGAATAACAGATTTTCACTAAATGTATATGAAATTATATACGGTACTGATAAGAAAAACACAATTTTAAAATTTTTGTCTCTCTGTCTGTCTGTTTTTTCCGGTTAATCCGAAACGGCTGGACTGATTTTGATGATACTTTCACTGGTAGATAGCTGATGTTAAAAGGAATGACTTAGGCTACTTTTATTTTGAAAAAAAGTTCGGATTCCGCTCAAAAAAAACGTAGTTTGGGGCACACCCGAGCGAAGCGAGAGTAGTCGCTAATAGAAAATACAAACATTTGCAACGTTTCAAGGCAATATGATAATTAATAATTATTTATTTGATTGATTTCAAAATCAATTTCAATGATTCTAAAACTTATACGAGACTATCCTTATGGTAAAACCTGTTTTCTATTTCGATTAATATTTACATTTAAGTCTATTTTTATAATAGAAAAAGAAAATTAATTTAAGAGGCAATGATATCGTGATATAGACACAAAAAATAAAGCCGAATATCCCTCCGTGAGTCCTGCCTTTTTGAAGTCGGACTAAAAAGGAATCTTTAATAACTTTGTTTATCATAAAATTCGCAAATATATTTTTCCCCGAAATTTCAACAAAGAAAGTACCGTCTAATATATCTTCAAACGTAAAATCAAGCAGATAATAATGTAACAGAATCTTGCCAATCTTTTAAAGCAAACTTTGTGTCATGGTAAATCCTACTCCGTCGCAATGCGGGGTTCGGCCATTCTACACAATTTGTCGAATTAACAGTCTGTTTTACCCTCTATTTGGTATTCTGGACATCTGGGTGATGAATTTGTGTAAATACTTGTTATCCTAAATTTTCTCTTTTTAGATACAGTCTAAATATGCAAAGTTGAAGGCATTACTTTGGTAAATCGTCGCTGTTTAGCAAAAAACAGGGGTATAAGTACAATTGAAACCATAAAATTGTAGCTTTAACGCATGTATTTTTATTTTTTATGCATATTCCTATTACCTCATCGCCATTTTTAATGAAGGAAATGATTTTCTCCTACCATTGCTTTAAATAGACTGCTATTTAGATAACATATTTATGGATAAATTTAATATATTTTATGAATAAATCGAACTTGTGGTATTTGCTTATAATTGGTTAATTAATTTGCCCTTTTTATACAGCAGTATGAAGATGATCAGATGCAGATTTTTTTGAATATTAATAGTTTATAGGCCAGAAAGTGTAAATCTATACTTAATAATATAAATGTAAAAGTAGCTCCGTCTGTCTGTTACCTTTTTATGTTTAAGCCCCAGAAGAGATTTTGATGTGCAAAGACATAGATTGTATGATGGACTTACCTTTTTTTTACCTTTACCTTTCTTCCCAGTCCTTTCTTACCTTACGAGTGAAGCCGCGGGCAAGAACTAATAAGCTATGGCTTATTATTAGTTACACAAAATGACTTAATATGGTGTTAAAAGAGGAGGGTCTGGAAGGATCTCTAGTATCAAAGTCAAATACACGATATAGTATATATAATTAAATATATGATACGATCGGTATATAAAATATAATTTACACATACTTATTTAATAAACATATAGCAAGAGAGAAATTTTGATTAAAGCACTGCCGAGAGAGGGAAAAGTTAATAAAATTTCTCAGATTTGTTTTAACAGACGGCTTTGACACATTGCGTTATTACGTTACATTGTACGTGGTTTACTACTAATTTAGACTTGAAAAGCGAAAGGGGTACTTGTAATTAAAAATTATTAAGTCCTTAAAAAGTTATCGTGATTTCTATATTAACGGTATGGAATAGATAGATTATATATTATATTTATATAAATATACCTATATAGGTATGATGAGTTGTTGTGGGATGTATCATAACGTGTTTACCCGTTGGAATGAGATAATCTTCCGCGGTAAAAATATCCTAAGTCACTCTTTAGCACTCCAATTAACTTCACACACAAAAAATCAAGCCAATTCGGTCCAAAAAATCATCCAAATTGGACGTAACTATCTTGCGGACTTTCAATCTATGAAATTATATTGTTATATATGTAAATCCAATACTAAATCGAAAGTCATAATTTGTAGTTTACAACAATCGACATTTATAGTCTTCAAGTACTTGTCGAATTAATGTTCACGCCCCGCTTGAAAACGTCTATATAAGTTTGTACGAGGGTTATATTATTTTTTAGTAGTCTGAATTTTTATTTTATTGACAGATATATATATGTACTTTGCTATTATTCATAGTGTATGTATTCAGCCCTGTTTAACGTCCCACTGCTGGGCATCGGCCTCCCTTCAGTACGAGGGCAATCAGGCCATCGTCCACCAAGCTGGGGCGGAGCGGAGCTGCGGGCGGACTTCACATGTCTTTTTTTTTCAAAAAAAAATCGTAGTGATGTTTCCTTATTTAATACTTGCGAACTAAACAATGACACGAAAGCCAAGCCACAGGTAAACAACTTATACAAAAAAGTTCTTTTTCATCAATAAAGACTGTTGGACTTTGTTTTTCGAATGTGATTACAACCTTACCTTAAGCTCTTGGGAAGGGCCAAATTAAACCCTCTAATTGGCTATGAAACTTTTTAATTAGAATTTACAATACGGTTCAAACCTTTGTCAGTTCGTTTTAGGTGTTTTGTTTTGCTAAAAACCTTAGAGATCCTATAAGGATGTTTTAACCCTAATAAATTGTGCACTAGCACAACAAGAGAGTACTAATATCAGTCATTTTTGCACCAGAATGGTATCCCACGGGATTAAAATTGGATGTATCACGATAGAAAGTTGCATAATATACCATTTTTTTTATTTCTTTGTCTCAATTTTAAACATTACTTAAATTAATTGCTTTATTACTGCGCGAGAAAGTGAACGATAAAGCTTTAAAGTCACTTTTGCATGTTATTAATGTAGTATGTATGCAGCCCTTATTTAATGTCCCGCTGCTGGGGTGGGCCTCTCTTTAATACGAGGGGGATAAGCCCATAGCCACCACGCTGGCCAAGTGCTGGGTAACGAACTTCACATGTCTTTCGAAAGCTTGATAGGATCTCTCAGAGATGCAGATCTCACGATGTTTTCCTTCACCGTAAGACAAGTAGTAATCATGTTAGAAATGATTCACACATGAGAATATCAGAGGTACGAGACCCGGGATTGGAACCCACTTCACTCACGTTACCACTGGACTACCACTGCCTGCTGGGCTACCACTGGCCATTGGTTTACCACTGCCTACTGGGCTACCACTGCCTCCACAAGGGAGTGTGTATAAAAACTTTTTACCAAAAAAAAAAAAACCGACATCCAGGCACTAAAATGTAAAAAATAACTAAACGGGGGTTTTCATTTAGAATAGATAACTAATCAGATATTTTCGAAGTCGGTGCCAGCCGATGCAAAGCAAATCTAATATATTTCGATACGTAAAATACATCAAAAATTGAAGAATTTATTGTAACTTTAATTAGAGTTCATACCTTGTCATATTTACCTATCAGATATTCATATCTTTAAATATTATCGGCTGGCACCAAGATTCCAACGAATTGAGTACCTCCTCCTTTTTGGAAGTCGGTTAAAAATGTGAAATCAAAGACTTAATCCCTACATGACCAGAGGGTGTTTTAGCGCTGTAGAATCAGTCGCTCACGTAGTCCTGGAATGCGTAGCGGTAACTTCCCAACGAAATGAAATCCTCGAACCGGTGAGGTCGCTCCGCGAAGCCTGTGAAGCTCCCAGGAAGCTTTTACGCTTTTGGACGGAGTTAGGCTGGCTGAACTAGCCAGGATTCGCAACGTACAATGGACCAAATGCGAGTCTAAGTGCGGAAAACGAGTCCAATATACAATACAATACAATACCCTACATGACCGCGGACATGCCGGCGTTACAGTTAACAATAGATTTCTCAGAAATTTACCTGGAGGTGTTAAGTAACAGCTATTTTCGACAGCGTATATAGAGAGTTATCTATAAAATTATAGTTTATATGAAATATAAAATAAGTTGCTTTTTGATAACTCAACCAATTGTGATGAAAGGCACGCTCGTACACAATATCACGTACAAGAACACTGTATTCTCTTTAGCACGCTTTTATTAGCTTCACATGTAACGAGGTGATCAACTCCTTGAAGTCGATATTAACCTACTTCTAACTGCCGTATTGATTTAAAAACTTTGTGTGAAGTTCAGTTGACAGTACATTAATGTTATAATAGAGCTAGGACGTGGAGTGGAACTCTACAATCTATATCCATACTAATATTATAAATGTGAAAGTGTGTTTGTTTGTTTGAATTGAAAAAACTTTTTTCAATCTGCTCTCATGGTGAAAATATAATATAGCGCCATCTCGCGATTTTTGTGGTACTACTGACCCAGCGCCTACGCCGAGCGAAGCTAGATCGCCCGGGTCTATTATAATAAAATACATACATAAAATATTAATATACGGACACTATCTAACATTACCCACCTGATTAAATAGAGAGAAAGACGAATTAGTATCCAAAAACTGTACAAGAAAAGTCCAACAAAGTATGTAGCAATGACACTCATTTTACTTACCATTTAAGAGGTACAGTAAAGCTATTTGATTTTAAAATACGGGTAAATAAGAGACGAAAACTATACGGTCTATACGGGTATCCCTTTGATGTTTTTAGATCGTTATTTGTACTTAATTCTTGTTTGTTTGCACTAGTTTAGTTCAAAATTAACATTCGAATCACAAAATGCCTTAATCCACTAGTATTACTTCGTTAAAGGAATACATTAGTAAAGCAATATGTAAAATCAAAATTATATATTCACAAAAGCTCTTACGAATCTAAGAAAATGATTTCGAAAGATAAACATCTATTCCGTATCATATTTCTAAGTTGATTCTATTAATTATTTAAGGTACATATACCGTTTTCAAACGACAATCTAATATGAAAATGAAAATAAGCTAGACTTATAATTTATAATGCTTCGAGTTAATCGCCGTGGTGACTTCGAAATAACGGGATTTTCGTACGACGCCGGAGTCATAGATTTGATTTGCGCACAGAGTGAATATAGGTTCTCTTACATATGCAGGTTTCCTTACAATGTTCACCGTTTTTTTTTTCTTTTTTGACGTTGGGAAATGCATTTAGGCATACCACCATGCATACATACAGGTTATGTGGGACTCACCGGCAAAGCCATTACTACCCACTAAGACCCTAAAGAACCTCCCCCGTCTTAATGTGGTGTCACAGGATCACTTACGCACTCAACCACGATAGTCCGATGGCAGATCTGCCGAAGCAGATCACAACAACTATGGAGTTGCTCCAAGGTCCACTCTGCTATCATAGAAGTATCAGGAGCAAGCCGAATGGCACACCACCCAGTGCGTTCTTGGCTTCGCGTCCGGTTAGATTTCCGGACGCTAATGAACCTCCCCGCCACGACAGGTGAACGTGCATTAGGAGGGGGGGGGGGGGATTGGAGGAAGGGGTTGTTATCCTTCATCGTAAGGTCAGTGCTAATCATATTGAAAATTTACACATAAAAATATCAAAGTTGCAAGACCCGGGATTTGAACCTGCTTCACATGGTTTCCCAAGCAAGCAAGTAACCACAGGGCTACAACTGCTTTTTATAAGAACTAAACGTTTTTTTTTTTCAGTCCATCAAGTCTGTAAAAAAAGGAGATTAAGCTTTCATTAAATTTACATATAATTATTTTATAATAGAAGAACGTAATGGTAGAGATATTGCTAGATTTGAAATAATAACAAATTCTCTCATAAATTTTAATTAGAACAACCGTAAAATAAAATATATTTTTTATTATACACTTACTTTGCCTTACAAATTAAGACGGGATAATGAAAATTACTTAACTTTACGTGACCTTACAACTTCACTCGCCTTTATCGTTTTACGAGAGCACTTAAATAGGCCATCAAAATTGTTTCCATTGAAAAAAATGAGATAATAATCTTATAATCCAGCATCGTTTTAAGATGCCTTATTTCTTATAACTTATTTCTCACCTAATGTAAGAAAAATATGAAATGTATATATAGAAAGCATTTTGGTTTTAATGAAAACATCGACTTAATAACATTACCAAATAAAATGCGAACATTTTTGTATATTTATAGTTTTAATCATTCAATGCTATTACACTATATTACAATACATAGGCATATTACTTTTAATACTAGTACATTGCTCAAACTCTACTTTTGTCTATTATTACTGATTAAAAAAAAAAGAGTATTCTCTTCGATGTGCATTTTCAATCTACGTAATGTTAAATACCACCAGTGTGATTCGATTTTATTATTTTTATCAACAAGGCCAAGCTTAGTTATTGAGTCTTTCTGTATAGTAAGCCTCAGTAACAGCCCGGAGTTGGGAAGTTGGCGCTGTTTCACCCCCGTGCCTCGGAGAGCACGTAAAGCCGTCGGTCCTGCGCCTTAACTCTCGCTGGTCATGTCGAGTAGTCGTCCCACCGGAGTATGAGAGTGACAGGAATAGAGAGTGCACCTGTGTCTGCGGGCACTCTTGCGCACTATAAAATCTCCTACGCAGTTGGCTAGTCTCAATAAGATTGGCCGCCGTGGCCGGAATCGGTCAGGAGAACATCATCATCATTATTTTTATTTAATTAACATGTAATTGAAGGAGCGTTATTTTTTTATAGTTTTCAGTGACAAACGAGCAGACAGTCCACCTGATGGAAAGCGGTACCTGTCGCCCAGAACACCTACGGTTCATGCACTTAGGTTTTATATTACAAAAATTCAGAACCGCAGGTGCGTTGTCACTGTGAGTACTAAGATGATATGCCTCTTGCCTGTAATTGCGCTGGCTACCTTATCCTTCAAACCGGAACACAACAATGTAATCATTGTTAAGATAAGGGGGTGGTACCCATCCAGTCGGACTCCTCTGGCTTGACAGAGTCCTACCACCGGTAAGGTTATAAGTTTCAAGAAAAAGATCCACCTCTAAAAGAAGATAATTACTTTTAAGTGCTAGTATAAACTATATTCTCATCGGATATAGACCTTTCATTTTATTAATTAATTTACACAAATTTTATTTTCTATGAAATATTACATAGTAGACATTTTTAATAATAGCTGAAACTTCAGTAAGACACTTAAAACGTATCTTAAATATAATTTGCATACTTTGCCATCAGAAGTGTGTAAAAGCTACTAAGAGTGGCTAAGCATTTCGAGGGTATTATATTAATATTATACATTATTTATATAATTTTTAATTAAAACTTTTATAGTTTTAATGTAGCTTTTGCTTGTGACTTGTCTCGCATAAATGGGTAACGTGAAAATATTTGTCTAAATGTATTAATTTTCACAGCTTTTGGTTGAAGAGTGTAAAAGTTTTTGCACTTCAACACTATATCTTGGGGCGAGTTACAAATACGAGTATGTGTTAAATTTTAAACCAGTCTTGGTTGAGAAACCAGGTTGAGAACTTCTTAAAATTTTTGGTTGTACACTAACAAACATTCACCTTATAATTTATTTAGAAAATATCAAATGAATTTATTACACTTCCATACGGATATATTCATATATTTATAAAAATATCCTCTTATTTTTGTGGCTATACTTTTAAGGCTTATACTTTTAAAAGCTTAGGATTTATGCCACTTTAAACCTTGTGCCTATATGAAAGATGTATAAAATATTAGCATTTCGGTTTTTTTGAAACACGATTACTTATGTCGATGTAAATTTATTACTAGCACGAATATGAAATTTAAATATTTATTGAAAACCCACCGAGCCTTAGGCCGCTTTAAAACACAGTCTAAAAAAACCTAGAGAGATCGTATACCCTCGCTATAATATTAGGGATGTGATAGATCGAGATGTTGATCATAAGCGTAAGAAAAAAAATTAAAGTACTAAAGATATTCTGTGAATTTTCGTAATCACATTTAATGCATGAAAGTAAAATGTAAAATAAAATAAAATCTATTCCATGTAGCTTTCAGCAGTACAAAATTTGCTTATAATATTTTCTTACATAGGTAGGTCCTGTCGTGAGAATAATACTCACTTTAACCATATAGATATAATGAACTGTTACAAATTTCTAGAAATTAATTAATAACATAATTCAATAATTTTCATAATATTTTCATATACTTTAAATTGTGTTTATATTATATTCATATGTGTATATTCCCCCCACGACCGCGGACATGCTGGCGTGTCAGTTAACAATAGATATCTTAGAAGTTTAATTCATTTCTTAGAAATTTACCTGGAGGTGATATGTATGTCAGCTTTTTGTTTAAATTAGCTTAATGTTCTACTCTAATTATATGTATTTTTTATTGTAAAGTTGTATGTTCTGTAATACTGTTTATTTCCCTAAAATAAATAAATAAATAAAAATAAAATAAATAAATAAAATAACAATGTAATACCAAAAAGTGAGCTTAATTAATATTTACCAATTTCATAAACTAGCGAAGCTTTTTTTGCTTCGTTAAGGTAAATTATTAGGGTTTGGGAACATCAAATTAAATTAATAAAATTCCATGATGAAAAGTAGCCAGAGGTCTGACCTACAAACTATCTCAGTAGATAAAATTAAATTATTACCATCCTGTTAGTTTAATATGAAACGAGTATAAGGTAAATCATAAAACCTTTATACAAGTAGTTCCCATGGGACATTAGTCAACTACAAAAAATGTCTAACTTTAAACGCTAGTAATATAATCGGTTATTAAAACATTTTTTATCTACATATATAATAAAATAGGCAGTGGTAGCCCAGTGGTAACGTGCTCGCTTGGGAAACCGAGTGAAGCAGGTTCAAATCCCAGGTCTCGCATCTCTGATATTTCATGTGAACATTTCACTTGCCTTACGGTGAAAGAAAACATCGTGAGGAAACCTGCATGTTTGAAAGAACCTAGCAAGTTTTAAAAAGACATGTGAACCCGCACTTGGCTAGCATGGTGGACTATGGCCTGATACCCTCGTAATGAAATGAGGCCCGTTCCCAGCAGTGAGACGTTAAAAAGAGCTAAATACATATATACTCGTATCTATAATAAAATAATAACAAAGCGAAATATGTAAATAAAATATTTATTAAAAATATTATTATATAATTGGAAAAAATAGAATATAATAAGTAGACATTAGCCTCACCCAAAGATTTCCACTACTTCCGGTCTTGTGCTATCCGCATACAATGAGCTCCAGTAACTTTGAACAAGCTATTGGTCCACCTTGTGAAGGGCGAAGTGTGAGCTAGTCCCTACAAGAATTTCAAAGATATTAATTAAATTAACATTGTTATCTTCTCTTAGTAGAGAAATATTTTGCCTATAACTTTATTTGATAATAAATTCTGTATACAAAGCTATTTTTGTGTGAATATTCTGAAACATTCTTCGCAGACGTTATGATTGCTAATTTTAATCACACGTTCTTCTTTGCAGTTTATTTGAGTGCGTGAAAAAAGTACTTGTTAATATAAATTTCTCAGATGCCTTTGAATTATTTTGTATAGATGAAACGAATAAAATTTTTACATTTCGTATCGCTCTTAAGAGAAATAACTCAATATTTTTAACGATTCGGCAACTGTAAGGGACAATATTGTAATTCAGTATTTGATCAATTTTAAAATTGGATTTGTATATTCTATACTAATATTATAAAGAGGTAAAGTTTGCAAGATTGTGAGTTTGTGAAGTTGTAGGGGGTAATCTCTGAATCTACTGAACCGATTTAGATGAAATTTGGTAAGAAGATAGTTTGAGACCCTGGAAAGGACATAGGTATAGGTACAGGACTACAGGATAGGACAGGGCAGGACTGTACAGGACTTTTTATCCCGGAAATCATCCCTTAAGGAGGTGAAAATGGATATGAAAGTTGGAAGCAAGCTAGGGACAAACACGAGCGATGCGAGGGTGAGTCGCTAGTATAAAAGAAAGTTAGTTCTGTGTATTGATTCTGAGATCTGTAGAAGTACAGCTGCAGATCCCGGAGCCCTGGATCTGAGTCCCAGATGGTGCCAAGTTACGGGTACTACAGCTAGTGCCTTAAAGAGAACGTAAGTCCATCGGTCCTACGCCTGATCACTCACCGGTTTTGCCAAATTATCGCTGGTCTATGAAAGTGAAAGGAATAGATAGTATATATGAGTTTGCACTTACGATAGTTTATATAACTCCTGTGCAGCAATTTCAGAGAGATTAGTTGCAGCGAACTTCATGTCTGAACTCCCTGTCGGGAGAATATTTCGGTAGCTTACTTTAACTTTTATGAGTTATTACTTATTCTCATACTTTCCCCGTTACTTCAAGTACCGTAGTAATAATTTCATATAACAAGCTTTCCAAAGGAACAAGAAAGTTTTAACAAGATATAATATTTAATTATTTAAGACACTTCAAAACTTTTAAAATTAACCTTGACTTACAAAGTTTTGATTAAATTATTTAATAATGTTTTAGCTGTTTTATATTATTACTTTACTTTGACGGAACTACCGATTATATTCAAGAGTGAAAGAAAAACATATTATAATGTCCTTCCGACCGAATCTCATTTAGACTAGCCAACTGCGCACGAGCTATTACAGCGCACAAGTATACGCGCAAATACTAGTCCACTCTGTATTCCTGTCACTCTCATACTTCGGTGGGATGACTACTTGGTACGACTAGTAAGAGTTAAGGCGCGACACGTGCTCTCCGAGGCACGAAGGTTAAACACCACTAAATTTCCAACTCCAGACTGTTACTGGGACTTCCTTAAGAGATAGACTTAATAACTAAACTTGGCCCAAGCCGGGATTCGAACCCAGGATCTCCGGATTTGTGATGGTACATGCTAGCCACTAGACCGAAGCAGTTAAACATGCTTACATTAACTGTGATAGCAATATCTTAGTATATATTTTTTAAGTGTTAGCTTAATCTACTCATTGGTTTAATAGTTACATAACTTTAAGTAACTCAACTTTTTCTTAGCTTCTATCCTTCCACTGTAATCATTGACTTTCAATTTATGATAAAAAGTTACATATTGAATATATTATGCTAGCCATTAAAATAAATATTTTTAAAAGTAAAAAAATAATCGTTGAAAATTAAATATCTACTACTCTATATAAAAATAATCTTATGAATTTATTTTTACTACAATGCATTTAATTTACCAAACAAAAATGTAAGCGGATCCGATAGCAAAAGCTAGTGTTCAGTATTAATAAAATCACAGCCAACTACAATTATATTTTGAGGGACTCATCAGATTCATCCCGAGGTTATGTCCAGACTATGTTTGTGATATACCGCAGCATCCCTCGAGATCACAATCTCACTTGCACTAGTTCTATTATTTTGGAAGATTAGATAAGGGATTTATATTATATACTTTTTCTACGTCCTTTATAAAGAAAAGGTCAAATTTTTTGTAAAGGACCAGCAAAATATTATTTTAACTCACTAATTTTTACTCGCGGCTCCGCTCGTGTTTGTTTCTTTATGTATGTATAATTGTCCCGCTATTACTACTGAATATATGTACTACTCATATAAATTTTCTTAATAAATAGGCTTTTAAACGCCAAAATGTTTTTCAAAATGGACCGGTAATTTCAGAGATTTGCGCATACAAACAAACAAAATAAATTTCTCTTCAGTTTAGACTTTGGTGTAGCGGTATAAATAATTTACATGTTATGTTTAGGACCAGTGTACTTTTATTGTTCCGCTTTATCTCGATTCTTTTTCGTTTGCTGTTTGATGAATGCTAAAGACCTTTTTATATGGGACAAGTAGTGTATACGATTAGATTTCCCATCGGTAAAATAAACACAAGCTTTAACATCCATTTACTTATTTTTAACTTTAAATATGACGACCTTATATACATGCAACCTTTTTTTATCCCCGGCCTCTTGTAGATCTACTTTCGAATGTAGGCCTCTTCCAACTACTTCCATATTCCATGCAACTTTATGCATTCCACAATTACCTACATACGTCCCTTGGAGCTTAGACAAGACCACTTCTACAAGGGTTGAAGAAAAGGAATACAAAAAAAATGTAATGAATGGTATGGGAGTGAAACATATGTGACGATGTCTATGACGTAACCATAACTCTTCGGTAAAAATAAAAGCATGGTATAAAAACGGCGTTTGTTTCAATATTTTAGTAAAATGTACTGCATTTAAGATTATAGATTATAATAAAGCTTTTTACCACAATTTAATCATTGTTTACAAGAACAATTATAATTTCATAAACTTCATCATAATACTGTAAAATTACATTAGATAAACAATTTGTTATACAATACACCGAAAGGGTTCAGTATTAATAAAATCACAGCCAACTACAATTATATTTTGAGGGACTCATCAGATTCATCCCGAGGTTATGTCCAGACTATGTTTGTGATATACCGCAGCATCCCTCGAGATCACAATCTCACTTGCACTAGTTCTATTATTTTGGAAGATTAGATAAGGGATTTATATTATATACTTTTTCTACGTCCTTTATAAAGAAAAGGTCAAATTTTTTGTAAAGGACCAGCAAAATATTATTTTAACTCACTAATTTTTACTCGCGGCTCCGCTCGTGTTTGTTTCTTTATGTATGTATAATTGTCCCGCTATTACTACTGAATATATGTACTACTCATATAAATTTTCTTAATAAATAGGCTTTTAAACGCCAAAATGTTTTTCAAAATGGACCGGTAATTTCAGAGATTTGCGCATACAAACAAACAAAATAAATTTCTCTTCAGTTTAGACTTTGGTGTAGCGGTATAAATAATTTACATGTTATGTTTAGGACCAGTGTACTTTTATTGTTCCGCTTTATCTCGATTCTTTTTCGTTTGCTGTTTGATGAATGCTAAAGACCTTTTTATATGGGACAAGTAGTGTATACGATTAGATTTCCCATCGGTAAAATAAACACAAGCTTTAACATCCATTTACTTATTTTTAACTTTAAATATGACGACCTTATATACATGCAACCTTTTTTTATCCCCGGCCTCTTGTAGATCTACTTTCGAATGTAGGCCTCTTCCAACTACTTCCATATTCCATGCAACTTTATGCATTCCACAATTACCTACATACGTCCCTTGGAGCTTAGACAAGACCACTTCTACAAGGGTTGAAGAAAAGGAATACAAAAAAAATGTAATGAATGGTATGGGAGTGAAACATATGTGACGATGTCTATGACGTAACCATAACTCTTCGGTAAAAATAAAAGCATGGTATAAAAACGGCGTTTGTTTCAATATTTTAGTAAAATGTACTGCATTTAAGATTATAGATTATAATAAAGCTTTTTACCACAATTTAATCATTGTTTACAAGAACAATTATAATTTCATAAACTTCATCATAATACTGTAAAATTACATTAGATAAACAATTTGTTATACAATACACCGAAAGGGTTCAGTATTAATAAAATCACAGCCAACTACAATTATATTTTGAGGGACTCATCAGATTCATCCCGAGGTTATGTCCAGACTATGTTTGTGATATACCGCAGCATCCCTCGAGATCACAATCTCACTTGCACTAGTTCTATTATTTTGGAAGATTAGATAAGGGATTTATATTATATACTTTTTCTACGTCCTTTATAAAGAAAAGGTCAAATTTTTTGTAAAGGACCAGCAAAATATTATTTTAACTCACTAATTTTTACTCGCGGCTCCGCTCGTGTTTGTTTCTTTATGTATGTATAATTGTCCCGCTATTACTACTGAATATATGTACTACTCATATAAATTTTCTTAATAAATAGGCTTTTAAACGCCAAAATGTTTTTCAAAATGGACCGGTAATTTCAGAGATTTGCGCATACAAACAAACAAAATAAATTTCTCTTCCGTTTAGACTTTGGTGTAGCGGTATAAATAATTTACATGTTATGTTTAGGACCAGTGTACTTTTATTGTTCCGCTTTATCTCGATTCTTTTTCGTTTGCTGTTTGATGAATGCTAAAGACCTTTTTATATGGGACAAGTAGTGTATACGATTAGATTTCCCATCGGTAAAATAAACACAAGCTTTAACATCCATTTACTTATTTTTAACTTTAAATATGACGACCTTATATACATGCAACCTTTTTTTATCCCCGGCCTCTTGTAGATCTACTTTCGAATGTAGGCCTCTTCCAACTACTTCCATATTCCATGCAACTTTATGCATTCCACAATTACCTACATACGTCCCTTGGAGCTTAGACAAGACCACTTCTACAAGGGTTGAAGAAAAGGAATACAAAAAAAATGTAATGAATGGTATGGGAGTGAAACATATGTGACGATGTCTATGACGTAACCATAACTCTTCGATAAAAATAAAAGCATGGTATAAAAACGGCGTTTGTTTCAATATTTTAGTAAAATGTACTGCATTTAAGATTATAGATTATAATAAAGCTTTTTACCACAATTTAATCATTGTTTACAAGAACAATTATAATTTCATAAACTTCATCATAATACTGTAAAATTACATTAGATAAACAATTTGTTATACAATACACCGAAAGCGGTTAAGTTAAACACAAATGCTTTGAATTATTAAACGAAATCCTCGTGTCTGAATCATGTCAGCTCCCCATCGAGTTACATTTAAATGCAAATGAACGCTTAGAATTGTTAAGCCATTGACGTACGAGGTAATCTATTAGGTATATAATTCAATAGATAGCTCACCGTTTTCCTTTACTAGGCTAAGAGACTCGAGGTAGTAATAGTTACTAATAATAATTAATATAATTAATTAAATTAAATTAATTAATTAAATATTTAATTTAATTATATTAATATAATTAATTAAATTTTTATCTAAGAAGTGCTAATATGATAATTCAATAATTTAAACATCTCAGTGATGGTCTTCTCATTGCGACTGAAGGTAGCTGGTAGACCATGGTCCATCATGATAGTCATAAGCGTAATTGAGCTATATTCTCTCGGACATGCATGGTTTTCTTATAATGCTTCACCATTTTAAGTGGTAGTGGAAATTCGAACATGAAAATTCACAAGTCGAAATATATTATATTTATTTACTACATTTCAAGGGTACGTTTTAACGGTTAGTATAGATTTCTCTAAAATGAGATATTTCCCCGCAGTAAATCCGAATCCTTTATATATGTAATTAAACTTGCGTGTCTGAGTGAACCTAGCAAGATTTCGAAAGGCATGTGCAGTCCGCCAACCCACACTTAGCCACTGTGGTAGACTATGGTATGATCTCCTTAGTATTGAATGGAAGCCCACACCCAGCTGTGGGAGGTTAAAAAGGGCTGAATACAAATACATATTTAAACCTATATTTATTATATTATAACTCAAACCTAACATGAAAAGTTGTTATCTAAGAAATATATTTTTTAATTAATTTTTGCCGTCCACAAAATAGCTTATCATTTTTTGAACCTCAGCATGCATTAATAAAAGCAGATAATGGAATTTTAACATCGCTTGACAAGGAAGATAAGGCTATAAACCACATGACTTGCATTCTAAGAGGAGTCCTTTGTAAGTGAAGTACAATCTTGTTTTACTTTTAATTTCATAAAATTACTAGCATATACCCGTGGCTCTGTTATATACTGTTTGTTATACACATACATATTATAATTTATTTAAATGTAACATATAACCAGAACTAGCGACTCACTCTCGCTTCGCTCGGGTTCGTCCATAGTTACGTTTTAACGTTTAGTACCTATAAATGTTTTCCCGCAGTAAAATGTATTCTATATGTTGACCCGGATAACCAGCTATCATCATACCAAATTCCATTAAAATCTGTCCAGCAGTTTTCTCATGATACGTTCCCAGACAGACAAATTCGGTCTCTGTATAGATAATAATGATAACTTCAATTAGATTTCAAAAAAATATTTAATGTCAATAAAAATGTTAAATGACAGATTCGACTCAGAATTTCATTTTACATATATGTATAGATAACTTATTTTTATGTACATATTTAGCAGCAAATACCTTGGACTTTTTATGTAATCTTCAGATAGCATTAATTTTCTTTTAATTCGGAGAATACTTTCTTAGCTGACAACTAAATTTGAGTTTCGTAGATTTCAATTTTCTATATACTAGTGTTCGTTCAATGATCGAAATTCGATCATAATCGTTATAGGATATATATATATATATATATATATATATATATATATATATATATATATATGCGTGTGTGTGTTTATAAGTTAATAGAATTTTCCTATTTATATTTAAAAAATCTGTTTTTACATTTTTATCAAAAAAAGAAAATCAGAAAATCCTTTGACAGAGGAAACAAGGTACTAAATTGTTTTGTCTTTGCCTTATTACATATAGATACACGTGTATATTTTATTAGGCTTTTCATGTGGCATTACTTTTAGGCATTTTTACATCCTTAATTAGAGTCCACGGAAATAGCTTTTAACCTGCTCGGTTAAAAGTTCTGGAAAGCTTTAGTATTTCCATCCCTTGTACAGGTAAATAATATATAAAAAACCAATCATGAGGACTGCCGACAGACGTGAAAACTTAAAACTATAAACAAACAGTTGTTATTTTTGGACATTCAAATCAATTGTTTGATCTTAAATTAAAATTTGTAAATTAAAACTGTTTATATTTATTTGCTTTTGACATCTATTGGCATTTTGAGTGTTAGCGTTAGCACGTCACGTGACCATGTCGATGACGAATTACATGAATTTACTCCCCATCCTAACCTGCCTATAGAAGTTTTCACTTCAATAAAAAATATTTATATTTTACGTAAAAAAAATTAACTTAAAAGGTTCCGTAAAATTTTAGGTAAAAAATAACTTAAAAGTATTTTTTTTTAATTATTGATAAGTAAGACGTAGATGAAGCCGAAGAAAAACATCTAGCTCAATTCATTTTTAAAGCTAAACTTCTATTTAATTTGTGTTTTAAAACACACGCTTTTCAATTTAAACTAAAACGGATAAAAGCTGGATGAAAATGATTAAACTTAATAAAGCAGCAGATTAGATTGGAGACTGGAGTTCCTTTGCCGTATCTAAGAAATAGCAAATTCACTGGACCACCCTGACGAAGACTAAACGTATTTAATCGATTAAGCTCAAAACAGATTCTCTCAAAAGAAGAAATTACTCCTAATATCTATATTAATATCTATATTAACGGGAAAAGAAAGTTATTTATTTATTTCTTTTTTTTTCTTTCTACACAAGGCTTCCACTTCTATATCAGTGCACAACTCCAAAAAAAATTGTAAAAAATCTCGCATTTTTAAGTACACGCAAGTTAGATTGTAGTGTTGAATACTATATAGTTAGGTATCATAATACATTTTTTGCGCAACATAATCCATACTAATATTATAAATGTAAAAGTGTGTTTGTTTGTATGTCCTTATCTTACGTCGAAACTGAGTGACGGATTGGCATTTTTTTTGTGTGGAGATAGTTGGAGGGCTGGAGAGTGACATAGATTACTTTTTATGGCGGGAGATTATCTCATTCCCACGGGAAAACACGATATAATACATCCCAAAAAAATATTTATGATCAGAATTACTTGAAACTTGGGTTTAAGTAATGCTCTTCAATACAATTAAATAAATACGTGTTCAAGCATTTTTCGAAATTCATGCCATAAGGTGGTAAAATAAAGTTTGTATGAAACCTATCTTTTTAGTCTTTTTGTAGTTTTTTTGGTTTTTGGTTTTTTGGTTTGGTTTTTTGGTTCTGCTAGTAAAATTATAACTAAGAATAATATAAGTAAGTAAGAAACACTCTAGCGTTATATCACATTAAATTACTACGTGTTATTTGTCAGAGTCAAAAAAATATTGTACGTCATATGGTTTTTAATAATAGAACGAGAAGTCATTTAGGAAGATTTTAGGCAATAATTTATGAATATTTGCTTAAATTAAGGTTATAATAAAATCATATTTGTGAATTAAGTCGAAAAAACTCCGTTTTGTGATTTTTGTGGTATAATATAGTGTTACTAATAAACATTATGTTATTTAACATTTAGGTATCATTTTTATATAATAAAATATTTTTTTACATACGATAAATTACAGAAAGCTTGGTAATAACATTTTATCAGAAACGGTAACGCTGTAGGCTACAAGTAAATTACAAAGCGATTTATCCCCTATAATCGACTTTAGATATAGAGAATAGATGAGTGTGCATTAATCTAATTCATTCACATTGATAAAGCGGGAATATACTATTTAAGTCATCTCGAGGGTAGTTTTATCAATAAACTAGCATTGCCCGCGGCTCCACCCGCGTTTTGATGACCAAAAACCAAATTCTTAGGTATTATATTATTAGTATACTCTTACATTGCAATTTTTGTATTTTTTCTCAGAAATGAGATATTTTCCCGCGGTAAAAAGTATCTTATATGTTGACCCGGATAACCAGCTATCATCATATCAAATTTCATTAAAATCTGTCCAGCGGTTTAGTCGTGATGCGGTAACAGACAGACAGACAGACAGACGGAAAAAATTCTAAAAACTATAGATTCGGACTCTGTATCGATAATAATGTCCATTGCAATTAGATTTTCCTAAAAATATTTAATGTACAGATTCGACTTAGTTACAATTTTATTATATGTATAGATAACTAGAAAGTGGGGGTTGATTCGTTTTTTTATGATAATATTTTGGTATGTATGGGGGAGGGTGTTTTAATATAATGACACTAGCGGACCTGACAGACTTCCTTAACTAATGTTCGTTTCGCTTGGGTGGCATAAGATATGTAATAAGACAAACACAAAATTTTATCAAAATCGGTCCAGCCGCTTAGAGGGAGTTCAGTGAAATGCCGTGAGTATTTGTTACATAAGGATTATTTATATTTATATCCAGACATGATGTCTGTCTGGACATAAATCCAATTTTGTCCAAAAAATATTTTTTTTTTTGGGATGGACCAAACTTATCACTTAGGGGTATGAAAAATAGTTTACGTCCTATTCTCAGACCTACTGAATATACACACAAAATATCATAAGAATCGGTCAAGTCGTTTCGGAGGAATTTTGTTACAAACACTGTGTGTGACCCGAGAATTTTATGTATTAGATTAGATATAAAACAAAGTCGGGCTAGTTATAAACATAAATAAATATGTTAGGACATTAACACACAGTACCATCTTAGTTCCATGGTAAGCTGCGAGGCCTGTGTTATGGATACCAGACAGTTGATACACTACAAGTATAGAACTTTAAATACATACATATTATAAATATAAACACCCATGACTGGAGTACAAACATTCGTGCTCATCACACAAACCGCTGGCACAGCAAGTAGGTTCACTACAAACAGAGCTAAACGTGTCGTCAAACCATTTATAACGCAAGAACGGATCGATTTTTATGATTATTGATTTGTTGGATTTGTTTCCGCCCCAATTAGCAGAATAACTATTAAACATCGGAAAAATTCACAGAAAAAAAAATTACATGGCTGGCTTTTTACATATATCTATTTAAAACGTGCCTAGTGAGAGGGACGCACCCGAGTGAAGTGAGGGTAAGACAGTAGTGAAAAATAAATACGCAAATATTGGTTACTTCAAAGCACGTATTTTACTTCACAACTACCAACAGATGCAGCGCCAACACAACTGTGCAAACGTTCGTCGTGCCATTGAATATTCATAGAACAAACAGGAATAACCAAAAGTTTTAATCATATTGAAAGTTTGTGATATGTTCATATCAGATTCAAAGTGGAATTATAAAAATATGTTACCAAATACCATAATTATAGTTTACTAGCATTGCCCGCGGCTCCGCCCGCGTTCAGATGATCAAAAAGCAAATTCTTAGGTTTTACATATTAGTGTACTCTTACATTACAGTTTTTTATTTTTTCTCAGAAATTAGATATTTTTCCGCGGTAAAAAGTATCTTATATGTTGACCCGGATAACCAGCTATCATCATACCAAATTTCATCATAAACTGTCCAGTGGTTTTCTCGTGATGCGGTAACAGACAGACAGACAAAAATTCTAAAAATAATAGATTCGGCCTCTTTATCGATAATAATGTCTATTTCAATAAGATTTTCCAAAAAATATTTAATGTGCAGATTCGACTCAGTTAGAATTTTATTATATGTATAGATTTTCTGATTATTTTATGGTTTTTAAAGGATTTGGAATTATTCTTGTACTAGCGATTTACTCTCGCTTCTAAATCTAATTCTGAATCCTAATTCTTTTTCTAAAATAAAAGTGGCTTAAGATACTCCTTATAATATCAGCTAACTGCCAATGAAAGCCAAAATCCAACCGTTTCGGAGATTAGCCGGAACAAACAAACAGACAAAAAAAAATAAAAAAAATATCTTTTACTTCTAAGTACCATTTTATATCCATTTATTAGCACCTCCAGGTAAATTTCTAAAAAATTAATTTCTAAGAAATCTATTTTTAACTGTAACGCCGGCGTGTCCGCGATCGTGGAGGGATTAAAATGTTATTCTGACATTACAAACAAACACTTCAATTGTATGTATATAGATTATTCAAAACAATATCCCGTTTCAATTTTGGCTTTGTAACTATTTTATCTATATGTATGTCGTATGAACATTTATTATGTATCAAACAATATTCAATATTAATTTTAGAAGATATTACGTAGGTACGTATTAAGCAGACATCACCAGTAGAGTAATTTATTGCGCATTAATTATAACACATATTGTTAAGTTATTGCTATATCCAGTAACATATTCTGATGCCTGATTACTATAACTAATATCCATACTAATATTATAAATGTTAAAGTGTGTTTGTTTGTTTGTTTGTTTGTTTGTTTGTTTGTTTGTTTGTTTGTTTGTTTGTTTGACCTTCTTTTACATCAAAACGGAGAGACGGGTTGGCGTGATTTTTTGTGTGGAGATAGTTGGAGGGCTGGAGAGTGACATAGGCTACTTTTACCGCGGGAATTATCTAATTCCCACAAACACGTTATAATACAATCCAAAAAAAATATTTATGATCAGAATTACTTGAAACTTGGCATTAATGCTCTTCAATAAAATTAAATAAATACATGTTTTAGCATTTTTCGAAATTCACTCTATAAAGGCTTTAAATGGGGGATGAAAGTTTGTATGAAACTATACCTTTTCAGATATTTCTTTGTAGTTTTAGCGCAAGCGAAGCCGCGGGTTCTGCTAGTATTATATAAAACAAAATCAAGTTTGTTACAACACTTATAACTCGAGAACGCCTGGACCGAGTTTTATTATCTTTGTTTTGTTCAATTTGTCTTGACCCCGAATAGCAGAATAACTATTAAAACATCGGAAAAATTCACGAAATAAAATTGAAAAAAAAATTATTCCATATTAAGCGTCAAAACGTACCTAGGAACGAACCTGAGCGAAGCGAGGGTGAGTCGCTAGTGTTTATTAAAACTCAAATTCTTTCTACTCCACACTTACTCTAATAACTTTTACTTTGTAATTCTATGTATATAATTATTTAGTCTGTTTATCTATTAAAGTTTTTACTTTAAACACATACTTCAAAAACATTTTTGACATTTATATAGAGCTCGCGAGGAACCCGATAACCTATATTTTAACATATTAATCGGTTTATAATAGGAAAGGTATCAAAACGTACAGCATAAAATTATATACGAACTAGTGACTCACCCTCGCTCCGCTCGAGGTCGTCCTTAGTTGCGTTTTAACGTTTAGTATAGATTTCTCAGAGATGAGATATTTTCCCGCATTAAAAAGTATCCTATATCCATACCTATATTGACCCGGCCAACCAGCTATAATCATACTAAATTTCATCAAAATCAATCAAGTGCTTTTCTTGTGATTCGTTCAAATCTACAGACAGGCAAAAATTCTATTATATAATGAATTTTTCAATAAGATTTCCCAAAAATATTTAATGTACAGATTCGATTCAGGTAGAATTTTATTATATGTATAGATTGCGTACCTCCTTTATGGGACCTTTCAAAAAAATACTTAATGAAAAATACATTTTCAAGTAAATTTAAAAAGAAATTAATAAATTTATTACATACTTATTAATTACACGTTGCAAAAGTTTGGACTGTAAAAATTACTGCCATTCATTTAAGAAGGCCGGTTTCTGCCCAATTAAAGAATCTAAAAAGGCTGTTAAAAACGAATTGTAAGAATTAAGATAGTAAAGGAAGGTTCTAAATCAGACTCAGAATGGGAGCAATAAATATCTTTGAAAGATAGACGGCGTTTTTTTGGGTAAATGGAGGGAAAATAGGTATTGTTACTTATCGTGATTTGGCGTGCATTAGGGTAGCCTTTTGTGCTTCTGTTTCTTTAAGGGTACAAAACAATTTCCGATTTAGTATTTTTCAAATGAATTTTTGGTATAAACATATTTTTGCTGGTCACTAGTTTCAGACTACGGTTGATTAATGTTTCGATTTTAATATATTTGTTTAATATAGTGTATTTTAGACGTACTTAATCTATATTTTATATTATTTAGTTTATCTCGTAATCAGTGTATATTTAAAACTTAATATGTTGGGACATTAACACACAGCACGTCTAGTTCCATGGGAAGCTACGAGGCCTGTGTATGGATACCAGATAGTTGATTCACTACACCTATATAACTTTAAATATATACATATTATAAATATAAACATCCATGACTGGAGTACAAACATTCATGCTCATCGCACAAATGAATGCCCCCAGTGAGACTCGAACCCGCGACCGCTGGCACAGCAAGTAGGGTCACTACAAACTGAGCCAAACGTGTCGTCCAAAACTTATATTCACATTATACTTCCAATTAGTCAATAAGAATAAAACACACAAACCCATTCAATATTCAAATCCGCTGTCACTACGACAAATGATAAAACAATTCTCATTTTTAATAACAGAAAGCAGATGCAATTATGCTATATTTCGCAGCTAGAAGGGGTCCTTATGAAATAAAATTTTAATAAAAGCCACGCTCGCTCTAGCTTTTTCAATAAACAACACTAATTAATTGTCAGTGAAGCGTCTGTTATTGAAATGCAAGCTGATCTGCTCAAGATCGAAGGATTCGTTAACTCCAATCGAATTCGTCCAATTAAATTTGAATATTGTCATTTTTTTAAATGAAATATTTTGATTTTGAATATACTACTAAAAGCATTTTTAAAGCTAACTTTATTTGAAAGCTTATAACAAGTTCAAAAGAGAGATTTTATACCGCTCAGGCTCGTCCCTAATTTAGTATATATATATCCTATATGTTAACCCGGATGACCAGCTATCATCATACCAAATTTCATCAAAATCTGTCCAGTACTATTCTCGTGATGCGGTCATA
Organism: Brenthis ino; assembly: GCA_921882275.1. Lineage (NCBI taxonomy): Eukaryota > Metazoa > Arthropoda > Insecta > Lepidoptera > Nymphalidae > Brenthis > Brenthis ino. The sequence continues at coordinate 3,709,861 of OV170230.1, read as the reverse complement.
GACAGACAGACAGTCAGATTCAGACTCTGTTTCGGTAATAATGACTATTTCAATAAGATTTTCCAAAAAATATTTAATGTACAGATTCGGCACAATTAGAATTTTATTATATGTATAGATTACAAGAATTAGCAGCAGATGGCAGTTGCTCGCTTAATGAACCAATTGTGATAGGTTCAAATCCCGGGTCTCAACTCTCATTCAACTGGGGTGTGTGTTTAATTTTTCTTAATTATCACTTTCTAGTATGCCATCTTGAGGATACCTGCATCTTAGAGATGTCATTTCATAAATTCAAAATTCAAAATATTTTATTTAGCATTAAATTATTATAATTTTTTACTGAACGTCATGAGTCTACTACCAGTTCGGAAAGAAGAAGCCTCAGACCTGAGAAGAACTGGTGAAAGAAACTCAGCGGGACTAATATTATTTCATTATCTTTTTTTTATAAAGTTAAATTAAAATTTACAATATTTCTATCAAGTTGAAGTAGCCTGGAGGCGATCATTTCATTCCTAAGGTGTGCCATATTCTATAAAATCATTTATTGTATAATAGCCTTTAGCACACAAACGTTCTTTAACATTTTTTTTTAATTTGGCAATAGAAGCCTTTTGAACATTTTCTGGGATCCTGTTGTCATCTTAGAGAACCTAGCAAGTTTTCGAAAGACATGTGTAGTCCGCCAACCTGCACTTGGCCAGCGTGGTGAACTATGGCCTGATTCCCCTCGTATTGAAGGGAGGCCCACGTCCAGTAGTGGGACGTTAAAAAAGGGCCGAATATAATACATTTAATACTAGAGTTTATGAGTGAGTAAGCGAGTATGTTTGTTACTTCTTCGCATTGTAACGGCTCACTGGACTTGAGTGAAATTCGGAATAAAAAGATTTTTTTCTACATAAAGCAAATAATGACTATTTCTGACCGCAATAAAGGCATAGAAAGTTATATTTTATTGATGAGGGTACAATTCTACGCTCAAATCTTTTTTCAAGTAAATCGTAATACGTGACCATAAAGTGCTCTCTTGTTATATTTAGTACATGAGATATTACTGGCGTTGTAAAATATTTTATTTTATCACTAAAAGAAAATTGTTGTTGCATTGTAGTAACTTCCTTTAATAAATTGGTTAGTCATCATTAAAAATAGTTGTTTTTGAATATTCCTCAGCCGAGTAGATTTGACGATACATACATTTTTAGTGCTTCTGCGCTTTTTCAGACGGAGCGACAGGCAATAACTTATAAGTTACGTTTTTATAATGGGTCGTAGTGTTGGAGTGTCGGGATGTTGGAATGTCGAAGTGTCTGAGTGTCGAGTGTCTGAGTGCCAAGTGTCGAAGTGTTGGAGCGTCGTAACAAACAAACAGACAGGGAAACAAAAAAAAATGAAAAAAAACTGGATTTGTTCTATTTCTTTTCCTACATCCCCGTGGCTCGGTTTTTAGCATTTTTTTCTATGTACAGACATTCGACCTTCACAGTTTTATTATATGTATAGAATTTGTATGGATAAACTTCTTTACTTATTAAGTATGTATACACTGAAAAAAAAACATTTAAATAAATTTTTCACCCTATGAGGTGGAATTATTAGATAGAATTATTGAAATCTAGCCTAAATACCCTACTATATGCAATATTACCTATTATTACTAGTATACAACCTCATTATTTACCTCATTATTAGTATATTACCTACATTATTTGGCCCTTGCTGTATGGCTATACATATTTTTTTTAAATAAATGTGAAAAAAGTGAATAAAAACAGCACTGACTTAAAGTGAACTAAGCAGATAGAAAAAAGTTGTAAAGCAAGTAATAAGACTCGTAGCATGTATAAAACATCAACAAACATACATACGTACAGATCAAAAACATAACCCTTATTAGACTTCGTTGAAGTCGGTTAAAAGTTTATAAGTACAATAAAAATGTTATTTGAAGTAAAACAAAAGGATATATTCACAACTCATTATATTGAAATGTATATAAATTTGAAATGCATAAGATTAAATGCAGATGAAATTAACAAACACTGAACAAAGTTACTGAATATTCATAACTTACACAAGAGCAACTGAAAGTTTCATCATTCGTAACGTATATGTTAACTGAAATGAAAACTTAACTGAAATTCACACCTTCAAATATGAATATTATATGGGTTTGTATATGAACATATCTCAAAACGGAATACTGTATCTAATCTTATAATAATAAACCTATAATATCTGTATCCTATAGTTCTAATCCTATAGTCTGATATATTATGTCAGATTCAAAATAAATCTTCCCCTCTTGGCGCATTTATTGAGGAAGGTTATTAAAATAAAATACAAGAGTGGAATCACGAGCTAAAGCTAGTGTATTATAATTATATTGATGTGACTCTAGTTTCAAATATTTCTTCAGACACTTTTTTCCATAAATCCGTCTTATATGCCGACTAGCGACTTACAATCGCTCCGCTCGGGTTCATCCATTAATACGTTTAATGGATAGTACAGATTTCTCAGAAATGAAATAATTTCCCGCAGTAAAAAGGATCCTAAATGTTGAACTAGATAACTAGCTATCATCAAACCAAATTTCATCAAAATCTGTTTAGTGAATTTCTTGTAACGCGTTCCCAGACAGACAGACAAAAAACTACAGATTCGGACTCTGTATCGATTAAGGACTATTTCAATAAGATTTTCCAAAAAATATTTAATCCCAAAATGATGTCACTTCAGAGGAATTTAAAGTTATATACGTATGTGTAAGTTATCAACTATCTGGTATCCTTAACACTGGCCTCGTAGCTTACCATGGAACTAGATGGTGCTGTGTTAATGTCCCAACATATTCAATATTCATAACTTATTAAACTTTTTCAGTTTTCTGCCACCGCAATAATAGCCTTACAGAGACTAAAGCAAATAGAGAATCTCACTAACTTCTTATCCGATTAACCGATTCAAAGAGATTGAATCAACTTTGGTAGATGAATAGCCGAAATAATTCCTTCCGCGTTACAGTAGTTTAGATTAAGGCTTATCGTCCACTGAAATCTATATATCGCTCGATACAAAATTTACTATCTAGATTTTTCTTTATTAGTATTTCTTACATTATTTTAGAGAATCAAAATATTTGCATTTTGATAGTCTACTATCGGACTATTATAATACCTGCGAAAGTTTTTATGTATGTATATGTCTGTCTTTGTTTGTTGGTCCTTTACGCCGAAACTTTTGGACGAATTTGAATGAAATTAAATACACAGATGGACACAATCTGGGGTTAAAAATGGTAGAGTAACAAAGCGAAGCTAGAAGCAGTCATTAGTATGTAATGATTATCAATAATCGAGTTTATGTTTTTGAGTGTTATTAAAACTTAAGTAACTGTTAAAACTATATAAATTATTACAATTTATAATAAATATTATTTATTTTTCGTATTATTATATATATTTCTTAGTCATTAACTTTCAAAATATGTTTAGTCTGAAATATAAATGTAACAATGCGCAAGCGCAAATAAAATGTACAAACACACGCATTTAAGTGAATTCCTAATATTTATTTCATTGTAGGAGGATTTCTTGGAGGATAATTGGTATGCAGCAAATATCAGTTATTAAATTATTACCAACCAAGTCTAGTTATTGTTGTCTGTATGTATACAGGTAGTATGCATTTCCCAACATTAAAAAAGAAGTAAAAAAAAAAGAAAAAAAAAGAAAAAAGTTAATATGGTGAATATCATAATGAAGAGTAATAAATAGATTTCACGGTTAAAGCAAAAATGTTTTAGCGAAGTAAATGTTTAAAAATAAACAAACGAAAATTATTTTTTTATCATATAATTTTCATTTCAATTAATTACTTTTAAATTTTAATGTTTACATCATTTACATTATTAATTTGTTTGCTATACATTATAATAAAATTCTAACTTAGCCGAATCTGTACATTAACTATTTTTTTGGAAAATCTTATTGAAATAGTCATTACTACATACAGAGGCCGAACCTATAGTTTTAAAAAAAATTGTCGGTCTGTCTGTCTATCTGTCTGTCTAGGGACGCATCCCGAGGAACTCACTGGACCGATTTTAATGAAATTTGGTATATTGATAGCTGGTTATCCGGGACAACATATAGGATACTTTTTACTGCGGGAAAATATCTCATCCTTGAGAAAACTACATATACTAAACGTTAAAACACAATCAGTAATGAACCCGAGCGCTTGTATTAACAATATATACATAAAGGTATAAAAATACACATAGTGATACACATGTACAGTTAATTATATTCGTTATTTTATTATTGAAATGAAATAAAAGCTACAGTAAGGTAATTTACATTTTATTTTATTTCTTATAATAATAAGTATCTATTAGTAGAGAGATTTCAAGTGTCTAATTTCGTTGAAGCAATATAATAGAAGCAATATCACTGACAAGTGTAATAATGATAAATCAATTTTAGGCGCTCCGAAAAATTCTAAACGACAACAATAACGATAAAAGTAAAAAATATATTATATGAGGCTTTAAAAGTACTCTACCTTCACTTTTTTACTTGGTAATTTAATCACTCGATAATGAGGCTTGAAGTGTATCGAAATAAAATCATATAAATAAACAAGTTACTAAGGTTTTGTGTACACTCCTCGTGTAAAATATATTAAATACAGCGAGCTTAGGTATATTTTTGAATTTGAACAAACCGATCGAAATCAATTTAAGCAACGTTTTGATAGATAAAGTCAAAAATTTCCTTCTTTCTAGTCAAAATAGCAATCACTTTAAAACTGCTATTATACTATACTAGAGACTCACCCTCGTCATTTCATCCCCATTTTCAATCCCTTAAGGGATGATTTCCATAATAAAACATATTTTATGTCCTTCCCTTGATCTCAAACTATCTTCTTACCAAACATCTAAATCGTTCCAGCTGTTTTTGAGTTTATTCGTTATAAACATACAAAAATACAAATCTTTCCTCTTTATAATAGTAGTTAAGATTACATTATAAGAATTACCTAACAAATTTTTTAGTGAAGTGTACCCGAAGTCTTGCGAAATAAATTGATTTAAAATAACAATTTTTAAATGAAATTATAAAAATATTTAAGAAAGTTATTTTTAAATTATATGTTTGTGATACGATAGGTCTGGCATAATCTCAAGAGAATCAAAAACCTTTAAATTTTGAAGAATAAAAAAATATAATAATAAAGAATATTCAATGTACTAATATGACTCTACTAATATTTCAATATAAATAATTGGTATAAATTGTTACTTTTACTCTCAACAAAGTTTCTTCAGATATCTAAATAAACAGTAAAATATTTCCTATTGAAAAAAAATGTACTTTGCAGCATACATCCATACTAATATTATAAATGTGAAAGTGTGTTTGTTTGTTTGTATGTTTCTTTGTTTGTATATCATTCTTTCACGTTGAAACGGAGAGACCGATTGACGTGATATTTTGTGTGTGAGTTGGAGGGCTGGAGAGTGACATAGGCTACTTTTTACCGCGGGAAATCATCTAGTTCCCACAGTAAATCACATTATTAATACAATAAAAAAAATATTATCAGAATTACTCGAAATTTTGTATTAATGCTCTTCAATAAAATTAAATAAATTCGTGTTTTAGCATTTTTCGAAATTCATGCTACAAGAAGGGATATATATACAGGATATATACTATACTATACTATACTATACATATATAATATACAGGGGCTGAAAGTTTGTATGAAATTAACTTTTTACCTTTTATTTGTAGTTTTAGTGCGAGCGAAGCCACGAATTCTGCTAGTATATGTTTAATTAATCGGCTGGCATCAAAGCTCGTCAATAGCTACTATACAAAAAAATCGGTTGACAAACACAGGAGAAAAAAGTAATAAACTGTTTTGTCTCTGAATATTTACATATATTTTCATATTTTCTTCAGATTTTCTTGTTAGCGGTATGCTCTAAGTAAATGAAAATTATATAGATAACCACCTCGACATCTAACTTAATAATCTATGTACTATATGTATATAATTTAAGTTTGCCAGATCGATTAAACCGCCTCTGAAAAATTGATGAACATACATAGCTACATAAAAATATTCGTATCAAATATAGTACCTACATTTTATTAGAATATTTAATTCAGTCAAAAAAACAAAAAATACCTTGGGCTCGTCCGGGATTTGAACCCGGGACCTCTCGCACCCTAAGCGAAAATCATACCCCTAGACCAACGAGCCAGATGACGATATACTTCAAATTAAAAATATTTTTCGTGTGGCCATGAATTAATTTTACTTTCTCCTTTCACTCAAAGTGAATGTAATCGCTTTGTGATGAAGCCTTACCTTACCTCATAGAAGATATAAATATTTGTACTATACACCCGTATTTCTATTATACATATTAGTCTTTTAGATTTTTTGCAATCGCAATCCCACAGACGAAATGCGACACGATTAATCGTGTCGTATTTTTTTCATTATTATTTCCTATACAATATTATTAATTCCCTCTTCTGTCATAAACTATTGCAACGTCATATTAAGCTGTATATTAAAAACTTCCAAAGCTTTGTTTATATGTATGTACTGTTACATGATATTTGTACAGGCAGTTTTTCAGAAAAAAGTAAGTACTGTTCCTCTGGCCTCTAAGTACATAAGAAATGTGGGGTCTGTTGACGTTTTTACATATAATTGTACCTGCCAATTTGCAATAGTTAATTCTTACATCAGACTCATATCCCAACCAATCACTATAGCTATGTATAGCTATAATAAGAAGCCTATACCACTTTCCAGCTCATAAAGTACGACTGTGACATACAACGCATTTATAATACCAGAGGATCTGTTTGATATTTGCAATATCAGTTTATTTTTAAAAAATAAAGGGTTAACTCAATAAAAAAGGCATATTTATATAATACTAGCGGCTCACCCTCGCTTCACTCGGGTTCGCCTCTAGGAAAATAAAAATAAACCTGTCCCACGAGAACCGTACATTTTTCCGGGATAAAAAGTAGCCTATGTATTATTCCAGACTATAATCTATCTCTGTGCCAAATTTCCTCCAGATCCGTTCAGCCGTTCTGGCGTGAAAGAGTAACATACTCAGAAACTTTCACATTTATAATATTAAAAAATACGGATTGTTGCATACATAGCTATAGAACTGGTCATATTATTTTCCAAACAAAAGGGATATCATAGGGTGACATTTTTTGGGTGTTTCTTTTTTACTGAACGCGAATACCACAGGCTATTTATTCATGCCTTATTTGAGTTTTGGTCTTATTTTGTCGTTACAACTTTTTTAGTTTAAATATTTTTAAGGTTATATCTCGCATCTAAATTTGAGATATTTTTTTCGAAGCCCAATTGTTTTTTACTAACTTTTAAACTATAACCTATACATTAAAATGGTAGATAATTGGCAAAAATCAAAAATCAAAAATAATCACACAAGAACAACACACCCTCAATTGAATAAATATTAAATACCTATCTATGTACTTACTGAAATCAAAATGTTCTTTCAGAAATATAAAAATCTTAAATATACCATGTAAATTATGCAAAGACATTTCTAGAAGAATAAACTCACTAGACTCATCTTATTGTACAGCGTTCGTGCAGCAGCTTGCACTTCAATAACAAACGCTTAGCTGACAATTATGTATTGTTTATTTGGACTACACGAGCAAGCGTTTATTATTTAACTATTTCTGCTAGCGACTTTCCATATGTGTGTTTCATTTTATTTGCAAATAATTTGCATTAAAAAAACTTTTTAACAAAAAAATAAAAACCGACTTCAAACAAAAGCACTAAAAAGTAATAAATAACTGATTGGTAGTTTTCATTTACTATACATACCTAATCAAATATTTTCGAAGTCAGTGTGCTTTGCTTTGTATGGGCTGGCACCGATTTCGAAAATATTGGATTAGGTATGTATTTAATAGGTAGGCTTTAATTACTTAGCCAAAGCACACCGACTTCGAAAATATTTGATTAGGTATGTATAGTAAATGAAAACTACCAATCAGTTATTTATTACTTTTTAGTGCTTTTGTTTGAAGTCGGTTTTTATTTTTTTGTTAAAAAGTTTTTATTTTTCCCTTTTTAGTGTAGACAGTAGTAGAAAAGTAAGGATTCTAACGTGTTAGGCTTGTCAAATCAAACAAAATAAGCCCAAACTCAAAGTATCTACTGTTAGCCGTTGAAGAGTTTCACCATCCACCTTCTGGCCTTGCCATCAGATCAGGTCAACAACACCGAACTATGTACTATCAACGGAAATAGAAATACTTGCAAAGTTTCAAGTCAATATGACAATTAGAAGTAGGTTAAATTCATCATTCGTTGTTTTTCCACCCTTAGGGGTGGTATTTTTTTTTGAAATTTAAATGGGACCAATCTGGAAGTATATCCTTTCAAAGGACACAAAAATTGTCCAAATCGGTTAATAAATGACGGAGTTCTGAGGTAACAAACATAAAAAAAAAAAAAAAAAAACATACAGTCGAATTGAGAACCTCCTCCTTTTTGAAGTCCGTTGAAAATAACCATTGTTCTATACTAGTAGTAGTAGTAGACAGTAAGCTGTATATAATAAAACGTTCAAATTAAATCAGCTTAGGTATCGTTACAAGATACAAGTATGAACAAATTAACAAAAAAATGTTTACATTTTTTTATAAATAGAGAACAGGATTCATCCAAAAATTTATTGCTAATTTTACTTTATTATTATAAACAGCGACTTACCATCGCTTCACTCGGATGTGCCCTAACCAGCGCTGTCAAGTGGAGGGTAAACTACCCGAAAAGCGGGTAATTTTAGGCGATTTTTGATGGTGGGTAATTTGACAGGGATTTTTATGGAATTGAATGAAACATTGAATGAATTTAATAATTTAAAGCTGTTATTGAGAACTGATTACAATGACTTCTTTTTCCAACATTAATACTTTCTTTAATTTTATATAAAACATGAATAAATTACTTAAAAAAACTATTTTTGGGTATTCTGCTCATGGTTGGCGTCAGCGGGATAAACCGGGTATTTTGAGGTTTATTGGTTGTGTAAATCAATGACTGTTATATGGCAGCCCTGGCCCTAATAGTAGCCTGAGTGTTACTCCAGGTACTCTATCTGTCACCCCAAACGTGCGTTCACCTTCTCGTTGTGGGGGGACTCAGTAGTGCCCAGCGATCCAGCCGGGCGCGAAGCCAAGAAACGCGCAGGGAGGTGGCCCACTTCGGTGGGTGGTGTGCTATGGGGGTTGCTCCTGGTACTTCTGGACAGTGGAGCAACCCCACGGTTGATGTGATCTGCATTGACAGACCTGCCATCGGGGAATCTTGTTTGAGTGCGTAAGTCATCCTGCGACGCCCTATTAAGGCGGAGGAGGTTTTGTTGGGTTTTAGTGGGTAGTACTGGCTTTACCGGTGAGTCCCACACCTCTAAAAATTTACTCGATGTGTACTAAATCTCATCCAAATTCGTTCAGCCGTTTCAGCGTAACTGATTAACAAACATACTCATGTTTAGACCAGACTCATATCCCAAAATAACGGTGCATACGGTATAAAAACAAACCAGTTCCTAAAAATATTATATACAGGCAACAACACGATTTTGCCAAAATTTTATATATAGCTAATAGATTTAAATATCTTTTCATATTCTTTAATTGAGTAGAAACGTGAGTATCTTTGTACGAACGAACGGTCCCTTTAATAAAAGAATATTATTTTTCGATATCTCGTTTGAAATCATTAGGATTTATTATATTTTCAGCAATAAAAAATGTTACAATTTTTATTGGAGTTTAGCGACCCGCTCTTTTATGTCATGATTATATTTGAATTTGAATAAACATTAAGGCAATTTATATGAAATTAATTATATTCAATCGAATCCACTTTAACTAAATTAAAAATAAATATATTCAGATCTCTTAAAGGTAATTTAAGATAAATTTTACTATAATATCTTTAACTGCTTCTGTGGTGTAGTGGCTAGCATGTACGGCTGCACACCCGGAGGTCCTGGGTTCGAGTCCCGGATCGGGCCAAGCCTAGTTATTGAGTCTTTCTGTATAGTAAGTCTCAGTAATAGCCCGGATTTGGGAAGTTGAAGGTGTTTCACCCCCGTGCCTCGGAGAGCACGTAAAGCCGTCGGTCCTGCGCCTTAACTCTCACCGGTCGTGTCTCGTGTCGTCCCACCGGAGTATGAGAGTGACAGGAATAGAGAGTGCACGTTGTGTCTGCGCGTACACTTGTGCACTATAATATCTCCTGCGCAGTTGGCTAGTTTCAATGAGATTGGCCGCCGTGGCCGGAATCGGACAGAAGAACATCATCTTTAAATATCTGTCCAATCTTATGAAAATAAGATGACGACAATATATCGCATATGCTGGAGAATTTCATTAGATATTGCTTAGATATTATTTTAATGTAACCCCACGGGATAGCGGAAAGGAGTAAAAGAATACATATAATAGTTCTGATTTTTGATTTAATGGCACGTGAACTTAAAGAAACGTAAAGGAAATAATATAAAAGTGAATTAAAAACATCAAATGTATGCAATATTAGAATTTATTTTTCACATGAAAAATATTTACCTATTTTATAATTTTACAACACTTTAATACAAATATCTTAGTGCTAACTTAACTAAATAATATCACATATCATCAGCGACGTCGAACATTATAATAGTAATACGAAAGGGACATTCATAATGTCCACAGTTTTGGCAAAGTATCATAAACTTACAGATACAGTCATTAAAACTATAAACTATAATCATATTCTGTAACACAAATAATTTCAAAGTTGATCCATACCAAACAGCTATCTGTATGTATGTATGTATTCAGCCCTTTTTAACGTCTCACTGCTGGGCACGGGCCTCCCTACAGTACGAGGGGGATCAGGCCATAGTCCACCACGCTGGCCAAGTGCGGGTTGGCGGACGCTATCTGTATATCCTACATTAATTCACTTCTAAGACTTTTAAAAGGTAACCACTTTATTTATCGAAAAAATTACATACAATACAAAAATAAATAAACAAATATAAGTACTGTCCAATAAATAAATTAAAATGAGTGGGAATAAATACACGAATACTTAAAACATAAATTAATGATAAGTACAAATTCGTATTTGAATACTAACTACTGGAAAATGTAGTTTATTTATGTAATAAGCTATCATACTTCAGATATATTTAGAATACGTTATGTCCCGACAACTAGATTCAATAGCCAAACGAGCCACAAAATGATGAACGATGATTTTAATGTAACAGCAGATGATGTTCCATTCACATACATGACTGGCCACCAATGGTTGATTGAAATGATTTGATTATCATTCACAGGAGGTTTACTTGTTGCATGTTCTAACATATTATCAGGCATATAACTGCCGCACATGGGAAAATCATGGGGTATCGGCGCCATATCTTTATGGTCACCTACTTTAAACACCAATGCCATACCGACTTCCACATGGAATTCAATATGACAGTGGAACAACCAGTATCCAGGGTTATCTGCTTTAAAACGTATAACAGTGTAACCTCCATCTGGTACTGTGACCGTGTCTTTTAATGGTGCATTTTTCAAATTACGTTTCAACAAGCCCATCTCATCAAATTTTTTGACCTCTTCGATAGTTGTGTTAGCAGCAAGTCTTCTCAAACCGACTACACGGAAATTATGACCGTGTAAATGAAATGGATGATTTGCATCGAACGTAACTCCTTCATCCACAATAATTACTTCTACAACCGAGTTTTTTCTTACTGATAGAACATGAGGACATTCGCAATAACCGTTTTTACAGCTTTCGTCTATACTTGAGGCGTTGCAGAATGCATCAGGCGAAGGACGTGTCAGTAAAAGTGGGCTCGATGGCATTTTCATACTGATGTGGTTCAACTGTGGTGTGTACAGACGATTGTCTGGATGTGGAACTGCAATGAAGGCAAAATGAATTAGGTTAATTATTTTTTTTCTTCATTTTTACTTTCATGTCGCTTGTTATTTTAATAATAAGCATAGGTAAAAAGTTATAATTTAATTTTCATTTAAAATATATTTCAATCAAATCAAATATCAAAAATATATATTTTTATTGAAAATACTTAATAAGTACCATAATTTCATGAAACGTATTTTAATCTTCAATACGCCGAAGATATCAAAATTTTTTTGTTATTATCGAGAGGATAATAATAAAAAATAAGTTTATTCACTTTAATATGGAATGCTTAAAGTATTTTACGGATCAAAGATCACACTTATAAGTTCAATCAATAAATCTCTTTTCGTATTAATTTACTTTTTTAAAAAGCAGACAGATCGAATACTTTATAGAGATTGGAAAAAAATTATTACAATTTTATACTTAAACTTAGCATAAGTATAGTATTAAGTATAAGTTCAAAGGACTTAACCTCTAAGTTTTATTCAATTTTCACTTTGAGATAGCACTTACCTTGGTAGTATCCATAATAAGGGGAACGATGAAAATGTGAATTATTTTTCGCATAGAAATCGTAGGCAATATAGAATTGATAATCAGCTATTTCCTTTAAACTGTCGTCATATCCTTGTAGAGATTTCATCTCGGCCACGCTTATTGTCTCGTCTTCTTCTTCGCCTTTATTCAAAGCATTTAATTGCTGGAACAAAATGATCTTGTTAAAAACACTTTTCTTAGTAGCCATGAACTAATTTTAACCGACATCAAAAAAAGAGAGTACTCAAATCGGGTGAATGTTTTTTTAGTGTGAATTTGAAGATAATTTCAACTGCTGTTATTTTACACACTACATAATTACTTTGTATATAACTTAAATTTGCTGCATTTTTAAAAATCGAAAAGAAAATGCAAGATATTAAACATTGCAATTCAAAATAAATATTTAAAATAGAAAATTGATTTCTAGATTTTAGAAAAAATGCTGATACCTAAGATTAAGTTTCATGTTTGTACTATTTTACTTAATAGTTTCTGAATTATATGTATATCTTCCTTCGAGGGACACGCCTTAATCATTTTATATAAAAAATCAAAAGGTATCACACAGAACAAACCAAAAAACTCACTGTCATATGAATAATATAAATAAATATATTTCTTTTATATATACAGAGAGTTCAACTTAATTATTGAAATGTGACAAGATATAGACAGATAAGACGTGGTCTTCTGTGTAGCGGTTTCCAATACACGTGCACTCGTGATACACGAGATCAATAAAACATATTAAATAAAGACAATCTTAAAATATGTCTAAATTGTAAAGCTCCAAGGAATTTGTGAATTTTAATCAATTTTAAATTTTAAACGATATTATTTTTATATTTTAAATAAAACTACCTTTTCGATTTTTTTATTTTTGGTTCCCGACGTTTCGAATACTTTACAGCAGTCATGGACACGGGAGAGTCCCGCAAAAAGATTTTGTTTTACTTAAAATGTCAAATATTCCCGTAAATCTAAAAAAATGTTAAGATTTTATCTCATCAAATGTGTTATGAATCTGCTAGACTCGTAATACAATTGCAAGCCATTTTTATCATAATACGAGTACAATAGAACAAAGTTGTTCATGTAATCTCTTTTTAAAGTTCATGTTTCGATAACAACCCTTCAAGCAAAACCCACAACAGTACTGCAACGTTTATTTTTCCTTTTGGGACGTGATTATGCTGTTTTCATTTCCTTTCACAACACCGTGAATGGATTTTCAAGCTACATTGCAATTATCTTTTCAAGCAAATAATAGGTAGGAGTGTTATTTTAAAAGATAGTAGCGGTAACATATCTCAGTTAAAATAAAAAAAGAATTTCTTCTATCTTTCTTGAAATTAATATACAATTAATCACGTATATATATATATATATATATATATATAATACTAATCTATACATATTATTATATGAATATATATATATAAATTCAAGTCGAATCTGTGTTATTTTTTTTGGAAAATCTTATTGAAATAGTAATTATTATTCATAGATAAGGAGGCCGAATCTAAAGTTTTTAGAATTTTTGTCTTTTTTGTCTGAGAATGCATCACGAAAAAAACATTGGACAAATTTTGATGAAATTTGGATAATAATAGCTGGTTATCCGGGTCAACATATAGGATACTTTTCACCGTGGGAAAATGTCTTATTTTTGAGAAAAAATACAAAAACTGCAATGTAAGAGTATACTACTCGTAATACGTAAAACCTAAGAATATTGTTTTTGGTCATCTGAACGCGGGCGTAGCAGCAGGCAGTGCTAGTTTCGCAATAAATAAATAAAAATTACGGACAAGTGCGAGTCGGACTCCCCCACCGAGGGTTCCGTACAAATTTGTAGGAAACTTCTTTAACTTTCATTTTCAACTTTTTTATTTTTTGGAATATTTCCTTTATTTGTGCTGTAAAACCTTGCCGTTTGCCAAATTTCGTGATTATAGGTCTAAAGTAAAAATTAACCATTTATTCGCTTTCGTCTATTACAAAACCCACACACAGATACCATACAGCTTTGACAACTTGCCAATCCTTCAATGAATTAGTTTCAAGAAATAATAATAACATAATGAACACATAAAATAACTACGTGTGGATGCTTTTCTTTACTATAGACCTAGTATAGTTTTGTTTAGCATAGAAATAATACACTTACATATTATTAGCCCATACAAGTATAAAAGGAAATTCGCTTTATAGTCATTATCATGGCGATAGTTTCTCGTTTTGATATAAATATTGCAAGACTCATCTAGAAATAATAACAGCCGCCTTGCTAACAAAAACTTGAAGGCTTCTATTATAACAACTATCAATATTTCCAATACAAACTGTTATCCCCTTTTTCACCCGCTTAAGGGATGATTTCCGGGATAAAATGTATCCTATGTCCTTCCCAGGATCTCAAACTATCTTTTTACCAAACATCTAAATCGGTTCAGTAGTTTCGGAGCATATTCGGTACAAACAAACAAACAAACAAACAAAAAACTAAAGGGGTTAAAGTTTGTGCGTGGAAACAACTTAGGAACGAACTGGAGCGAAGCTAGGGTGAGTTGAGTTATCATAAATCTGAGAATTAAATGCTCGAGCACCAACGTAAAAGAGAGTCTCAGTCCGATAATATATTTAAAATATGAATAAAATAGCAAATAAAATATAAACTTACGAGGCCCTCATTATGTAATTCTTCCCACGTTGGATCGCCTTCAGGCTCAGCCTCAAAAGCTCCTTCGTAATGCAAAACAGCTACTTGCTTTGCTTTTGTGAATCTGAAATACAAAATATACATTAGTTCTCTCTGAAAATTTTATATATAAAAATCTCGCGTCATGGTGTTTGTGGTGGTACTCCTCCGAAACGGCTTTTTTAATTTTAATATTTTTTTTGTATATATACCAAATGGTAGGCATGAGAATGAGTTGTAAAGTACTTTTAACCCTCTTAACAACACCCCCCAATCTTTAATCGCGAATTTAGGATTTTTGTATGAACAATATCCAAATAATTTAATATTATATAAATACATAGGTACAAACCCGAGCGAAGCGCTGATGAGTCGCTATATTATAACCTAAAGCAAAAGAGTTTTTTTTGTAGATTGAACGCGGGCGAAGCTGCGGGTTCTGCTAGTTATCTATATAATACTAGCGACTCACCCTCGCTCCGCTCGGGTTCGTCCCTGGGGTGGGGTCTGGGAGGACCACCCTTATCCTTATCACTTAGGGGTATAAAAAATAGATAGTAGCCGATTCTCAGACCTACTGAATACGTATATAAAATTTGGTAAAAATCGGTAAAGCCGTTTCGGAGGAGTACGGTAACAAACATTGTGACATGGAAATTTTATATGTAAGATGTATATCGCACTACTATTATTGTTAGTATTTGTGTTTGTGTGTTGAATGTGACTCATCTACGCTAAAAAAAACTGAACGGATTTGGATGTAATTTAAAACAGTAAATAGATCATAACCTGGAGTTGCACAAAGGATACTATGAGGCAATTAGGTACGCTAGGTAGAGGGGATAAGTCGCTACTAATATATAAGTAACACATTATTGGTGTCAATGACTACAAAATACATGTATGCTATATGGGAGAAAGCTTTACAATTTTTTGAGTTCAAATTACTTTAAAATTTCGTTAATCAAGTTAGACCCAATTCAACCGTGAACCAAAATCTTTATATAATAAAGCTATAAACATTTTAAACGTACTATCGGATTTTTAATTTTCTTAATAAGTTTTTAAACTTAACCACAGCTTTACAGATCCGTCGGTCATAAGCGCAGTTATATCGTGATCTTGTTAGAAAACAAAAACAAATCCATCCCACGGGAACCGTACATTTTGCGAAATAAAAAATAGCCTATATGTTATTCTGATGTATCAGCTGTATTACTGTAGAGTTATATCAAAATCCATTTAATAGTTTTTGCGTGAAAGAGTAACAAACATCCATACATCTATACATCCAGACATACAGTCATCCTCACAAACTTACGCAATTATAATATAACTAAATTAAATTAAAAAATTAAAAAAACTTCGACCATTTTGGACCGATTTTCATCAAACATAGCTAAGAATACTAATTCGACTAATTCACCTTTCAGAAGAAAAAAACAAAATCAAAATCAATTCATCCATTCGGGAGATACGATGCCACAGACAGACACACGCAGACACGTCAAACGTATGGCAGCCCGTCAATTTTGCGTCGGGGGTTAGCAATTAGGATTTTTAAAGTTATATTCCTTTTTTATCTAAGATATATTTATTTATTAGTGTTTAATTACATTTTACAATGGGTAGTATTATAATAAAAAAACTATTAAACTAATTACTTATTAAAAAAAAACTAAATTAAATCAGCTTTTAACATTAAAAAGGAATTTGATGCCTTTTTTGTAACTAGATGGTGCGATTTCAATTCTCAAAACTACGCGTGATGAAATAAGTAAAACTCGCACTTTTAGTGTACTACACTAAAATTTCAAAGTTTTTTTCAATGCCATTTGATAGTTTATTCAATTGTTTGAATGGATTTAAAAATACCATTCAAGACATATAATGTATTTTACATAAAGCGAGGTTTATTATTGATAAAACTCTGAACTAAATAGGATACGCTCAATTTAGAATTATTTATATGGAAATTAAAATGGAATAATTCCGAGTTGGGGGTAAAAGCTAGTCTAGCAAATCTACTAACAAGACAGAGTAATATGAAAAAATTATAACATTTTTTAAGTTAATAAAGACGTAAACTTCCGTTGATGGAACAAAAGAGAAAAAAAAAACAAAAGAAAGAGAACAAAATTGTTACTTTCTGGACATTTTTAACTCAAAATCAACTATGTATCCGGAAAAATAACTAAAAATAACTAAATATCCGGAAACACGTAACATATGTGTATTTATTACGTTATGTTTTCGTTAACCCTGTTTGTTATTCTCTGAGTCAGTGGTCCGGGATACAGCTATCACTGTCAATATCGCTGGGATTCTACGTTTGAGCTTCGGTCGAGAAACGTGCACTGATTCTAACTAGTTGGAATCACAGTATAAATTTCGAGATCTTACGTAATACCTCAGTAAAATTACTTATAGATAATTAATATTTAGTTAGTGTATTAGAATATTTGTCTATTTCTTCCTCAATTACAATACCAGACGTCAATAGCGAACTACAATGTAGTATTTTTACTATATAAAATGGCTAAGAAGGTAGTGGTAGCCCAGTGGTAACACACTCGCTTGGTTAACCCAGTGAAGCGGGTTCAAATCTCGGATCTCGCACCTCTGATATTTTCATGTGCGAATCATTTTCAAGCTGATTACCACTTGTCTTACGGTGAAGAAAACATCGTAATGAAATCTGCATGTCTGAGATAACCTAACAAGTTTTCGAAAGACATGTGAAGTCCGCCAACCCGCACTCGGCCAGCGTGGTGGATTATGGCCTGAACCCCCTCATATTGAAAGGAGGCCTGTGCCCAGTACTGGAACGTCAGAAAGGGCTAAATCCAAATACAAAATAGCTACAACACCATATGTTAATCTTATTCTTCTTCTCCATGTCTTTACTTGTCCCACTCTACGTGGGGTTAGTATAACATGTTTTCTTCTTCCACTTTCTTCTATCAACCGTCATCTCAGCAAATACACCTTTCACATAGGTACATACTCTTTTACATACAGTCCATCTATACCACATATCTTAATAAACACCATATCTTAATATTTGCTTATATAAGCATTAAGTATAGACTTAAAATTTAAACGATAATGTGATTAAACAATAACTATTACATATATTACAATTGTTATTTCCAAAACTTTTTTTTTTAAATCACTGGAACGAAAATAATTGTGTAAAATAGCTGCAAAATATATAATAAAAAATTTTTCTTTAAAATAATACTTAAAGTTTCGTCACCATCGTTAACGAAGTTCGCTCGAGACAAAAGATCCGACCAAAAAATAATAAAAGTACTCAGTACTTCACCGAACTTTATCGGGCGAATAGTAAGTGATTTATTTTCTTTGATTTTTTTTTACTTTCTACTATGAAGGTAGTGCAATATTGTCCGAACTTTTTTGTACTACTTTTTTTTTAAATTTTCTCAATTCATACACAGATACTGGTCCTGTTAAAATATACAAAACCACTTTAAGAGAAAACATTGTTAAAAGATAAATTTTTGCTTTAAAAAAGTATTCTGAAGATGCAAGACAGACAGACGTACTGAAATAAGGTGTATGTTTTTTATGTATGTCATGCGAGATTTGTACGGAAAGCGAACTGTCTCTGTTCTTTTTAAACCCCGACGCAAAAAGAGGGGTGTTATAAGTTTAACGTCGATGTCTGTCTGTGTGTGTGTCTGTCTGTGGCATCGTAGCTCTTAAACGGATGGACCGATTTTGATGCGATTTTTTTCATTTGAAAGCCAGTTCGAAGCCAGATGGATCGTTAAATGACAATTAATTTGCGTACTAGGCTTTTTAAATTTTTAATTTATAATTATTTAATTAAAAGTTCAACCTTTAAGCACCTATATCTAACTTTTTTATATTTTGTTTTGGTTAATGGCAACCAAATCTCTTAACGAGATTTATTTCTGTCAATAACAATTGATCTATTGAAATAAATTGCAGACCAAAATATGGGTGTTTGAGTTCTATTGCTTTTACATAGATTCCATCGAGATTAATTTTTCCGTATAATATATCATTTTTTTATTATTGTTTTAAAGTTGACACTTCTAGTTTATAAATGATTATTTTTTTAAGTACCTCTCGTCACAATCCATAAGTCCTCTAAAGCGAATCCAGTAGTTGTCGATTTCGTTGTTAGCTTCAAGCACGAAGTCATAGCGCTCCCCCGCATACGTAACAAGCGATGTTGCTGCAACAAATATATTTTATTAAACTTTATATAAGTTATACTAGGTACGCTTCAACAGTTAGTATAGAATATATAGACTAAATCTATACTAATATTATAAAGAGGTAAAGTTTGTGAGTTTGTGACGTTGTAGGGGGTAATCTCTGGATCTACTGAACCGATTTGGATTAAATTTGGTAAGAAGATAGTTTGAGACCCTGGGAAGGACATAGGATACTTTTTATCCCGGAAATTATTTCTTAAGTGTGTGAAAATGGTGAAAGATTGAGACGAACCCGAGCGAAGCGAGGGTGAGTCGCTAGTATTATATATTCTGAGCTTAAAACACTTAAACATACTATAAACATCGGTTTTACAAAATTGTGTGGAAGTGTGTCCGATTTGTTGACTTTTATGATTACTGATCCGCTGCCTTGAGCAGTAGTAGCATGATGATATATAGCCTATATATAGCCTTCCACAATAGACGAGCTATCTAATGCAAAAAGAATCTTGCTAATCGGATAAGTAGTTCCTGAGATTAGCGCATTCGAATAAACAAACAAACTCTGCTTCCTTATAATATTATTATAGATTATCAGTACTTATAAATAAAATCAAGATATTTATCATTTAAAAAATATTTATTAAAAATTATTTATCATTTTAAAATAGGTACTCCAAAATTAGTATAAAAAATGTCTGTCTGTTTGAATCCCAATCTTCAGAAAGACTGCATATATTATAAGAAGCTTTCACTTGTAACTAAAAATTAAGATGAGTGTGACATAATCTTATTTTTATCTTACGAATATTAAAGTATTCTCTGGAAACTTAGAAGATAAAACGGTCAGCTTAACAGATTTTTTGTTCGTCATGATGAGTGAGAGGAGTCGCCACTCACCAGTAAAATATATGTATATAAAGTATGTAAAATACATAATATATTAAAACTGTGAGAGAAGGTCATTTTATTTATTGAATATTTTTAATTCAACAATTTTTTTTGGGGATTGTGTTCAATGAAATCGATTTTATCTGCTTCTGTGGCTGAAAGAATTGCAATAAAATACTATTTCTTTGTACATAAGCTGTGGTGTAAGTATCTTTCTTACACAGGCAAGTATCCATTTCAAACGATCGAGTGAATCTGAAAATCTTTCTGGAATAAAATTGAAACAATATTTTAAAAATCATAAAATATTTTATGGACTAGCGACTTACCCACGCTCCGCTCGAGCCCGTCCCTTAGTACGTTTTAATGGTTAGTATAAATGTTTCAGAGATGAGATATTTTCCCGCAGTAAAAAGTTTCCTAAATGTTGACCCGGATAGCCAGTTATCATTATACCAAATTTCATCAAAAACCATCCAGTGGTTTTCTGGTGGTGCATTCCCAGATAGACAAACAGACAGACATACAAAATTTCTAAAAAATCTGTATCGATACTAATGACTATGTCAATAAGAATTTCGAAAAAATATTTAATGTGCAGATTCGACTTAATTAAAATTTTATTGTATATATAAACAAATATAGATAACAAATTAAATTACATAAAGTAAATAATAAATTTCGTCTTACAATTCCATTTATAAGCAATAATTAGCTTAAAAGCATTGAAACTTTATGACAGAAGCGGTTTTTCATTCATTCATTTTACTTTATCATTCATTTCATTTCAGCTAGCAGGAAGAAATGAACCTTGATTCGATTATTGTAAAGAAATAAGATGACTTTTCTCAATCTTTGAATTTTCAAAGGAAAACCTCAATCCGATATCGAAAGGCTAAATGAAAGAGTTTTTGTGATTGCTGATTCGAATCTTTTGGATTTTGTTCATTCGTGCTGGTGTCTCACTGTTCATATTTACATGTTATGTAATTTTAGACGATATTCTAATAGCTTATAAATAAATTTTGCTTAATTTTAGCAACCATTATATACAGTTAGATACATCCGCCATTTTGTTTTTAAATAATAGAATTAGTGTAACATTAATTTTCATTAACTTATTGATGAATTATTTTTACACTTTGTATGACGTAGGCACTAGAGGCAACTGCTTCAAATATCAATTATTAAAAAAGTTTATGGCTTAATAAAAACTTAAAAAAAAATGAAAATCGACTTCAAAAAGACACTAAAAAATAACTGATTGGTAGTTTTCAGAATTAGATATTTTCGAAGCGCTGTCTCAGTTTTTTCAAATCAAACAGTATACCTTCATATAAAAAAATCTTAAATGCGTGTGTTCGTAATTCTTCTCTTCCTTGATAGTTTAACTGGGTCATCTGGTTCGTTCTTAGCTATGGGATGGGACTCCCAAGTGGCGCTTTTGTCATGATCTAGAATTTACTTGCTTAATTATCAGAGCAATATTTTGCTTTTGATTTCTTACATAAAAAACATATAATCCTAAAATTTCAGGCTGAGCGAAACGGAACAGATTGCTAGTATTGTATAAAATGTATTGAAACAAATATGTGATGCGTAAAAAAGCTCGGCTACTAATGGAATGTCAAGCCTTAGAGGTTTCAGCTTACTCGACGTCTGACTGATAGGGAAATGATTGTTTTTTTAGAATGTACCTACTTTTGTGAGTATATTCAATTATTATTTTCTATAGATTGTGGTTTTTATTTAACGTAAAAAAGTCCACAACAGTATGGTATATCTCCTAAAGTACGTTCAAAATAACTATTTTCATCTATTCAAAACGTAACTAAGACGCTAAAAATAAAAGCTCATAGCTTTTCCGCAAATGAGTCAATTTATCTTAATTACACACATTTTCATTAACAAAAAAACTGAGTAATATGAGTAGTTTTACATGTGTCGTTACATACCGGTCCATTAACATTTTATTCACTTTTAAGAGACGAAATCTGGATTTTACTAGCAAATTTTTAAATGGTTAAAGTAGGCCAAGTTAAGTACAAACGATTTTCGAGATTGTCGGCGTCGTCGATGAAAGAGGTGAGATATGAACAACTGCCAAGTTTCATGGTAGATACTGAAATTATAGTTATAAACTGATAAAGTTCTTCTATTGATTGAATGGGATAATTTTACATTGAATTTGTAATTTGACAATATTTTTATGTAAAAACTAGCGGAACAACAAAGACAAATCTATCCCTCGGGAACCGTGTATTTTTCGGGATAAAAAGTAGCCTATGTATTATTCCAGACTATAATCTATCTCTGTGCCAAATTTCATCCAGATCCGTTGAGCCGTTTTGGCGTGAAAGAGTAACAAACATACATCCATACATACATTCTTACAAACTTTCGCGTTTATAATATTAGTAGGATAAATTAACGTAAGCAACACAAAATAGAGCCACTAACAAACTTATATTTTAAATGCATATCAAATGAGTGTAATTAATTTATTTTATATGTTTACATTATTTTACTTAAATATGCATTTAAATCAAATATGCATTTAAATAAATAGGCTTCATACCTCAAAATTTGAATATTTTCTCAAACAACCATGATATAATTTCATTACTTCGTAATTACCATGATGTTTGCTAATAATCTTAATCAAATGGAAGAATAAAATGACGACGATGAAACCAACGAAAAACAAGATGAAAGCTCGCTTTTATTATAGAAAGCTTACGTAATTCTGACGTAATGACCTTTTAAAATCTAGACCGTATCGTTTTTATGAGGTAGTTACACTAAATAGTAAAAATGTATAATATAAAAAAAATTATGAGTATCATGGACATAGTTTAATATCACAGGTTTGATGACCGCAAAAAACGTATGTTTATATTGATCATATAGAAGTTGGACTGCCTCGTTGGTCTAGTGGCTACCATATACGGCTGCATATCTGGAGGTTCTGCGTTCGAGTCCCGTGTCTGGTCAAGTTTAGTCATCAAGTTTTTCTATTAAGAAAGTTTCAGTAACATTCAATTGGGAAGTTAGCGGAGTTTCACCACTGTGCCTCGGAGAGCACAGACCGGACACGCGACAGACCTCTCACTGATTGTGTCGAATTATTGTCCTATTGGAATTTGAGAGTGAAAGAAATGAATGCACTAGTGTCTGCGCATACACTTGTGCACTATAATATCTTCTGCGCAGTTGGCTAGTCTCAGTCACATTGGCTGCCGTGATCTGAATCCAGCAGGAAGTTTGTTTCTTTTTAACTAACAATGTGATAGTCATTTTAGCCATTCTTTTTTTATTGGTTTTTTTAACAAATATCTCACACATCGAGGCTCGAATCTTTTTACAACGTTATATTTGTATGTATTTAGCCCTTTTTTTAGCATCCCACTCCTGGGTACGGGCCTCCCTTCAATATGAGGGGGATCAGGCCGTAGTACACCACGCTGGCCAAGTGCGGGTTTTGAGTCTATTGAATAATTCCCAATTTTATATCTCGACTTAAGAAATGCTAACAAATAAATATTTATATTAATGGGATCAAATAGAGGAAATACGTTAACTATCACGTTACAGAATAAATAGCGTTACAAAAAATAATTTATTCTAAGTTTAATAAAAAGTGTTTAGATAAAACACAGTTTGTTTTTACTTCTCTCAAAATCAATCTCGGAAGATGTAGAAATTGATGTTTTTCTAACATAAAATTTTATCAGTATCGCTTTAATTCTTTCATATAAAATTAATAAAGCAACATCTTACAGCTGACGCCGGAACTTATTTAGGAAGCTTCTTGTTATTGAAAATCTTTTAAATCTCTTTATATCATAGGTTTTTGTATAAAAAGGCCAATCAATAGTAAAACTTAACTCTCTAATTAATCGTTCATTTACTTATCAAGACCTAGAATTAACCTAAACGTATACACTTATTTCAATTTAAAATGAAACTGTTTAGAGTTTTGTTGGGGTTTTATTTTATACTTTACATTTTAACGTTTAGTATAGAGATGAGATATTTTCCCTTAGTAAAAAGTATTCTATATGTTGACCCGTATAACAAGCTATTATCATACCAAATTTCATCAAAATCTGTTCAGTGGTTTTCTCGTGATGTGTTCCCAGATAGATAAACAGACAGACTGACAGACAAAAATTCTAAAATCCATAGATTCGGCCTCTGTAATAATGACTATAATCTCGATAATAATGAATATTTCAATAAGATTTTCTAAAAAATATTTAATTCACAGATTCATCTCAAAACTTTATTATATGTATAAATTTTTGTTCTCGACGTTTCGAATGCTTTACAACAAACATGGTCACGGGAGAGACTAAGGTTTTTGACGTATCAAACGCTATTATATAGTTGTTAGACATCTAATCAGCATGCTATCCTGATAATAAAACCAGGTTAAGGTCATCAAACGATTGAACGCCTTTGATATTACTAACATGTAGCAACTTCATATTCATACATGAAAAGATTATAACTAGAACAAAACTCATCCAATTAAACTAGATTACTACTAAAAAACCACGACTATATTATGTACAATGCACAGACAAACAGACAGGTATCATACCTATAAAATCCCGATGCGTGGATAGTTAAAAATTAGGATTAATCCTTATGATTTCTTTAATCAGATTAATTTTAAATTTAATGTAATAGTTTATTTTAAATGACGCAGTTTTAACAATATCCTTAACAAAGAACATTTACATCAGTCTGGCCATTTTTATGCGATGCAATATGAGACAGACAGGCAGACACAGACATTTTTTTTATTGGTATCGAGTTTTTATTCGATTTTTTTTATCTATCTAATATATATTTAAAATTAATACTGATTAAATATGATTATATTAAAACTATGCAATTTAAATACGTGTACCTAATAGATAACGTAACAAACACTGTAACTTTTTAAATAAAACTATCTTTTCGGATTTTTTCGCGGATTTATTTGGATTTTTTGTTCCCGACGTTTCGAATGCTTTACTTACAGCAGTCATGGTCACGGGAGAGATCTCCCCCGAAAAATCCAAAAAGATAGTTTTATTTAAAATGTCAAATATTCGCGTAAATCTAAGAGAGTATTATAAACACTGTAACGACAAGATTGACTAATGAAGCTATAGAATTTCCAAATTAAAGCTTTTAAAAGTTCGCAACTCCCCTTCTAATCTTTATCGGTACATTTTCAAATCATTACGGTTAAAATGGCTTAATATAACCCTATTATATTCGACTTAATTAATGGTGTCAGAGGATCGCGATAGAGCTGCTTACAACTTTATACTTTTTTGAAGGGGTAATCATTAACGAAAAGTTATATTTTTATGTTGTGCTTCATTGAGAATGTAACGGATCAAGAGATTTTTATTACACTACCGTTTTCCCGCGGCTCCGCGAGCGTAATTCAATTATGTATTATTATATTTTTTTAAATTATTGTTTATATTTTACTCTAACGTATAAGCTATATTACTGTAAAATTTCATCAAAATCCGTTCAGTCATTTTTGCGTGAAAGACTAATAAACATTCATCTATCCACCCTAACAAACATTCGCATTTACAATGTTAGTTTTACATAATATACCTATGTGTAATCTATGTATATTATATAGTCATATTTTAAACAGGCAGAGTTTGTTTGTTCATTTAAACGCGCTAATCTCACTGTACTACTGAACTGATTTGAAAAATTCTTTCTATAGACTATATATCATATAATATATTAGTCTATCTATTCCATACTAACCGTTAAAGCTTACCTAGGGACGAACCCGAGCGAAGTGAGGTTGAGTCGCTAGTTTTATAACAATATAAAATAAAGACTTCCTATATAGGAAGTGAACTATATATAAAATTATACATAATATACTAGCCAGGTGTCATTTAACTAATCTCAAAATTCTTACAGTACCCAGATGATACTTAATCTGTGTACTAAATTTCATCTAAATCTGTCAAGCCGTTTCAAAGAGCAGTAACAAACATACAAACACTTACAAACAAACTTTCGCATTTATAATAGTAGTGTCATAATCCGCTCTATATGGGTTAAAGTTGGTATAATGAAAACAATAAACAAGTTTTATTACGTAGTGGTTTGGAAAGAGTACAAGCCAAATGGGAAGTACTTAGGACTAATATTATAACCTATATACATCTAAATGAATTTTACGATATAGTCTCGTTCGGGATTTAATTGAGTACTAACTAACAGACGAATCATACTTTCTTAGATTTAGACGAATATTTGACATCTATATATGTATATAAAACAAAGTCGGGTTTGTTACAACACTTATAACTCAAGAACGGCTGTACCGATTTTGATGATCTTTGATTCGTTAGATTTGTCTCCGCCCCCAATAGAATAACTATTAAAACATCGGAAAAAATTAAGAAAAAAATTAAAATTAACGCTGGTTAATAACTATTTAAAACATACATACCCGAGCGAAGCGAGGGTGAGTCGCTAGTTTTAAATAAAACTAGCTATTTTTTCGATTTCTTTCGTTGATTTATTTTAATTTTTCATTCCTTTTTTTTTGGTTCCCAAAGTTTCGAATTCTTTACAGTAATCATAGTCAGGGACGGGAATCAAAAATCAAAATAAGTCCGCGAAAAAATCCAAAAAGTTTTATTTATACGGACGGACGGATCTTTTAATCAATTTCATCCATTTTTAGCGATGTCTATAAAAAGTGCAATATTTTTTTAAGACCGCCTATAACATAGTTTTGCACATACATTACTTCTGTACGTGTAGGATTTGTACTTAAAAAGTACATTTTAAAGTAGGCCCTTTATTTCAAAGTAACATATACATAGTTAAAATATAAAAAAATTGAACTTGCGACCACAAAACCGCATTCCCGAAATATATTTTCAATAAACCATCAGTATTTTACCTGTAACAGTACTTACTTTACCGTGTTACCCCGAAAGTGGATATTCATCTATTTTACTTATAAGATGAAGGTCCTAATTTATCGCTGGAGTGTTAATTTATAATCTCGCTATACGAATTCAGTGTAGCATTCACCACATTATCTTTTAAATTATACTAGCTTTGTTTGGGAAATACACATATAAGCACCAATTTTCAAGCTAATTATTGTATTTAGTACAATAAGTAACAATAATCGTGTGCTTAATTTCAGCCCGTTTTAATATCCCATTGTTGGGCGTGGGCCTCTTTTCAATGCGAGGAGACAGTATGCAGCGGTTTGGTGTATTTCACACATCTTTCAAACTAGTTAGGTATTCTCTGAGACGGAGATTTCTACACGATGGTTACCTTCATCAGAAGGTGAGTTATATTCATGTAGGATATGATTCACATATGAAGATATCAGAGGTGCGAGACCCGGGATTTGAACCCGCTTCACTAGGTTTCTCAAGCGAGCGAGTTACCACTTGTCTACCACCACCTTTTTACATGCGGTTAAAACATGAACAAATACAAAATTAATTTAAATCTAGCACTACTTCTTGACACTGATTGACCAACAAAATGAATATTATTATTTTCTTACCCCGCAAAATAATTTTTACCTCTAATTTATTTATCAAACAACACGCTGCATTATAAATTTAAACAACGATTTGCTAGGAGTAACCTTGGCAAGGCCGCCCCTGTAAATAGAGTAATCATTACATATAACAACGTATTTTTAAAAGCAGGTTTGGATATTTTCCAACAATCAGCTTCATCTTTTAAGCGACAATTTAAAAAATTTGTCAACACATAGAATTGCCTTTAATAGTTTTTTAATGTTTTATGCGTAATTTGTTTTAATTTTTTGTTTTGTTTTTTTTTTTTAAACTCACAATGAAATATTTTATATTTTATAGTTCGTATTGTTTATTTACATTTTAGTAGTTTTTAATTTTTAGCGGTCTTTATTGTTATGTGTTTTTTTTTTGTATAATTTTTTAGTTATGTAAGTTTTTAAAATTACTAATTTCAAAGGATGTTTTGTATTGTTTTCCGTTTTTCTTTATATTATGCATGTTGAGTTAGCCTGTAAGTGAGGTATACAATTTCTACCACAGATATATAAGAGTGTGCTCTAGAATAAGAAATATTATTGTATACAACGTTGGCTTCCTATTTAAATAAATAAATAAATAAATGTCATTAGAAAATTAAATTCAAATATCCAAGTTGGCAAGCCTCCGCGTTTAAAGCAACGTTTCGAAATCCAAAGCGAATTTAGTTGGGCAGCTATAACTACGAATTTGCATATTTAAATGCGGGATCAAAGTGTGCCGTTAGAAACCTCTGTGCAAAAATGTTTATGCTCTGAAGATGATGTTAGTTTGAAAATGAGATGAACAGTCTTTTCATTTTTGCTTGAGTAATGCAGCGAATTCTTCAAGTAAATAAGTCAATTATACTTTGATGCTAGTTACATAGGTTATTCGAATTATATTATTGTTGGTCTAGTATGTTATATATATATATATATATATACATATATATATATATGGTTTGTGTATGGATGTATGTTTGTTACTCTTTCACGCCAGAACGGCTGAGCGGATCTGGATGAAAGGCACAGAGATAGATTATGACTCCTTCCTGATTCGCGACAGTGTACAGACGTCTTGCCATTCTTATTTATTACATTTTAATTAAATTAAATAAATTTAAACAAGAGCAAGTACCAGGCGAGCAGTAGTTGTGAGAAGTAAACTTAAGTCGACCGCATAAACTGTGAACTTAAACTAAAAATGCCTAAAGTAACTAGATCACCACCTGTGCTTCAACATACCTCATCGGATTCAGATGTAGCCAAGATTCCACTTGATGCTGTAACGCCAACATTTGTATCCCAACGCAACAAAAGGCAACGAGAGTGTAGCGAAGAAAAATTTTTATCATTTAAAGAAGAGATTACTCAATTAATAAGTGACTGGAAAAATTCTCAAAATTCTTTGTTGGAAAAGTTAGTAGAAGAAGTTGCCACAATAAAAGCGCAAAATAATCAAATAAAGAAGTCAAACGAAGACATAGAAAAGGGCATTGAATTTCTCAATAATCAGTATGAAGACATGATGAAAAAATAGAAAGTTTGGAAAAAGAACGCAAACAGCATCTACTGCAAATAGCTTCACTAGTATCACGGGTAGAAGACATGGAAAGAAGCTTAAAAGCATCCAGTATTGAAATACGAAACGTCCCACTGCCAACACAACGTGAAAGTAAGGGAGATCTATGTTAGATCGTACAAAATACTTGTAAAACCCTAAATGTAAATGTGTCACAAAAAGAGATCAGAGACGTATACAGAATCACTACAAAGTCTGGTAAGGGCACTATTATTGCAGACATTACTTCAGTCATAACTAAATCAGAAATTATTCAAGGAGTTAAAACTTACAACAAACAGCATCCTGAACAAAAACTCAATTCAGCTGTTATAGGAATAAAGGGAAACCAGTGTCCAATTTACGTTTCCGAAGCACTTACCCCCAAAGCACGCAGGTTATTCTTTCTTGCTAGAGATCTAGTACGTACTAATGAATATAAGTTTTGCTGGACGAGCAACGGTAAAGTTTATTTACGTAAATCACCTGACGCAGCACATATCGAGGTGAGGGACGAGACACAATTAGCTTCGCTCAAAAGTCAAAAATGACTATGTATACATTTGTACTATTTGGATAAATCTATCATTTTTTCTTATATGTATTTTTTTCATTTCCATCAATTAAGTTTTAGCTATCACTGTTCTAACAATTGTTTGTTTATTTTTAATGTTTATAAATTAATTACTAACCACTTCTTAACTGTAAATCACTGCGCACATTACAAACCTAAAATAAGTTACACAGAGCACTACGCATCATCCAATATTACAAATTATATATATAATTATGTCACTACTACAATATTCAAAATTCGATTCACTTAATCATATTAACTTAATTTCAAACCTAGATAATATTGAGCCTGGTAAATCATTCATGAATGACTTAGATACATGCAAAACAGTTGTACAAACTCAACTTTACACACTAAACCTGAAAATATTGACACAAAATATTAGAAGTATAAATAGAAATTTCGCCCAGCTACAAGTCATGTTAGCTAGGTTGGATATATCGTGTGAAATTATTATTCTAACTGAAACATGGAACTCAAAAATTCTTAATGCACCTATCTTGTTAAGTTATGACTCTTACTGTACTACAAATAATCAAAATCAAAATGATGGAGTAATAGCATACATAAAACAAAGCTCTGGCTATATCGTTGAAGAAAAAATACTGACGGATGCCTCATGTTTACTTATTAGAGTAAGCACTGATACCGTTGCACTTGGCATCTATAGATCTCCCTCTGAACGAAATATTGATAATTTTTTGAGATCTCTAGATGTCCTACTATCTGATTTGTCAAATTACAATAACATTGTATTAGTTGGAGATTTGAACATAGATATTACTCAAAACAACATAGATAAAAATTCAGATCAATATCTAAATTTATTAGCAACACATGGGCTCCTACCTGGTCATGTTTATCCAACTAGAGATAGAACTTGTTTAGATCATTCAATGATCAAAGCCAAGCATCCTTCACTCACTATCGTCATAGAAACAAGTCTTACCGATCATTACCCTGTTCTAACATGCATTAAATTGAAACATAATAGTATTATAACGAAAAACACAAATTCACAGAAAATTCATTATAAAGCTATTCTCGATGAACTTAAATTAATGAATTTTGACAACATAATATCAACAGATGTTAATAATCATACTGAAAACCTAATTAGATTATTTCAAAATTTAATACTCAAAAATACACTTAGTTATATAACACCTAAAAAAATGCGTTGTATAAAACCATGGATTACTCCAGGGCTTCTTCGATGTATAAAAAATCGAGACCGAATGCATTTAAAATGCAAACGGGATCCTAATAATGAAATATTGATTATTACATATAAACGTTATAAAAATTTCTGCAATGATTTACTGAAACGTTTGAAGCGTATTCATGACAGGAATGAGTTAACAAAGTACGCCAATAATCCTAGACTAAAATGGAAAATAATTGATAAAATTAGTGATCGATCTAAGCCTAAAACAACTCCAACACAGTTGTTAAAAATCGGGATCACCCCAGAAGAATCTTTAGAAAAAGTAAATAACTACTTTGTTTCTATTGCTAAAGATCTTGCAGAGGGCATTTCAAATACAACTACATCAAATACCGATTTTACACAGAATACACACGTTCAAACAGACTCAATGGCAATTTATTATACGACAGAACAAGAGGTTAAATCTATCCTATTCAATTTAAAAACAGATAGTGCAGTTGGATGTGATGGCATTTCTACAAGATTTCTTAAAATGGCAAGCAATACTGTAATCCCACATATCACACAAATCATAAATCTTTCAATCCAAACTGGCATTTTCCCTCAAGCATTTAAACAATCCATTATCCATCCCATATATAAGGGGGGGACCAGAGACTGTGTCAATAACTATCGACCTATTTCTGTATTACCGGCATTATCAAAAATCTTTGAGAAAATACTAAATAAAAGGCTTGTAGCATATTTAAATAAAAAATCGATTATATCGAAAAACCAATACGGCTTTAGAGCAGGTCTATCTTCCTCTCAAGTCGTCTCTGACCTTACTAACTACGTTGCAAACCTTCTAGATCAACAAGAAAGGTGTATAGGCGTATTTTTAGATTTGGCAAAAGCTTTTGACACAGTATCTGTCCCGATATTACTAAACAAAATGGAAAATATTGGCATTAGAGGAAAAATACTGGACTTATTTAAAAGTTATTTGTTGAACAGAACACAGAAAGTGACAATTGACGGGAAATTTAGTGGTGACGCTCCTGTCATATTCGGTGTTCCACAAGGGAGTGTACTTGGTCCCACGTTGTTTTTAATCTATATAAATGATCTTTGTGAATTAAAAATAACAAATGGTAGAATATTTACCTTTGCAGACGACACTTCAATAATATTTCATGGAAAAACTTGGGTTGAGGCCAAAACAAATACCGAACTTGGAATTCGACATATTAGAAATTGGCTCAATCAAAACATGCTTACACTTAATATTTCTAAAACTAAATATATGCCATTTGCGATCACTCAGCGGACACTAC
Organism: Brenthis ino; assembly: GCA_921882275.1. Lineage (NCBI taxonomy): Eukaryota > Metazoa > Arthropoda > Insecta > Lepidoptera > Nymphalidae > Brenthis > Brenthis ino. The sequence goes on along the minus strand of OV170230.1, from coordinate 3,677,257 downwards.
CTATTGAACAAAATTTCGAAATTCAAATGCACTCTTGTCGGAATGGGAATTCTTGTCAATGTAATACACTAAATAGAACTAAAAACTATACGTTATCTCGGTGTTTTGTTAGATGAAAATCTTACTTGGAATGCACATATAAAAGACGTAACTGAAAAAACAAGAAAGTTAATTTTTGTATTCAAAAAACTACGCTACGTGGCTGATACTAGTACTCTAAAAACGGTTTACAGCGCTTTGGTTGAGTCAGTAATAACATACTGTATCACATCGTGGGGTGGAGCTTGTAAAACATATCTGTTAAAACTAGAAAGAGCTCAACGAGCGATATTAAAAGTCATGACATCTAAACCATTTAGTTACCCAACAACAGATTTATATTCTGAATGCGATGTCCTTCCTGTCAGGCAGCTATTCATAAGGAATACAATAATAGATCAACATCGGAAACTTGAATATGACCATAGTCTCACAATAAATAGATTGAAGCATAAAGTATGTAAAATAAACCGCTACAGAACATTTTTCATCCATAATTACAACTGTTATTTAGGTCCCACTCTTTATAATAAATTGAATAAAATTCTTAATATATACCCGCTTAACACTTACCAATGTAAAAATATCATAGTAAAGTGGTTAAAAAACCTAACTTATGATGACACAGAAAAATTATTTGCTATAGTTAAATAAATGATAAATGACTCATAAGCTTATAAATTAACTTACACACCCGTATCTATCACACAACACAGTACACACATAAAAAAATATATAATTATACATAATATTATACATATATAAAAAAACATATTTCAGACATATTTTCACATTTTAAACATTCAACACACACCACACAAATGACTTATCATGTTAATATGTTAAATGTTAATTAACCAATTTAATAATATGAATTACCCATGAATACCTAAATAATGAAAGCAGAAAAATTTATTACATAAAATCATATTGTTTAAAACTAGGTACTTAAATAAAAAAATATATAAACTACTATATTAAAAATTTGGCTTAAGTCATTATTTTTAGTGGTCTAACTTTAACTACTGCTATATTTAACTTTTATGGCGGTACTTGTAAAAAATATTAATAATGTAGAATATCAATGTTTAAAGTATAACAGACCTTGTAATGTCATTTAATTATTGTGTGGCTTTTTGTTAAAAATATGAGTGATAATGTTTAATGATAATTTAGTGACAATCCTTTTGTATCATAGAGGAAGGAACTGTCGTCTGTAATACAGGCTCGGCCTAGTACAGTCGGCAGTGACAAACCGATGTAAGTAGCATAATTTGTAATAAGCTTTATTTTGCGCTTAGTGTAAATTTAATGTCAAAACTTATTGCTAATAAACTTTTATTATTATTATTATTATTATTATAGTCTGGTATAACAAGTAGGCTACTTTTTATCCCGGAAAAATATACGGTTCTCGAGGGATAGATTTGTTTTTATTTTTACAGAAGCAAACTCGAGCGAAGCGAACCCGAGCGAAGCGAGGGTGAGTCGCTAGTAACTCATAAAAGTAAAAGCGCTATCTGTGAATATGCACTACAAACCAAATTAGTCATTACGGTAAATTTTTCAATAATCAATAAAACTACGCAAAGTCGATTAACTAACGAGTTATTTCAATCGCCTTCACGTGGTTTTTCTTTTAAATAAAATTTAAAAGTGAAGTTTTTATTTTTATTTTCAATTATTTTTTTTACATTGACAACATTGATTTAAATCATATTTTCTTTGCTTCTCATGAGACTACGATTCTGCTAACTGCGCAAGATTAGAGGATTCTATTACAGCTTATAGAAGTTTTTATTGATTTTTTTAATTCTTAAGTCTCCATTTGAACGAAGAATTAAATTTATTGTATCAATTAGCTTTGTAATTTTTTTACAGTATTGATATGTACAATACAAAAATATAATGATTCCTTTGACGACAAGTTGGGCTCAGTTTGTAGGTCGCGGGTTCGAGTTCCACTGGAGACATTAATTTGTGTGATGCACAAATGCTTGTACTGGAGTACATCATCATGGGTGTTTATATTTATTTATAATATGTATTTAAAGATAATATATGGGTAGTGTATTAACTATCTCGTATCCATAGTACAAGCTTCGTAGCTTTTCATGGAACTATTAATAGATGGTGCTGTGTATTAAGGTCCTAACATATTTATTTTAGGGGTTTTTTTTGCAATAAATATAATTATTAAAGATTCACACATAAGTAACTACACGTATGTATCGTAGTGAAGTGTTACTTTAAAACAACCACAATTTCCACGAGACTCGACTATCTCAAAATTTCCATAATTAAAATCTGCATGATGAGCCCATCTATGCGAAACTTCCAAGCCGGAAAAAGCAGACGGCTGCATTTTCAAATTTTATGAAAATTGTTATGCTACGTACGTTGTTTTATTAGGCTAAGAGTCCATAGACAAAGTGCTATACGTTGTAATAAATTTTTAGTTTTTTTAGTTTTATCACCCTAGATTTAATTAGACTTTACTAAAAGAGAGAGTAATTGATAAAAAAAATATAGTTTTGAGTACTTATAAAGGAAAACGAAAATTCTTCTATAATTTAAATTTCATAAAATTTAAAATGAAAAAACCAAGGCAGATCTGTTATTTCTAATAAAAAAAATGTGTGTGTGTACTTATGTACGCACGTAAGAAGACGTAACAGAACAAAAATAGCTAAAGATTTCATCCCGTATGTCAGAACTCTGTGTTTGTAAAAGGAATGCAGCTAACTTCATAATGTCGCGTAGAAATAGTGTGTTTTACAATTACTACATAATATAATATAGTTAAAAATATAGGTAACTTACAGTCATATTATTGAATGAAGGTCTCACAAAGGAACGTTTTAAATATCCGATTTGAATATTATTTTTGATTTAATGGTCAATATATATATATAAAATAATTGCTGTTTGTTAGTCTCGCTGAAACTAAAAAACGGCTAGACCAATTTGAATATATTTTTTTTGTTAAGGATGTGTCAGAGGTGGCTTAAATATAAAACAAAATAGGGAAAACCTAAAAAAACAGCTGGAAATCTTCAGAACTGTTTTTTTACCTACGTATATCCATATATATATAATCCATATATATAATTTTGTACCTATGTATATCCATACTAATATTATAAATGTGAAAGTGTGTTTGTTTGTTTGTTTGTTTGTCTGTCCTTCTTTCACGTGGAAACGGAATAACGGATTGGCGTATTTTTTTGTGTGGAGATAGTTGGAGTGCTAGAGAGTGACATAGGCTACTTTTTACTGCGAGAGATAATGTCATTCCCACAGAAAAAACACGTTATAATACAACCCAAAAAATATTTATGATAAGAATTACTTGAAATTTGGTATTAACGCTCTTCAATACAATTAAATAAGTACGTTTTTTAGCAGTTCCACTGGTCTATACATATAATAAAATTGTAACTAAGTATAATCTGTACATTAAATATTTTTTGGAAAATCTAATTGAAATAGACATTATTACCGAATCTATAGTTTTTAAAAAAATTGTCTATCTGTCTGTCTGTTGTTTGTGTGTTCGCATCACGAGAAAACCGCTGAACAGATTTTGATGAAATTTGGTATGATAATTGTTGGTTATTTGGGTCAACATATAGGATACTTTTTACCGCAGGGAAATATCTCATTTCTGAGAAAAAATACAAAAACTGCATTGTAAGAGTATACTAATATGTAAAACCTAAGAATTTAGTTTTTGGTCATCTGAACGCGGGCGGAGCCGCGGGCAATTCTAGTTATATATATAGTCTATCTATTCCATATTAACCAATAAACGTACCTAGGAACGAACCTGAGCGAATCGAGGGTGTCGCTAGTTGAATATATACCTAATACAACAGTTTAGTGACAGTGATCACAATTCGAAATTCCCATCATTTCTCATCTGCAAGGAAGTACTCGCAGATTCAATATAAACTTTAATATGCGTCGACAATCTCTAGGGAATGCCATGTCTGTTTATTCAAAGCGAATAAAAAGACTTTTGGACACATTACTCGCAAATAATAAAAGTCAGCTGTATTTGTGAAATTACGTATAATCTATACATATAATAAAATTGTAACTTAGCCAAATCTGTACATTAAATATTTTTTGGAAAATCTTATTGTAATAGACATTATTAGCGATATAGATGCTGAATCTATACTTTTTAGAGTTTTTGTCTGTCTGTCTGTCTGTCTGTCTGTCTGTTACCGCATCACAGAAAAACCACTTGACGGATTTTGATGAAATTTGGTATGGTCGTAGCTGGTTATCCGGGTCAACAAATAGGATACTTTTTATTGCGGGAAAATATCTCATTTTTGATAAAAAATACAAAAACTGCAATGTATGAGTATACTAATATGTAAAACCTAAGAATTTGGTTTTTGGTCATCTGAACGCGGACGGAGCCGCGGGCAATGCTAGTATTACATATATTGTAATTTAGTATAATAATGTCATTGGCAAAGTAATCTGTGCTCAACTGCCTCTTTTTAAACCACTAACACAGAACAGTATTATATCATATATTTTAAAAACTTACTAAAGCTGCAAAAAACGTCAATAGCGATTACTGTTTTCAGCACTTCCTTAATAAAGTCATAAATCACACGTAAATTGTGCAGTTGTGTACAGAATAAACGTTATGAAATATTATAAAAAATTCATACAATGCGCTAACATGGCATGTTTGCTATATACGAAAAATAAATCTACTTTGCATTTTATAACGAAACAACATCAGATTCAATTAACTCAGTCCAGATTTTTTCCATATTGTCATATTCAGTGTTTTTGAAGCAAAATTGGAAGCCTTTTATTTAAGAACCAAGTGATGGAAGAAAAATATGGTTTACGTTTTCCGAGAATAATGCAGGAGTTGAAAAATCTTCGATGAAAATTGGATTTCATATTCAAAATATAAGTATATATTTCATTTATTTGTTACTTGAAAATTTATTTATTTTTGTAATACAAAAACATAATGATAATATTATATATTCAATCCTTATAACATCCTACTGATGGCAACCGGCCTCCCTCAAACATTTGGTTTCCCAAATGAGCTCGTCACATTATTATTATATATTAGTACCTCGGCTACCGAGCTTCGCTCGGAGTTTTTGGCCTAAAGTACAATTTTCTTTTTTTTACAACTAAAAACTTTAAAAAAGATTAGTAAGAAACCTGAAATAATAAAACTTTTCCTTAGAAAGTACCTCTGTCTGAAATGCTACTCTCTAGGCCAATGAATTAAGTTACTATAGCTAAGCAACTAAACCACAGGGGAAAGATATAGATAGACTTTATCGAGAAAAGCTCAAACGATTAATTAATTGCTGAACTCGAATATTTCTTTCTATTTCATTTGAATGCAATCAGACTTAATGCAGTTTAAATGGAACTTTGAAATCCTCTCAACAATAAAATTTACATTTACATTACTTTTCTTTATATTAAATCGATTTCATCGATTTAATTCTTTGGTTTCTATATAAATTGAATGATCAACAAAATTAAATAAATCACAATATATTTAATACTAGCGACTCACCCTCGCTTCGTCTTCGTCTCTAGCTTGCTTCCCCATACAAACTTTCATCCCCATTCTCATCCCCTTAAAGGATGATTTCCGGGATAAAAACTATTTCACTCACTCTCTTTTCATTTCATGAGTTTTAAAAAAAAATTATTTTAGTAAAAAAAATCTCTTAATTTTCTTCCATGCAAAACTTTCTGACAATAACACAAACACAAAAAAAAGAATTATCCAATCTGCCGTAGTCGATTCGAAGTTATGCGCGTACAAATATTTCGGTGATTCATTTTTATTTATATACATAGATTTATAACCACTAAATTAATCAGTAAGTTTCTGAATAATATTAGTCTTATATTATGTAACAAAGTTAAATATATCTAGCAATATATGGATGAATTATTGGCTATTTTCAACCGACTTAGTCAAGTTAGGGTGGATTTTCTAAGTAGAGTACTGGTCTGTTTATATCATCTTTATTACGTCTTATACATATATTTTATATCTAGAACATAAGATTTAGTGATGGTCAATGGATAATTAATCGATTAATTAAAAATCTAATCAGTAAAAATGAATTCCAATAAATATTTTTTTTTTTACAGTAAGGAAATCGATGAATATATAATATGATATAGTAGTATCGATTAAGAATGGAGTAACAATAAAAAGTTGCACTTTCAAGTAAATGAATATTATAAAAGCCAACTTACCAGTAATAGGTTCCAGTTCATAGCCATCGGAAGCGATCACAGTAATGTTATGCCCGTCGATTGACATCTCGATGGGACAATTTAGAAATTCCGCGTTGATCACGCGAAAACGATACTTGTAGCCCTGGGGATAAAGACGAAATTATAATCAAACGCTAGTATTGAATAGTAATACTGTTAAATGTGTGTTAGTGTGGTAATTTTTTTGGTACTAATCTGTTTCATGAATGGGAACCTTTCCATGTTTAATGATCTTTGTTCTGTGGCTTATAGGCGTGCCATTTGGGCACAGTTTATGTTCTTGATGGATACACTTATGATAATATATCAAGATAAAGATAACAAATGAAGATATTTTTCAATCTATCTTTAGAAATAATTAAATAAAATAAATAAATATAAATATCTCGGGACATTAACACATACCATTATCTAGTTCCACTGTAAGCTGCGAGGCCTGTGTTATGGATACCAGATAGTTGATACACTATGCATATTATATAACTTTAAATACATACATATTATAAATATAAACACCCATGACTGGAGTACAAGCATTCGTGCTCATAGCACAAATGAATGCCCTCAGCGGGACTCGAACCCGCGACCGCTAGCACAGAAAGAAGGGTCACTACAAACTGAGCCAAACGTGTCGTCAAAATTAATTTTAAAAATTAATTAGATAAATCGAGGTTAGCCTATTTTATACGATTCCTAGTTATTTTTAGAATTATATTGATGTTTATGGGCATCATGGCACAAAAAATTAAAAATGATCTACTTTTCACCAGCTATTTTATATAGAACTCATCAAATCAAAGTCGATTTACTAGATGCCTTAGAATACTTCCACTGACTCCTTGTTTCTTATATCTGACGTTATCAAATTATTTCAAATCAAAATCAAAATTTACTTTATTCAAATAGACTTTTACAAGCTCTTTTGAATCGTCAATATTACATTTTAAATTTAAATTAAATGTCTGTATAGTCCGTGATGAATCTACCGGCTCGGTATTATTGAATAGTTATACTTCTTTGGCGTAACAGAACAAAAATAGCTAACGGTTTCATACCGTATGTCACAATTCTCTGTTTGTAAAAGGAATGCAGCTAACTTCATCATGTCACTTTTTGGCTGTCGGTGTAAAAATTTTACTCTCATATTTTTTTCCAAACGTGCCAAAAGAAGTATAACTTTAAAAAAATAAAAATTGAAAAACTACGAAAACGTGTATTCAAAACAGTAAGAAATAAATCGTTTATTTATTATTAACTAAAATCTTTGTACATAACTATACAAAGGTAATGACAAATCATTTGAATATTCAGGAATTCATTTTAAATAGTATGTACTTCCAGTTTAGTTGCGGTTTTTCAATTACTATTTACCTAATCTTCTGAAATATTCACGGGCGGTACTGGCTTTTGTCTTTTTAGTTCTATTTTGTATTAAATTGTTTCACTTAAAAGCTGTAATAAAATTAAACAATGTCTGCCAAAGAGACATTTTATACACATGAAGGAATTAAACCTGCCATTTATAAATATAAAAATATAGATAACTTCTTATTTTTTCCATCATATTCTACACAAAAATACAATTTTATGTCACATCTCAGAAGTTACAAAAGTAAGCGAAGTTCTAAGGCAACTGGGATTCATATCATCTATACATATAATAAAATTCTAACTGAGCCGAATCTGTACATTAAATATTTTTTGGAAAATCTAATTGAAATAGACATTATTATCGATACAGAGGCCGAATCTGTAGTTTTTAGAATTTTTGTCTGTCTGTCTGTCTGTCTGTTACCGCATCACGAAAAACCACTCGACGGATTTTGATGAAATTTGTTAATGGTAGCTGATTATGCGGGTCAACATATAGGATACTTTTTATTGCGAGAAAATATCTCATTTCTGAGAAATCTATACTAAATGTTAAAACGTAAGTAGGGACGAACCTGATCGAAGCGAGGGTGAGTCGCTAGTAAAAAATATATTTTCAACTTTATTAGAAACTAAGTGACCTATCGTTACGGTTTATAGATTTTCTATTTATCCAGTCTTCAGTTTCTAGAAAACTTCATAGATTCCTTGCAAAAACAAACTTAACAAAACTGAATTTATATTTCTTTTCTCTGCAAATGCGGTGTTAAACAATTGTCACCTATTGTTGTAGCGCGGGTTATTTTACACCGTTTGACAAATACCTAAAGCAAATTCATTGCAATTGCCAGTCAAATATATATATATGCAAATTTTCGCGATACAAACACATTTGCGAACGTTATTCTATGTAAATCTAATATATTTGTTTCAAAAACCGAGTCTGCGCTACAATAAAGCGGAAAATTCTACAATTTCTGATAGGTGATTAAATTCCATCAGTGGATAATTTGAATATAACTATTCATATTATTTGACTTCAACATTAGCCTTCTTCTTCTTTGTCTTCATTTTTTACATTTTCAAAGTATATGGTCCCTCTGAGCCTGAAAGATCAGGTGCAAAACTGGATAGTTGAAACATACTACCAACTTTCCAATTTTCAATTTTTTCCCGTGCCAGGACTCAAACCCAGGACCACATAATATGCAGTCAAATTATAAGGAAGCTAATAGACTAACCAAGCTGTATCTAGATATGAATGATTGTAACAGTTACTGTATATAGTTTTTTTATATCGAATTCACGATCTACACCATGAATTTTTTTTTTGAGAATTAATAATTAAAATACAGATTTTTGCCGTTTTAGGTTTCCTTTTTTTCTCGATATTTCGAATACTTCAAAACAAACATGTTTTTTTCTTAATACTACTAAGAAATCCTTAAAAAATAATATTAAAATTAAATTACTCATTCACTTACATGTTCAACATTGAACTTAGCAGCTTGCATGTACGTAGGCTTGACGGTATCATTGAATATCTTAAAACGGCCTACGCCATTTATTAAGAGAGTCGGTGGTTTGTTATCGCCTTTGGAATGATGATGATCGGTGAACATTCCCACTGAAATCTCGTGGATCCAATCTGTTACTATCATTACGTGTTCTGATCTGTAACAAAAATTATTTAATTTAATATATAGATTTCGACCACGGTGGCCAATCTCACTGAGAGTAGCCAACTGCGCAGGAGATGTTATAGTGCACAAGTGTACGCGCAGACACAAGTGCACTCTTTATGCCTGCCATTATTATTTCCGGTGAGATCGACACGATCAGTGAGAGATCAGGCACATGACCGACAGTTTTATTTGACAGAAAGATTCACTATAATATACTCAAATGATAAAAGACCTATGCAAGTTTAGTGGTCTTTATTAGTACATAATTCGTAGTTCAGGTATTGTGCGTAATGTTTCTAAATATTTGGCTATTTCATCTAATATATTTTATTACTTTTTATACTATATTAAAACATCGATTCAAATGGATACGTGTTTATTTTAAAAGATACAGCTATTTATAAGGTGTGACAGACAGACAAACAGGCAATATATACCGTAAACTTAGTAAATAAGTTACTGACCCAATCCTTTAGTCTCATGACTCTCAGACCTATTAAAACTTAACAGACCATTTCCTAAGGAGTTATATTTTTTTTATTGAAATTTATATGGAATTTGACTACCTATTACATAAAAAATACGAAAATCGAGTGTAGAAACTATCATATTATACGTACATACAAAGAAAAAAATACTTTTAAATATACAACTCAAAATAAAGTATCGTAGTCGTATCACAGAAGCCAAAATATCTAATTATATAACATAACTAGCATTGCTCGCGGCTCCGCCCGCATTCAGATGACCAAAAACCAAATTCTTAGGTTTTACATATTAGTATACTCTTACATTGCAGTTTTTGTATTTTTTATCAGATATAAGACATTTTCCCGCGGTAGAAAGTATCCTATATGTTGACTAGGATAACCAGCTATCACCATACCAAATTTCATCAAAATCCCTCCAATGGTTTTTCTGTGATGCGGTAACAGACAGACCGACAGACAAAAATTCTAAAAACTATACATTCGGCCTTTGTATCGATAAAAATGATTATTACTATAAGATTTTTCAAAAACTATTTAATGTACAGATTCGGCTTAGTTACAATTTTATTACATGTATAGATACATTTCAAATTCTAAACACAATTTGTAATATCCAACACTAAATATTGGAACTAAATAAATCTTATCAATTATAATGTAGACCACATAATATAAGATCTTTTATCAGAACTCATAAATTACAATCCTTTAATCGAGCGCATTGCTATAATTTGTGGTTACATGCCGATTTCCTTCTATGATAAATGGACATAGAATAAAAAATATTTAGAACTGACACGTTTCAAATATTTTGTATTTGTAATAATTCAATTCAAATATTTTAGTAAGCATGAGCGAATGCATCTTGCTCTCTTATCTAATATTTCGATTTAAAAATCCATTAATATAGTAAAACTATTAGTATAGAACTCATTAAATATTTTGACGAGACGTTTGTCTCAGTCTGTAGTGACCTGTACTTGCTGTGCCAGCGGTCGGGGGTTCAAGTCCCGCTAGGGGCATTCATTTGTGTGATGAGCACGAATGCTTGAACTCGTCATGGATTTTTATATTTATAATATGTATGTACCTATTGAAAATTATACAGGGTCATTTTTAATTTACTGAAAACCTTTTGAGAATACACTATTTACAACATAACAACAACATCTGTAAGAAAAAAAATATATCTTCAATTTAACAAAAATAAAAATATTTTTATTGCACCTTTTAAACGGTAATAGCCCAGCATTAGCAAAAAAAAGTGCGTGTCCGGTGGAGGGGGAGGGGTGGAGAGTGTGTAGGAAGCCGCGCTTACTCATTTAAACTTGGCCAGATGCTAGAATGACATGAGTGTTTATTTTTAGGGCTATACATGAAGTAATTAATTTATAAATAGTAGGTAAGCAAGTTATGGGACGATATTGTGAGGGGTCAGTGGTATTACTTGAATTGGGAAGCATATATGTTATTCCTTTTGTTAAAAATGAAGGAAATTCTGCTGTTCCTTTTATTACCTCTGATATAGCCATAGCAAGAGCCTGATGCAGTACTACAAGTTTTTTATACCAAAAATTATGGACTCCATCTACACCTACAGATTTCCAGTTTTTCATTTTTTTCGTTACTTTCTCTATATCTGTTTTATTTATATCGATAAATTCCATCGGTTTAATAGTTTTTGCAGTCTCTTCTACTTTTTCTATCCATTTAGTACTATTATTATGATCTCTATATTTTTTCCAAATCTTGGTTCATCTTTGAGCTCATTTTCTTCAGGTAGTTCCCGTATAGTGTTGTCTTGAACATTCTTTAGTCTTTTATAGAAATCTTTCTCGTTATTGGTAAATAATTTATTATCTTCTTTTCTTTGCAGTGATTTTTTGTAGCGTGCTAGTCTCTGAGATTTAAGTGTAAGTTTTTGTTTTAACGTATCTAAAAATTCCTCCGGTCTATTGTTATTTTTTTCATTGGATGAATGTATTTTATAAGATGTAAATATTTTATTTACGTGTTTTACTAATTTATTGCTTCTATTGTTATTTATGAACTGAGTTAGTCTATCAATACCTACTCTTAATTTTTTGATATCATTCTCAAGCCTAATTTGCCATTCTGGTTTATCTAAGACCTTTTTTTGTACTTGATCGTATCTGAATAAGTTTTATAGCCTAATTCCTAACTAATTACAAGCGTAACGCAATATATTAATGTGTGTAATTGTGTTATATCAGAATCTATAGAATGAAATTTGACTGAAATCTGATTAAATATCCGAACTAAATCATATAATTTTTTTGTTTTCTCTTAATTTTGGTAGCTTAGGACGATGTAACGGATCAGTTCCTGTATACAACATTAGGGTAGTTTCGAGTTTATTGTGCAAATCTTGAATTAATGAATTTGAAAACTCATTCCGGTCTATTGCTAACGATTCAGCAGTTTGCAGCAAATCCGAAGTTGGAACTTCCGTTTATGTTGATACTGATGCCTGACTAATAATAAAAGACATCTAGGAAACCTGTGATTCAGGCACGTAAGTACGCTGTGAGAGTGACAATGATATATTTGTGCTAGGTTCTTTATTTTGTTGTTAGTTTCAACTGGTGTTAAAGTAGAATTAACTAAACTAGTTACCGGTGTTAGAGTATTGGCCATTCTCTCCTCGTAATTTATTTGCTCGGATAACTCCTTTTTTAATTTGTTTATAACTTCTTCAGATAGCAATCTATTTCTTCAGATAACCCTTCTTTGGTCTGCTACTCTCTGTGCTGTTACGTTTAAGTCTGGATATTTTAATTTAAATTGTTCAAAAAGTTTACTGCCATACATTTTCATGTCTGTTTCTAATTTATTATTATTATTATTATTATTATTAAATATAGTTATATCGGTGTTGTGTTATTTGATGTGGTTATATGCATGTGTAATACATAATAAAAATATATTTTATGAAGTTTCATTCTATTGCTCACGCAATAATTTTATATTTATAAGGTAAGTTTGACGGACTTACTAATGATTTATGCATGAACGAATTGTCGCTAATTCGTTCATGGATTTATCTATACATATAATAAAATTGTAACTGAGCCGAATCTGTACATTAAATATTTTTTGGAAAATCTAATAGAAATAGACATTATTATCGATACAGAGTCCGAATCTATAGTTTTTAAAATTTTTGTCTGTCTGTCTGTCTGTCTGTTACCGCATCACGAGAAAACCACTGAACAGATTTTGATGAAATTTGGTATGATGGTAGCTGGTTATCCGGGTCAACATAAAGGATACTTTTTACCTCGGGAAAATATCTCATTTAAGAGAAAAAATACAAAAACTGTAATGTAAGAGTATACTAATATGTAAAGCCTAAGAATTTGGTTTTTGGTCATATGAACGCGGGCGGAGCCACGGGCAATGCTAGTGTATGTATGATAAAGCTAATAAAATGCTTGCAGAAGTGAAAGTCCTGATACATTCGTAGAACCAAATACTTATAAATTTCAACATCATAGTCAGTTGGCTCGTTGGTCTAGGGGTATGATTTTCGCTTAGGGTGCGAGAGGTCCCGGGTTCAAATCCCGGACGAGCCCAATCCATTTTTTTATTATTTTTTATATACATATTTCAAACCACAATGAATTCAAACATGAATTAAGCAAAAAGTTTAATATATAACTTTTTTTAGATTTACGCGAATATTAAAATGTCAAAAAGTTTAATATTTTGTTAGGTCAGTATAAAATTATATTCTTTTTCGTCAAGTTGTACCAATTTCTTCTTAGACCGGTTATAAGGTATTTGACCGCAATAAACACGTGAGATACCACGTGAATGAGACACGATTTGATATATACATGCAGGTTATTCTTCACACGTATACAAGTCACATCCCCGATATTGTTCTGGCCATTTATTTTCAAAAATATTAACATATATTTTTCATTATTAATGTTGAAAAGAAATTATGCTTAGTTCGTAGTAAAAATGAGAAGAAAATATTTTCCACCATTATTTTTCCATCATTTTTATGGAGTGATGATACCTTAGAGTTTAGATATTGGATAGTTGATGGGAAATAATACTTTTATTGCTAGTATAGTGGTTTAATCTGTTCTTTGAAGATTTACAGCGAAAAAAATAAAAATGATATTAGTAGTGAATTAAAAGCAGAAATATCAATTTCCAGATTTCTACATTTTAAAATGACTTGAAACTTACAAACTTTAATTCTCTTTTAAAATTCTATAATACATATTTTTTTAAATATTTCCTTAGTACTTTTACCTTCGTTATAAAGGAATTTATTGTTTACTAGGTACTCCCCCTCGCTTCGCTCGGGTTCGTCCGTAGGTTGTTTCCCCATACAAACATTCATCCCCATTTTCACCCCCTTAAGAGATTATTTCCGGAATAAAAATTATCCTATGTCCTTTCCAGGATCTCAAACTATCTTCTTACTAAATTTCATCTAAATCAGTTCAGTAGTTTTGGAGAATATTCGCTATAAGCAAACAAACAAAAAATCTCTTTATAATATTAGTATAGATTTTTTTATTTAAATTTAGATCGAATAAGCTTAGCCTGTAGGTTGTCTGTCAGTTAACTGATGATGATGATGATGTTCTCCTAGCCGATTCCGGCCACGGCGGCCAATCTTAATGAGTTTAGCCAACTGCGCAGGAGATATTATAGTGCTCAAGTGTACGCGCAGACACAAGTGCACTCTCTATTCCTGTCACTCTCATTCTCCGGTGGGACGACCACTCGACACGACCGGTGAGAGTTAAGGCGCAGGACCGACGGCTTTACGTGCTCTCCGAGGCACGGGGGTGAAACACCGCCAACTTCCCAACTCCGGGCTGTTACTGAGACTTATTATACAGGAAGACTCAATAACTAAACTTGGCCCGACCCGTGACTCGAACCCAGGACCTCCGGGTGTGCAGCCGTACATGCTAGCCACTACACCACCGAGGCAGTTAACTAAACTAGTTAGAACAGATTGATATATTATTAATTCAAAGAAACAAAATTATAATTACGACGTATATGGGGATATACCTAACTTATGAATCATCAATTAGACATTTACGTGTACGATATATTTTTTATTATATGATGTTTAGGTATTATATAAAACAATATTCAAGTTTTTTTTTTTAGTAAGCGTTGCTTGATAATGTAAGTGTTAAATCTATTAGAATCCATAAAACCTCCAGGTAAATTTCTAAGAAATAAATTAAATTTCTGAGAAACAAAAAAAAGAAAGTAGGTTGTCAAACAGAGGAGGAAAAGGTTTTGTCTTTTTCTATTAATAGATGTAGAAGCATATGACCACATATTACAGCTGGAGCGATTTTGATGAAATTTTCAGGCAATCTTCAGATTAGACCAGCATAACCCGTGGTTAACCTCTATGAAGTTTGGTAGGGATCGTAAGCTTGAACGCGGGCAAAGCCGCGGTTCGTGCTAGTATATTATAAGCAAGATATATTATTATATTATAGGTACTTAAGATTGTCTTGGTTAATTTAAGACTGACATGCGGATGCAAATAAGCATTATATAATATATCACTCCAGACATGAATTAGGTCATACTCAGAAATGGTAATAGGTATCTCAAATTATGCATATATGTTATTATGCTTAGATAATAGCTCTAACTCGCTTTTTGTCTGTCTGTGCATTTCGTTATGTAAAAATTCATAATATAAATAAAATAATATATACGTTGGGAAGTTAACACAGCACCATCTAGTTCCACATAATACATACGTAAATACATATATATTACACTTATAAACACCCATAACCGGAGTACAAGCACTCGCTCTCATCACACAAATGAAAGCCCCTAGCGGGACTCGAATCTGCTACCGCTGGCACAGCAAGTAGGGTCACTACAAACTGATCCAAACGTGTCGTCACATAATATAAAACAATTTTTGTAATCATTTATAGAATCTTATTGAAAAGTTAGGAACCTCCATAGTTTAAATTCATATTATAATAAATATAGTAGTTTCTCTACTATCTCCATGTTTTAGAGGTACTAAATAATACGCGTTTTATAAATAATTATAGGTACATTTAAGATTTGGCAAAGCAAAAGATGGTCGCTAGTGTATATGTATTCAGCCCTTTTTAACGTCTCACTGTTGGGGGTGAGCCTCCCTTCAATACGAGGGGGATCAGGCCATAGTCCACCACGCTGGCCATGTGCGGGTTGGCGGACTTCACATGTCTTTCGAAAACTTGATAGGTTCTCTCACATGCAGGTTTCCTCACGATGTTTTTCCTTCACCGTAAGGCAAGTGGTAATCATGTTAGAAATGATTCGCACATGAAAATATCAGAGGTGCGAGACCCGAGATTTAAACCCGCTCCACTCGGTTTCCCAAGCGAGCGCGTTACCACTGGACTACCACTTATTATAGTGTATATAATATTACACAAATCATAACATTCATCGTTATGTACTTACTCTTGTAATATGAAAAAGTATTTTATACTCTTCCTTATTGTAATAAATTAAAAAAAATATATCCTGATACGAAATCCTTTTAGAAAATATTGTAACAGAAAAAATGATTAAATTGCTCGCGGCTACAATGTCTATAAAACAACTGTCAAAATTGATTCTACGAGTATATAATATTTTCCTTACCGTTTTTATAAGCGTTTTCACTTATATATTCTACGTAATATTTTCTTTAACTTAATATCCAAGCGAAATATAACTTCGATATGTTTTTAGAAAATAGACATTATTAACATACCTTTCGTAAATCAAAATCATCTAGAATTATTTATAACCACCACATATTATCTTCAGGCGTAATATTGACCCAAATTCTCAATTTACGTAGTTTAAGATAATTCATAGACTAGTATAAGATGATCTCACCTGTCATAATCGTACAGATTCCCGTGGGGGTCTTGTGATTTTGGTTTCCGTATAATAAGAGCACCAGCAGCTCCATCGGCTCTTTGCATGCCGGAATGGGAATGCCAGAAATGTGTTCCAGAGTGTGACGCGTTGAATTGGTATCTGAAATGAAGTGTTAATATAACAAATATATAAGCAAACTAGCGACTCACCTTCGCTCCGCTCGAGTTCGTGCCTAATTACGTTTTAACGTTTAGCTCAGAGATGAGATAATTTCCCTCTATGAAAAGTATCCTATATTTTAACCCGGATAACCAACTATCATAATATCAACTTACATCAAAATCTGTCCAGTGGTTTTTTCGTGATCCGGTCACAAACAAACAGACAGATACACAAAAATTCTAAAACATATACAATATGTCCCTGTACCCATAATGATGACTATTTCAATAAGATTTTCCAAAAAATATTTAATGTACAGATTCTACTCAG
This sequence comes from Brenthis ino, assembly GCA_921882275.1. Lineage (NCBI taxonomy): Eukaryota > Metazoa > Arthropoda > Insecta > Lepidoptera > Nymphalidae > Brenthis > Brenthis ino. The sequence continues at coordinate 3,659,982 of OV170230.1, read as the reverse complement.
TTAGGTTTTTATTATACGTATAGATAACACTTTATTTATCAAATATGATTAAAGATATAAGCATTTTCGTATTATACCTGAATGTTAAATATAAAAATAATATAATAAAAAATCTTAGGAAGACTCAATTACAGTGTTTTAAAAAACCAGTAACGTTATCAGTAGTCAAAAAAAATAGTTTTAAAAACCTGTATATGTACTAGAAAAATATTCCTGTCTGTGTGTAAACGTTTTATTATTTTAACAAATTTTACTATTAGAAAGCATTTTTTAAGATTTTTCAACCATATATGATCATAAACTATTGTCTCACGAGTGGACCTATATGGCTACTGGTCAAGAGGTTCTGATTTTCGTCCCAAATCGTGATCACCAACAGTAATTTAACAAAAAATAAACAATTGTACAAAGCAAGTTCAAAATTCAAGCCTAACCGTTATCATATTTATATGTATCCACGGAGCACTTGCAGTTAATATAATAAAAAAATGAAGCACATTGTTAAAATTAGTTTCTTACTAATATAAAATTAAAATCTCAAACCATCTTACCTAAAAGTAGTTTCTGGTAGAATTGGACACTGAGTGACATATGGAGTTCCGTCCATATATGGCGTACCGCGTTGATGTTGTCCATGCCAGTGAACTGTTGTGCCTTCCGTCATTAGGTCATTCTCTACATCTACAATTATTCTGTCATGTTGGCACACCTGTAATTAAAAAAAAAAGTTTATTCATATGGAAAACGTGGGTATACTGAAGTCATTTTTTATATATTGTGCCCATTTTGTCACATTATCCCTACTTGCTACACGTTTCGGTCAGTTTGTATCGACCCTACTTGCTGTGCCAGCGGTCGCAGGTTCGAGTCCCGCTGGGGACATCCATTTGTGTGATGAGCACAAGTGCTTGTACTCCAGTCATGGATGTTTATATTTATAATATGTATGTAATTATTAAAAAGGTATATATGTGTAGTGTATCAACTACCTGGTATCCATAACACAAGCCTCATAGCTTACCATGGAACTAGACGATGTTGTGTGTTAATGTTCCAACATATTTATTTATTTAATATTATTTACCTTTTTCGCATGAAGATATATGTAAAATCTTTATATAGCATATAAAATTAATTAACTAATTCCAAAAAGTAGAGAATGCATTTTTTTGTAACTTATTTATCTACTCAAAGATAAGTAAAAGTATTTCATTGACAGTATGATATCTAATCTAATACCTTTAAACGAGCAATTCTTGTATATTTATTTTTATTTATATATACCGGCGATCTCGGAAACGGCTCTAACGATTTAGACCTAACTCGATTCGATAACGGCTAAGACGTAAGATTGACAACCACAGGTTTTTTTTTTTAACGTTGGGAAATGCATTTACGCACGACGTGTGGGACTCACCGGCGTAATACAGCCAGTACTACCCACTAAAACCCAACAAAACCTTCCCCCGTCTTAATGGGGCGTCGCAGGATCGCTTACGCATTCAACTACGACGCCCCGACGGCAGGTCTGCCAAAGCAGACCACCACAACCATGGGGTTGCTCCAAGGTCCACTCTGCTATCAGAGAAGTACCAGGAGCAACCCGCAAGGTATACCGCCCCCCGAAGAGGGCCACCTCCCACCGCCCACCGAAGTGGGCAACCTCCGTGTGCGTTTCTTAGCTTTGCTACTACTACTGAGCCCCCCCACCACGACAAGGTGAACGCACGTTGGGGGGGAACCACAGGTAACCGAGTTCGAATCCCGGTTGGACCCAAAATTTTCACTTTTGTTTTTTATTATCTCCTATATGATTATCATCTAAAAATACGATATAACAAAAAGAACTCCGAGCGAAGCTCGGTCGCCCAGGTACTTAGATTAATATATCCATATCTTGGTATTAAAAATATAAACACTAAAAAAATATCCGTAGTTTTTGTGTATCAGCTTTTATGATATAAAAATATTATATTACCCCAATTTAGCTATAAAGACGATTGCTTTAAAACAAATCAGTAGCCATAAATAATACTTTTCGTCATTATAAATATAAAAATCGCTTAAATATGAATATTTTGATAATAACGGTATTGTAATAAAACGTTTTTTGTTTATTCCTAAAAGGATTTTCCTTGTATAGAATTTCAAAGTGCCCTTGAATAGAATGATACATCCTCTAGATTCTAAAACGTTTGAAGTACATATGTATGTATATTGTATATGTATACTAGCGGACCCGACAGACGTTGTCCTGTCTACACGTCTTTAATTTCAAAATTTCAAACTTTTTTTAATAATTTTTTGATGAAAATTATTATTCAAATTGTGAATCTAAACCATTCCCAGATCCCCTTGAACACACACAAAAAATTTCATCAAAATCAGTCCAGTCGTTTGAGAGAAGTTCAGTGACATACACACTCACAGAAGAATTATATATATATATATATATATATATATATATATATATATATATATATATATATGTATATTTGTACAATGTATCTATTATATTATGCTGCTGTATACTTAAATTACTCTTAGATTTCACTCAATAGATTTGAAGTCGACGATCTAACAATAGTGTGTATAATTTGGTATATTTTAACTAAATATATATTAAAGCTATTGTTTTATAATTTAAGTACCAATATTTTTATTGAAATTTATTTTTAAAATATTTAGAATAACAGGTTAAATAAATAAAGAAGTCACTTAGAAACATCTAACTCGTTTTTAAAATTTCACTAAAGATGACCTAGAAGCTGTGCTAAAGTTTGTTTTTCATCTCGCAATTCCATGTATGTATAAAGTGTCCTTATTTATTTATTTTTATCCGACCGCGCAACACAAAGGGGGTGTACCTACTTAATTTATGATTTGGCTACTACGTAGACTATATTAAAGTGTTCACATGATTCATATGCCTTCCTTTTAACGTTGGAAAATGCATTCGATACCCACAAACATACAGGTTATGTGGGATTTAATAGCCAGAAAAACCAGTACTATACACTAAAACCCAACGGATCCTCACCCGTCTCAATGGGGCGTAGCAAGATCGCGATCGATGATTTTTTATATTTGTTTAATCTAACTGATCTCTAAATGAAATTGTGTTTTCAGAATTTGTCGTGATATTTTTTTGTTATCAAATTTTGAGTTTTTGTTCCCCACGTTTCGATTGCTTTACAGAAAACATGGTCGCAGGAGAGACTATGTGATAGACTTCTCAAAAGTTATTATATATGCATATAGTTATTAAAGATGGTGTCGACTCACATAATCATACCATATTTTTATATTAGAAAAGTGGCATCAGCGTACAATACGTTTTAAATATTTTTAATAGTTTTATTCAAATTGGATATTAAATAACTCACTTCTATTGCAGGGCCAGGCATCTTTCTATTGACAACATTAAGGGGTCTGTTTATTCCATCAGCGGGTATACAATCTTGTCTTAGACAATCTGTTAAATTATATGGGCAATCATAACATGCTTTACTCATCGTCTGATACCATTCTAAATTAAAATGGTAGTAACAAATCATCGGTTCTTCGCCTTCCATACATTCTCTATGACAAGGGTGTTCTTCACTAATCAATTCGCCAGTTACTTCGTCATATTGTATATGAGCTCTTATATTATTCTTTTTCTCTAACCGCCTATTTAAATTTCTTCTTGCATTTTCAAATACAGCTTTCTTTAGTGTCTCGAGCTCGTCTTGTCCTCTTGTAGTTTGATATCTGATATCATTATCTAAAGAATGATTTGTTACAGGCAGTAATAGTTTTGATGCACTCTCAGGTTTTATTTGATCATTGCTTTCTACTATTTTGACGTTCGGTGATTCTGCTGTTGAATTATATTTTTCATCTGTTACATCTATTGGTATGGATTGAATTTGTTCAACTATAACAGGTAAGTGTGTTGTGATGTCCTCTTGGTTCTCTAAATCTCGTTCAAAGTCTGTGGTACTTTCGATTTCTGATGGCACGCTGATTCCTTTTGCATCTGCAACAAAAGATTTTCACGATATTATCATAATATAAATATATGAATATAGTATGTTTGCAAAAACATTAACAATTTAGTCATGTATAGTTTTGGCCAAAAAATAAGCCATTACGTATTCCTTTTTGTGATAATTTGTTTAACTAATTGTGATGGAAGTTGCAACGAAGATACGGCAAATTGCTTTGAAATGAGACTTATATTTATGAGGAATGAGGTCATTAAGCTTATTACAAATTATTTTTCCTAATTTCCTAGAAACTAGCGTGGCGTGTCTTGTTATTCTTATTGATTATTTTCAAATAAAAAATAGAGGTTTATCATCTGTCAGCGGCTTTATTACCCGGTATGAAAAATATTCAAAATCACCAACTCAATATTTATATACATACTAACATTGTTTAAGAACAACTTAATGTACGGGAATAAAGGGTAGGCTAGGTTACTTGGAAATATTTTACATTTTAAGGGTTAGTATAGATTTTTCAGAGATGAGATATTTTCACGCAGTAAAAGTATCAACTAAATCTTAAATGGGATAACCAACCAGCTTCATCAAAATCTGACCAGTGGTTTTCTTGTGATACATTCCCAGACAGACAGATGAAAATTCTAAAAACTTCGAACGATTCGGTCTCTGTATCGATAATAATGTCTATTTCAATAAGATTTTCCAAAAAATATTTAATGTACAGATTCGACTCACAATTTTATTATATATATATATAGATAAGTGTAGATACTTGACAGAAACGAGAACAGCACAGTATATTACGAGTATTATATTTAATAGAAGAACCCAAAACTGTGATTTATATGGATAAATGATGTTCAGTACACTTCCGTCCTTACTCTGCGTAATAGATTACAGAACATAAATTTGTAGAGGCACTATGCAATACGTTTTGTAGGCATTAACGTCGTCTAACTTTATATACCGACAGAGCCATATCACTCTGCTATTACAAATTAAATGGGCTGTGGTAACAAACGAATTATTTTTACAGCTATAATATAATTTTCTTTAATGAAAGTAAGGAATTATAAGAGTTTTTACACAACAATTAAAATACGATATGTATTAAAATACAGATATTTCCCGCATTTGATAAATATCTGTATTTTCTACAGTCTGCTTAAGTTTTTTTTTGCTCTATTACAATATTAGTCCCCATAGTATAAAGCGATTTTTATAAAATACTAGCAGAACCCACGGCTTCACCCGGTTTCAATCTACAAAAAAATATATTTTGCTGTATGTTATATAGCGACTCACCCTCGCTTCAGTCGGGTTCGTGCCTATGTATTTATTAAGTATTACATTATTTGGATATTGTTCATATAAAAATAAGATAATAAGTAAACATTCAGCAATCTTGTTAGCTTGTTATTTAGCCCTTTTTTAAATCCCACTGCTGGGCACGGGCCTCTTTTCGATACGAGGGTGATCAGGCCATAATCTACCACGCTGGCCAAGCGCGGGTTGGCGGACTGCACATATCTTCCGAAAACTTCCTAGGTTTTCTCAGACATGCAGGTTTCCTCACGATGTTTTCCTTCACCGCAAGGCAAGTGGTAATCATCTTAGAAATGATTCGTACATGAAAATATGAGGATATATGAGGTGAGGAGGAGGATATATGAGGTGTGAGACCCGGGATTTGAACCCGCTTCACTCGGTTTCCCAAGCGAGCGCGATACCACTGGGCTACCACTGCCATTCTTTGTTAATATATCTTGTTAACTTAGTTACTGAAACCACTAAACATTGAACCTTACAGTTTCAAACAATAATAATCATCATCTTAACGAATTAAAGAAGTAATACAGCAAAAATATAATAAAAAGCTTTTTTTACAAATGAAATAGAGAAGTACGTTCGACATACGATGTCGTTTTAATTGGCAGCTGTACAAAAGCTAGTCGTTTCATATACATTTCTCTCTAGAATTGTCAAAGCTTTGCGGTTCCAAGCGGTCAGCTAAATATTATGACTCTAGTTACGTATTCCATAAGAGCGAGAATACTTTAAAGTTTTGTAACAATAAAATTGGTCGCGACGGATTTTAGCGTCACACACACAGTGTTTATAATGTTACAGAAATGCCACAAGTTTGATTTTTATTGTAAATATAATTTCTTGTAAACGAAATTGTGAAATGAATGAAGAGATAATGACCATAACCTCCCGTTATCATGATTGCTGTAAAGCATTCGAAACGTCGGGAACCAAAAATCAAAATAAATCTGGGAAAAAATCCGAATTTTTTTTTATTTAAAATAAACCTTTGTATGCTTGCAATTTTTGTGCAAATTTCATCATTTTCTGACATTCAATCAAAAGACAGAAAATTAAAAAAATATCAATGGAATCATGCAAACATAATGAATCTACTAGGTAGTTAAGTTACAACTACATATGGAAAATTAATCATATTTAAGCTATTTATCGATAAAAAGAAAAATACAACAATAATAATTTACTTTCTACAACTTGAGACATTCATTATTTAGATTTATTGCTTTAGTGATAGCCACTAAATGCATTACAATACGATATCTCTTAGAAAATTACAAAATGTTTCTCATATACCACTTCCCTAACAAACTATGTTACTATGGGGGTATATTGCGGTACTAGTTCACTATCGTTTGATTGTCGCCACAATCACGTACCACCAATCAAGGCTGTACCGAGTTGCTCAACCTAATCGTACCATTCATCTTGCGCTTGTTGTTATGCGACCGATGTGATTTGATCTTTGATAACAAAAGTCAAAAAAGTTTATCTTAATTATCTATACATACATATAATAAAATTGTAACTAAGCCGAATCTGTACATTAAATATTTTTTGGATAACCTTATTAACAAGCAATATTATTGATAAAGAGGTCGAATCTATAGTTCTTAGAATTTTTGTCTGTCTGTCTGTCTGTTACCGCATCCAAGAAAAACCACTGGAGGGATTTTGATGATACTTTTTACCGCGGGAAAATATCTCATTTCTGAGAAAAAATACAAAAACTACAACGTAAGAGTATACTAATATGTATTTAAAACCTAAGAATTTGATTTTTGGTCATCTGAATGCGGGCGGAGCTGCGGGAAAAAAAATAAAACATCCCTCTGACTCATTTCAGCGAAGCGGCCAATCTCATTAAAATGAATGAGCACAGGAGATATTATAGTGCACAAGTATATAAGTACAAATCCTATACCTTTCACTTTTAAACTCCGAGAGGTAGACAACTCGACACGACCAGCTAGAAAGCAGGATCGACATCTTTATGTACTCTCCGAAACACGGGAGTGAACCGTTGACTTCCCTACTCATGATTGCTACAGAAAATTTCTTGCTAAAAAAATCCAATAACTATATTTAAGCCTCTGGATCTGTTGAACTGCTATTGCCATTGAACCAAAGAAGCAGTTTTCTTTCATCTAAATTATGTCATATAAGCTACAAGTTTAATTATTTTAAGCAAGTTAAGTATTTTTATTAATTAAAATAGCTTGACAAATACGATAATTGACGCTTAAAATGGTATTGTATTTTTATATTAGATATATGTACAAACACTCCAAGGAGGACGATATGTGAGTTTGACTTCATTTTTATGGCTCTATACGATTGGTCTATTTTATTGTATCAATAAAGTTATATAATTCTTATAATGTCAATAAAACATGATAAAACATTCCTCATAATAAAAATAATAATAAAAACTCTTTATTTGCACACACAAAAGAAAAAAAAACAATATAGTGGTAGGAAAATGCACAAGAGACCTTGTCGCTTAAATATTCTTCCAGGCAACCTTTATGTGTAGAAAACTTTAAATGCACAGACTCATACTGTATTAATTCACCCTTTGATTAAGGTTGTTTATATAATTATTATATGTTTTTATTTGAATGTTGTGTATAGAAATAATTGGACAACAAATTTAATATGATATTTTTAATTTTTAATACGAAGATGTAATTTTTTTAATTTGTTTTCTGTTTCTGTACCTAAATAAATAAAATAAAATTAAAATAAAAAATAAAATAGCAAAGTAGACTCATAGTAATATTTTTAATAATACAATTATTAACTAAGATGGTACACTACGAACTAGTTGGAATTGGTCTCAGGAACTTTACCACGCCTTTTGTTTAACTAACTTAAATAAATTCTGTAGCAAGTTGCTTTGCGGTGATGGTCGCTAAAGTATTTAAAGAAGATTTAGAATTTAGACGTAAAATTTAATTACAACACTGATTTTCTTTTGCAGAATTAATCAAGTAGATCTTCTTCTTTCCACTTCTATTATAGCAATTAACGCAAATTGACCTTTCAAGTGCCAAATTTTGTATTAAGTAATCGAACCCCAGTACAAATACATAAACAAGGTGAATGCTGTTTGACGGCATGTTTGGCTCAGTTTGTAGCCACCCTACTTGCTGTGCCAGCGGTCGCGGGTTCGAGTCCCGCTGGGGGTATTCATTTGTGCGTTGAACACGGATGATTGTACTCCAGTCATGGGTATTTATATTTATAATATGTATGTCTTTAAAGTGTAAGTAATATATGTGTAGTGTGTCAACTATCTGGTATCCAGAACACAAGCCTCGTTGTGTGTTAATGTCCCAACATATTTGTTATTTGTTTATATTATAAATAAAGATACCATGTCAATATTAATTTACATAATATCATAGTTTTACTTTGAACTTACTCTTTTGTTAAATCGTATTTTAAATTCTTCTGGACTAAAATAGCAATTCAAAATAACTATACCTTCTTTATTTGATTCTAAACATATTTTTTTTAAATATCAAAATTTTGTAAGTGCTATACAAACACAACGCATGCAATTTACAGGGCAGACGTGGTTTCAAATAGTGACCGACAGGTATCGACAGACCTTTCTATTGGTTGATGTATCGAGGACTTTTGTTTTATGCACCATTATTTATATTGTTTATTTTATACATAAATTATCATAAAACTTAGTTTTTGCTTAAAGTGTGCTTTTAAAAATATTAGCCTTTAATTTAAGGTACAACTTGATTAAATACAAAACTGAAATAATTGAACTATATATCTATACATATACTTACAATACAAATAAATAAAATGAAGTGTCTATTTGTTATGTCAAAATAATAGCTTTTTACTTAATACACATAAAAATATATACAGTAGGTACTTGTAAGAAAAAACAATTTTATAAATTTTTGTCTGTCTGTTTGTTTGTTCCGGCTAATCTCCAAAACGGCTATACTGATTTTGATAGGATTTTCACGTAGCTGATGTTATAACAACTAACTGTATTGAATGTTTAGCTTTTAAAGACATTAAAAGTAAGTTTTGGTAAAATTTTACTTTTCCAAATACAATATTATGTGCAAATATCAAGACGTCTCAAGTCACTCTAAGTCCCACAATTCATAGATGGGTAGATTCCAGAACCACAAACGGCGTGTTATTATTGCGATTGACGATTAATGTAAAGGTCTAAAGTTTATCTACGTTAATTACAATCATTTAAGTTCAATACTTTAACAACTTTCACATCAAGGATCATGAGTTTGATTCTTATTTAAACACATTAACATGTTTTTACAAGTCATATAAATAAACAAGTAAAACTGTTATATATGATAAAGAAAAAAAAACTGGAACTCTGCAACATAATGAGAAACCAAAAATATCAATTACAGTGACGCATAATGCAAGGAAAAATCCAATAAGAACGTAGTGTGGGCTGGAGGAGAATATCTTGGGTAACACCACCACTTTTTTTTTTTTTTTTTAACGTTGGGAAATGCATTTACGCACGAAGTGTGGGACTCACCGGCGAAGCCAGTACTACCCACTAAAACCCAACAAAACCTTCCCCCGTCTTAATGGGGCGTCGCAGGATCGCTTACGCATTCAACTACGACGCCCCGACGGCAGGTCTGCCGAAGCAGACCACAACAACCATGGGGTTGCTCCACGGTCCACTCTGCTATCAGAGAAGTACCAGGAGCAACCCGCATGGTACACCGCCCTCCGAAGAGGGCCACCTCCCACCGCCCACCGAAGTGGGCAACCTCCCTGTGCGTTTCTTAGCTTCGCTACTGCTACTGAGCCCCCCCACCACGACAAGGTGAACGCACATTGGGGGGGAGCTAAAAGAAGCCTGAATTATCGCTGAACTTCGAAAGAAGTTGGAACCTTAAGAAAAATAGAACTGAATCAAAAATGACAAGTTATATCTATCTATCTATATAAATAAAAATGAATTGATAAGCGCATAACTCAAGAATGGCTAGACCAATTCGGCAAAATTTTTTTTTCGTATTTTCCGAAAGGTCCACGGAAGGTTTTGATAAAGAGATAAAATTAAAAATTAACGATAATATAAATTCAACTTTATATGGCTAACGCTGACTTATAACTATTTATATCTATTTAAATCGTACCTAGCGATGAACCCGAGCGAAGAAAGGGTGAGCCGCTAGTATTGTAACACTTATGTCAAGTATCAGTATTTATCTAGTATCGTCATCTCTGGTAGGCATAACCGTTCAAATATATTATTAATTTCGTTCATTGTGTTATTCAATTTTTTTTAATAATTATTAATTAATTGTTTATCTGTAATATGATTATATCACCATAAAATATTTTGTCGAGTCTAAATATTAGAAAACTTGACACTATCGACCCATCTTTATTTACCCACTTTAAATTTGCTAACATCTCCATTCGTCTGTATGTTTTATTTTTTATATATACTGGTGTTCGCTCAGTCGTAGAAATTCAACCGAAAATATACTTATATCAATTTACAAAACCTTTTTATTGATAACATTAAAGCTCGTCAACAGATAATAAATAAAAGGAAAATCGATAGATAAACAGATGAGAAAAAGTTTTGCCTTTGCCTATTTTTATATAGATTACGAGTTATCAGTGTTATTCGTAAAAAAATAATTGTGAATGCTAAAGTGCTTAAAATACAAGAGCAAGTATAGCAAAAGTTTAAGTAATGTACAATGAATAAATAGAAGTAGATACTATTCAATTTATTTAATTAATATTGAGAAATTAGAAAAACTCAGATAAAGAAACACGTCTAAGTTAGATTTCTATCTAAACCAAAAACAATCTAGACACTGTATATTGTGTGGTAAAGTTTCACAATCACAATCCCGCTTAACTGAACTGCTAAAAGTATTGTAAAGGCCAGCACAATGATTCAATTCATTTATTAATTGAAGTCTTTCTTGCAAAGATATATTCCTATATTCGATATATATATTTCTCTAAGGGCGGATTACTTACTTAATCATCAGTAAACTAAAAGTTATTCATCAATTTCCTATATTTCTATAGTACATATACACATAGTACATATTATATTGCTATACATAAATTACCTACTGATTATATAATAATTATTATCACTGCATAGTATAAAACAAAGTCGCTTCCCGCTGTCTGTCTGTCCCTATGTACGCTTAGATCTTTAAAAGTACACAACAGGTTTTGATGCGGTTTTTAATCGATAGAGTGATTCAAGAGGAAAGTTTCAGTATATAATTTGTTAAGTTTTTGTATACATTCTCTAAAATATATCGTTATTTTTTGTAGGTGTTGGAAAAAAATAAGCAGTCTGGGAGTTTTCAACGAAAACCTGCCTAAACCCTTTGAGATATAACAAAATATGGTGGAATTGTGTATCTTATATAGGTCTATATATCTATCTCTTAAGGATCAGATCTATCTCTTAAGGATACCACACTATATATATTTTAATTTAAAACGTACCTAGGGACGAACCCGAGCGAAGGTTGAATCGCTAGTTATTAATAATTTGTGAATGTCTTATTGCCCACGGTTTCGTTCGCATTGCTTATTTACATAATTTGTATAACTAGCGACTTACTCGTACCCTCGCTTTTTTGGCTAGTGGCTTGAATTTTTTTGAGCGGAACCCTAATTCTTTTTTTGAAATAAAAGTAGCTTAAGTTACTCGTTATTTCATCAGCTATCTGCCAGTGAAAGTCCCGTCAAAATCCGTCCAGCCATTTCGGAGATCAGCCGGAACAAATAGACAGACAGACAAACGAACATTTTTTTTTAAATATTGTGTTTTTCTTATAAGTACAGTATATATGTAATTCCATATGCATTGAGTAAAAAGCTGTTATTTTGATATTACATACAGACATTTCCGTTTTGTTTATCTGTATAGAATAGGTACTCCACGTCTTAGGTTTGTTATCTGATATTAGATAAATAAATAGGCTATAAAATACCAAAAAAATATTTTGTAAATCCTACTTCAAAGGATTATCAAATATAATATAGACAGATAAAGCAAAAGAAAAACATAATCTCTTCAGATTTACATATTGATATAGCAATATTTTATCGGAAAATCTATATATATATATAGGGTATAGCAAAATTGTTACTAACCCGAATCTGTACATTAAATATTTTTTGGAAAATCTTATTGAAATAAACATTATTATCGATACAGAGGCCGAATCTATAGTTTTTAGAATTTTTGTCTGTCTGTCTGTAACCGCATCACAGAAAAACCACCGGAGGAATCTAGATGAAATTTAGTATGGCGATAGCTAGTTATCTGGATCAACATATAGGAAACTTTTACCGCGGGAAAATGTCTCATTTCTGAGAAAAAATACAAAAACTGCAATGTGTGAAACCTAAGAATTTGGTTTTTGGTCATCTGAACGCGGGCGGAGTCGCGGGCAATGCTAGTTAACCTATATAATTCTTACTATATTTAACTCAAATAAAAGGCAGTAACTTGTGAAAGTTCTAACTATTTCAATAAAACAAAAAACTTAAAACTAGCGAGAACTCCGATAATATAATTAGCCTAAAAACTGTTTGAACCTTGGCACATAGCAAACTCGTTCTAAAAGCGACATGTTCAAACATCTTATGCAAGGCATTTGCCAACTGGAATAAGCAAACTGATTTACATGATCGATACTCTACGTGCACGAAAGTTTATTTTTAATCTTCTAACTAATGGTTAACGTTTGTTAATCTATGCATCTCCTTTTTTAACCGACTTCCAAAAAGGAGGTTCTCAATTCGTCGGAACCTTTTTTTTGTGTATGTTCACCGATTACTCGAAGACTCCAGAACCGATTTGGAAATTTTTTTGTTTGTTTCGAAGGGTATACCAACTTTTCAGGTGGTCCCATTTAAATTTTATCGAAATCGGTCGAGCGGTTTCTTAAAAAATTAAACAATAAATATTTTTCTAAAATAAATTCCTTAATCCAATATTTTATTAAAAAACTTCCTTCTTACAAATTACCTTCTTATTAAGTCTACACTAAAATGGAAAAATAAAAACTTAAAAAAAAATGTAAACACTGTAAAAAATAACTAAACGGTGGGTTTCATTTACAATCGATATCTAAAATTTTATACATCAATTTTGATGTATTTTACGTTTCGAAATATATTAGACTAGCAATTCTTGGGTTTTACATATTAGTATACTCGTATATTTCAGTTTTTGGATATTTTCTCTGAAATGAGACCTATTTCCGCGGTAAAAAGTATCCTATATGTTGACCCGGATAATCAGCTGTCTGGTATATCTGTGATAACCAGTGGTTTATCTGTGATGCGGTAACAGACAGACAGACAACAATCTAAAAACTATAGGTTCGGCCTCTGTATCTGTATATTTCAATAAGATTTTCCAAAAAATATTTAATGTACAGATTCGGCTTAGTTACAATTTTATTATAATAATGTATAGCTTTGCTTTCCATCGGCTAGTCGTTAGTATATAATAAAACAATTATAATGTCCGTATTAATCTGGGCGTATCCCATGAATAAACACTCTTAAGCGTTAAAGCCAGTTGAATATCGAAGGTCCTATAAAATATACATAACTGTTTACAGTAGAAGTGAGGTACTGTACTGTGTTCAGTAAAACCTTAATTAATATGTTAATTGGCTTTTATTTACAAGGTCGATAAAATTTATGTATCCTTTCGCTGGGATTTGGTTTATTTTGATAATTAAATTCAAAATTAGTTGCAAACTACACATCCTTAACTTGCTTCAGCCCTACAATTCATAAGGTCGTTAAACTTCTATTTCGGAGATTAGCGGTTACAAATTGACAGACTTTTTTAAGGGCTGTCTGCGATTTCTGGACGCTCATCTATTCTAATATTATAAAGATTATTTGTATCGTATAGGCCCCGAAACTACTGAACCAATTTAGATGAAATTTGGTTAGAAGATAGTTTGAGACCCTGGGAAGAATATAGGATACTTAATATCCCGAAGATTATCCTTTAAGGAGATGAAAATGGGGATGAAAATTTGTTTCGGGAAGTAAGCTAAGCACGAACCCGAGCGAAGCGAGATTGAGTCGCTCGTAAAAATAAAACGCGAATGAATTTTAAAATACATGATATTTATTTATTTTATTTATTTTTAGATATTTATTTATTTTTTTTATTTATTTATTCAATGATAATTAATTTATTACAAATTAACCTACTACGCTTTGCTCGCCTCATAATTATAATATGTAACGTCGATAGAAATAGCCTATACATTATGTTTAATCCAGAGTAAAAGCTCTCGATTTCAAGTTTCACTCAATCAAAATAAGCATTTAATAGGTATTGTTAAGGCACAGACAGACAAATTTTTTTTATATATAAATAAGTATTTACTTCAAAACAACATATTCGATTCATCGAACTAGCTTTCATTGTATTGAAAGGTCAAGGCTAATGTAAAGACAAAATCATTTCTTTTTCACTTTGCAATTTCATACGAATCTGTTAGCTTATGAATAAATCAGATCTAAAAACGTAAGAGGCTTTTATAACCTGTGAATAAGTGCCATGTAAACAGTTATGATTTTAGAATTCAAAGTTATATTTTATTTTAACTTTTTATATTAAATTAACGTATATTATTGCTGTATAAAAATATTTAACACAAAAAAATGTTCTAAGAATAAAATATATATATGTATGTTGGGGACATTAACACACAGCGCCATCTAGTTCCATGGTAAGCTATGAGGCTTGTGTTATGGATACCAGATAGTTGATACACTACATATATATAACTTTTAAATACATAGATATTATAAATATTAACACCCATGACTGGGATACAAACATTCGTGCTCATCACTCAAATGAATGCCCCCAGCGGGACTCGAACCCGCGACCGCTGGCACTGCAAGTAGGGTCACTACAAACTGAGCTAAACGTGTCGCCAAAAAGTTATTTGATGTTTATAAAATGTAATTTTGTTTAATTTTTCCGAAAGGAAAAGTGTGTGGAATAAAAATAAGATGGTATTAAAAATGTAAATTGAAACTTACAGGAATTTTGTTTTATTTTAATAAATAACTCAGTAATAATATTATACGTATTATTTGAGTCTTGTATTGGCCTTAATTATTGATATATTTTGATTCCATTTAAATAAATATCTTTTTTAAAAGTAATAAAAATAATTTGTTCTCACTTATAAAATGTTAATAAATGATATCTTTATATCTTCACCAAATATCTTTGATTTATAACATATTATATTTCATGAAGATCTGGCATGAGCATACGATTTTTGTTGTTATTCTTAACCGACTTCAAAAAGGAGAAAGTATTCAATTTAGATTTTTGTATATAAAATACCAAATCATTGATAATTACTCAAATTATACGATAATACTGATAAGACTACTGGGAGAGGCGCTGTATGCCGTAATATAGGTCTCCTAGTACGGAAACAGAGGCTACCATATATTTTGTGTCGACACAGCCTAATTTAAATCGAGATCTAAAAACTAATTATTCTGTATAATAATATATGTATGTTTGTGTTTGTATGTTATATTGTTTAGCATTTTAAGTGTCTTTATTGTTCAATAAATATTATTATTATTTAAAAACATTGTAAATTGAATTTAATTCCTTCTTCAATAAACAAGGTACTGTACAGCGATGTCATACAATATATGGAAAAGTGTACCTAAGTCTATGTCTGTAATATGCTGTTTAGTAGCTTGTATATACAAGGTCTCATGAGGCCCTATTAGTTGTGAAATACATAATATGTAACATACAAAATTTCTAAAAGTATATAAAAAACGTATAGTTATATTTCTTTGGCGTACCAGAACAAAAATTTCATCCCGTATGTCACAACTCTCTTTTTGTAAAAACTTTGTAAAAAACGACTTCCAGGCGCTAAAATGTACAAAATAACTAAACGCCACCTGGGAAGTACCTTCGAAACAAAAAAATCCAATAATAATCGGTGAACATACATAAAAAAAAGATTCCGACGAATTGAGAACCTCCTCCTATTAGGAAGTCGGTTTAAAAGGAATGCAGCACTTCATTATATCGCTTTCAGCTAACTTCATCATGTCGCTTTTTAGCTGTCGGTGTGCGCGAGCATCGAAAAAATTTTACTTTCATAATTTTTTCCAGTTTGGCAGTGGTAGCCCAGTGGTAACGCGCTCGCTTGAGAAACCGAGTGAAGCGGGTTCAAATCCCGGGTCTCGCACCTCTGATATTTTCATGTGCGAATCATGTCTAACATGATTACCACTTGCCTTACGGTGAAGGAAAACATCGTGAGGAAACCTGCATGTCTGAGAGAACTTAGCAAGTTTTCGAAAGACGTGTGAAGTCCGCCAACCCGCACTTAGCCAGCGTGGTGGACTATGGCCTGATTCCCCTCGTACTGAAGGGAGGCCCGTGCCCAGCAGTGGGACGATAAAAAGGGCTGAATACAATTTTTCCAAACGTGCCAAAAGAAGTACTAAACTTCAAAAAAATGATCATGAATAAAGAAATTATTTTGTTCCTATAAAATTTTAAATATTAAATAAAATATAAATAAACAACCAATTTCATTAGTTACGTGCTATCATCTAACTTCTTACTTACATAATATCTAATTAATTTAAGTAAATAAATGTAAGAGGTTAAAGCAACTATGCTGGATCGGATCGTGATTTCTTCGTACGATTTTCCTTGTAAGACAGGATTCGGTAATTCCACTGTAACAAGTTTTAGGGATATACCCGTACGGCGTACACTATAATATATATAGACATAGTGTGAAACGTGAGTGTCTTCTTTACCACTTGCTAACCCATTACCTTTTAAATACTAGGTAGGTACTATTGTCTGTCTTTTAGTCGAAATGCTCCATAATTATTATTGAAAATTTGAGGAAAACATATATGAAATAGCTGAGAAACAAAAACAAATCTACACCACATAAAAACCATGGGAACCGTTCATTTTTCGGGGTAAGAAGTAGTCTATGTTTTATTCTGATGTATGAGCTATGTTATTTTAAAGTTTCATTAAAAGCTTTGATCAACAATATTACTGTTGATCGAAGATTAAAAGCCATTCAAACCTCATACATACAAAAGACATCAAACATACATACATCCTCACAAACTTTCGCATTTATAATTTTAGTAGAATAGAATTTACTATGTGTTATCAAGAAAAAAAACTTGTGTCTTGTTTTTTTTTTTATTAATAACACTTAAGCCCGTTAATATCTATATAAAGATAAGAAAATCTATTAAGAAACAGAGTATAAAAAAGTAGCGTAACCGAGCGAAGCGAGAGTGAGTCGTTAGTGAATATTAATTAATTCATTTAAATATATTTTTTTATAAGCGCTCCTGCCAAAATTATAGGGGCAATGTTTATAATATTTTATTTCACTATATTAATTTTACTTAAACTTTAAGTATTTTAATTAACTTATGAATAAGTATGTTATTTAGAACAAATTAAAAATAATTACTATTAACAACTGAAGGAAAGGAAAGGGTTTATAACTAGTAGAGACGCATTAAGAGTAAACTTCTGTAAATTCTACTACAAAAGTGTTAACTTGAGCGTAAAATATTGAAAAATTAGTTTAATAAATTCAAGCAGAGCTGCTTATAAATGTTATCTAATTTAAATAATAAATATACAGTGACCTCAAAACTAAGTGTATACGTACAGATTGACGGACAGATGGCTACAGCCAAGGTCAGGATGCTAACTATCTTCACGCTCTGATGCATTTTGAATTCTGAAAATAAAAAATATGCTAATTAGACATCATTCAATCAACAAAAAAGTTACTAGAGTATATTTATCTATATATATTACTTTTGAGAATTTCATCTGTTTTTGATAAAATTTATTACATAGAAGATAACTTGGAGTAACACGTCGGGATATTAGTAATATTTGCCAAAAAATGGCACTGGTGGTATATCAAAAGATGAATTGATACATATTATACTACATACTACCGAATTTAGTCTTTGGCTTAGGTTTGTAATTTCACGAAATTATTTTTTTTGCGCGGAATCCTAATTCTTTTTTTCAAATAAAAATAGCCTAAGTTACTCCTTAAAACAACAGCTATCTACCAGTGAAAGTCCCGTCAAAATCAGTCTAGCCGTTTCAAAGATTACCCAGAACAAACGGACAGATAGATAGACAGATAACAATAAAAAAACTTATAAGTACCGTATATACTTTTATATGCATTTAGTAAAATACTGATATTTTGACATAACAAACAGACACTTCAATTTTATTTATTTATATAGATTATATAAAAAAGAATATCTTTTCAAGGCTTTTTTACCAATACACAAAAGGCACCTAGGGAATCACAAGTAATATAACAGCACACTAGTAATATAATACGTTTAACGTCACACGCGCTCCCAACGGGTTACCAATTCACGATTCCATACTCTGAATCTAACAAAATATTACTCAATAACACAAAACACAAATCGATCCTCAGATATTTTTTGAATTACTTGGACTGTTACGAAAACTGAATAGACTAACTCATTAAAAACTTATTGCAGTACACCTTGTCTATACATATAATAAAATTGTAACTAAGCCGAATCTGTACATTAAATATTTTTAGGAAAATCTTATTGAAATAAACATTATTATTGATACAGAGGCTGAATCTATAGTATTTAAAATTTTTGTCTGTCTGTCTCTCTGTCTGTTACCGCATCACAAAAAAACCACTGGAGGGATTTTGATGAAAATTGTAATGGTGATAGCTGGTTATCCGGGTCAACTTATAAAATACTTCTTACCGCGGGAAAATATCTCATTTCTGAGAAAAAATACAAAAACTGCAATGTAAGAGTATACTAATATGTAAAACCGAAGAACTTGGTTATTGGTCATCTGAACGCGGGCGGAGTCGCTGGCAATGCTAGTAATAAACAAATTATAAAATAATTATTCAAGCTATTACTAAAAAGTTATTAATTAATTACTTTGATTCTTTGATAGCAAAATAAACCATTCACATAAATATGTAAAGCTATTATGTTATTAGTTTAATCTTTGGTATGGAGCTTATAATAAAGCACAAATCGGTTATGACGTAAACAAATAGCCTCTAAAGTCGAATTGCATTCACACGTAAAAATTTAACAATAACTCAGGAATAGAAATTCATCATGACAGTTTAAAATAGAACTTTATTCTCCTTTAGAGAGCTTTAAATCATATCCTTGGAACTTTCATATCGAGTTCCATAAATCAAAACACCGGTTATATTATTTTTACTTACAATTTCACATTTGAGAATTGTTATAAAACTTTATGTAATATGTAGTTCAATATAATGTTTTTATGGCGGTCATAATACAGGATAGCTGTGTTCCTTCCGCTTATTTAATATTTGTTTCATGCAGATATCGAACCCGTGTCCTTTGTAGTAGATATTTGTAATTAAACGCATATCATAAAATCCTTTACATATACATAATAAGTGTAGTTCAATCTTATTAAAAAATAATGTGTGAAACGTGGGACTTATAAGGTGTACAAAATATGTATTTACATATAGGGTATCTATAACACAGGCTTCATAGTTTACCATGGAACTAGATGGTGCTGTGTGTTAATGTCCCAACATATTTAAATGTATAGAAGATATAAAAATGATGATTTCTTTAGACATTATATATTTTTCATTAAATATGTCTTAGATTTTACGAATATTTGACATTTTAAAACAAAACTAACACTTTAGATTCATTCTTCCAAGACCATGATTGTTATAAAAAAAAGCATTCGACAGTTCCGTAATCAAATATCCAAATAAATCCGTAAAAAAAAACCGAGGGGATAATTTTATTTAAAAATACTATTCTTAAACAAATTATTGTAAAAGCGTATTTTTTTAGTTTGTTACTCTATCAGGTAGTAGAGACTGACGTGATTTATCACATAGTAATCTGTTGTTAGATGTTAGTCTATGGTCTATACATATAATAAAATTGTAACTAAGCCGAATCTGTACATTAAATATTTTTTGGAAAATCTTATTGAAATAGACTTTTTTATCGATACAGAGGCCAAATCTACGGTTTTTAGAATTTTCGTCTGTCTGTCTGTTACTGCTTCACGGAAAAACCACGGGATAGATTTTGATGAAATTTGGTATGATGATAGCTGATGATCCGGGTTAACATATAGGATACTTTTTACTGTGGGACAATATTTCATCTGTGAGAAATCTGTACTAATTTTTATTACATAAGTAGGGACGAACTCGAGGGAAGCGAGGGTGAGTCGCTAGTCTGTAATAAAAAGTGACCTAAGGGCTATCCTGAAGCAGGGTTATTATAAGAAAGCACGAAAACTATAATTTAATAAAAATTATTTCTGCTGATTAATTTTATTTTAGATAAAGAATTGGGGTTTTGCTCAAAAAAATTCAAATGTACGTGCTTCGCTCAGGTACGAACGAAACGAGGGCAAATCGCTAGCTGTTTTACAAAATCTAATCAAAAAGGAACATTGCTCATGCTCGTATTATACAATCCTTTACGTAATAATGATTCATAAGTTTTATCTTAACACACGATCTAATATAAAAAAAGATAATAACATATGTACTTGCAAGAACGCATGTCGAAATACGAAAAAAAAACTAAACAAACTGTCACATGACAGTGCATATGACATATAAGTTCCGTTGAACGACCTCACCGCTTATTCTGTGACTTTTAAACTAAATAAAATATTTTAAAAGATAACAATTATTAATTAAAATTAATTTTGTTATTTTAAAACATATTATTTTATTATATTATTATCTTATTATTATTTAATGTATCATATTATTTTTTTATTTTACGTTTTATTATTTACTTTTCAATAAAACATAAACAGTAATATTTTTTTGGTACAAAATACACTTAAATATGTATTATAAATACATAAATGTTTGATACATTAAAAAAGTAAGATTTCTTAACCTGATATTTTGCGAGCAATAAAAAATAAGATAAAGACAATATAATTTTATTAGAAAATTGCAGTTTTCCGTATATTAGTTCAAATAGAGCTAATTGAACGAGTCACGCATGTTCTATTTCCCAAGAAATAATAAATCATGAAGTCGACAAATGCAAATTGACCCGGATATATAACAATAAAGCTTAAGATATTGTTCTTATAATAAATAATTAGAAAAAATATATATTGATAAAACAATTTTAATTAACATTAATTATTGCTATTGTGCTACGAGTGTAGGTACTATTTTCTTACCCTTATTCAAGGAACATCATAACGTTAAGACAAATAATATGTAAATAAAAGTATTTTTTCCAAATTTTTCGCGGTTTATATACTTATTTTGTTTTTTGTTCCCGACACTTCAAGAGTCATACATGTTCACGAAAAAAGTATGGTTATTGACATTTCAAAAGTCATATTTTTTAATTATTATTAAAGAAAATAATAACTCAATCGTTGGAGACAACTTAAACATTTAATCAATTCTGGCATTATTCGTACTAAAATCTATTTGTTACTATAAAAACAACAGAGATCGACAAAAATACGCTTCCACGTCATGTGACGTAAAACGTAATAAAATTATATAACACCGTCCAAGAAAGTTACAAATTCAAAATTATAAAATTTACGTCAGATTGTGAAAGTCGATCACATTTAGGTAACGTGATGTATAACACTGTTAGTTCGTAAATGTATAGTTTTGATATCGTACATCGTAAGTGTTGTGCAGAATAAGGCGCCGTTACGTCAAGTAATGTATGTCAATGACGCTCGCATACATTACGGTTTGAAGTGATCAGCTGTTTGTTGCATACTTAGCTGTTTTTAAGTTCATAAGTTTATGTTTACTATAGGTAGTGGATTTAAAAAAATATTATCTTATAACATAGCTATGTGATTTTTAATTTGAAATACCATAAATAAATATTCTTTTTCTAAAATAAAAGTAACCTAAGTTTGGTTTGAATTGGTTCAGCCGTTTCGGAGATTAGACGGAACAGACAGACAGAGAGATAGACATATAATAAAAAAAATGTTTTTTCTTACTAGTACCGTATATACTTTCATATGCATTTAGTAAAAAGTTGTTATTTTTTTCAATTTTATATATCTGAACAGATACAGGCTTGGGCTATAAACAGAATCTTCATTAAAATTACCTGATTTTTCTTTGATATTAATAAAAAATTACAACAAACTATAAAGATGTTGTCTTTAAAAAAAATCTAATAGACATCTGTAATTTAAGTTATTAAAATCTGGCAGAAACAAGGCCAAATGGTCAGCATAATGTATAGTATGATTATATACAAAATATCATTTTTAATAGTATAAAATTTGATAAAATTAGCTATACATCAACATCACCAAGCCTTGAAGACAACAACAACAAATATTTAATTAACTTTCATGGCTAAATATTTTTGACCTCAGAATTCTAAAGCGAGTAAAGACATCACTACTGACGCATTCTTGTGCAACAAATTATTTAGTCGATGAAAAAGTAATTTATTTAAATTTTCTTAACCTCTAGTTGCTGATTTATCGATGTTTATTTATTTTTATGCTTGAATAAATTATGGTTTTTAAATACATTTCAAATATAGTATTTTTTATTTTGATTTATAATATATTTTTTAAGATTTAGTTTTAAATTACTAAGAAAAAAGTTTTAATTCAAATTTATTAAATAGAAAAAAATAATAATAAATAAATATGTTGGGACACTAACACACAGCATCATCTAGTTCAACGGTAAGCTACGAGGCTTGTGTAATGGATACCAGATAGTTGATATACTACACATATATAACTTTATAGATATTTTTATATTTATATATTATAAATATAAACACACCACAAAGCCTCCAGCGGGATTCGAACCTGCGACCGTTGGTACAGCAAATACGGTCACTACAAACTGAGCCAAAAGTGTCGTCATACATTTTAGCCTACAATTTCCCATAAAAAATCCGAAACCTTTCAAAACTACAATTTTTACGATACACATTTACTTTTCCTTTCCCATATAACTTCTTTTTTTCAAAGTCTATTCGAGACAGATTTATAGTGCGGGATTGGCTTAAGTAAGTTACGTCTGAGATCCCCGTTAGGATAGTTTATTTAGCCTTTTAAAGTCCAATCCCTATACAGGACTTGCCAATTATAGCCGTATTTCCTCAACGATTTATTGAGAAACAAAGACGGTTCAAACGGTTCAGAGGTCAAGAATAGTAAGGAGTTATTATCCCGCATATTTACGTAAATGTATTGTAAAATTACATGCAGTTGCATTATACACTTGTAGCAAATGTTTGTAGATTTTACAAGCTCCGTTTGTGAGATTCTGTTATCTATGCTACAGAAATCAGTTAGCTTACCTTAAACGCTAAATACCTTGCTTTTAAATGCTTGCTTTTGAACTATTAAAAAAAAAGTTTTTTTTTTTGTGACAACAACAAACAAACATACATGAATATATATTTATTATAGTTTAAACTTAAAAACTAATAAAAAAACTAACTAAAATGAGTTATTTTCAAATAATCTCGTTACGTTCCTCTATATTAAATAGGGAAAGGACCAAAAGTTAAAAAAAAACCTCAAAAATTGATCATCAAAGAAAAAGAATAGTTTCTTTGGGAAGCTGTTATTGCAGACCACGGGTTTTTGTAAAACCATGGTATTTTACGTGAAAAAGAAAACTTGATTTCTATTGAAAAAAGAAACACGGGTAATTTATTAATATTTAAACAATATACACGTAAATCTAAAAACAGCAAATATTTATGAAATTGTTCACGAACTTTACACAAGTTCTAAAATGAACATAATTGCTATTAAGTATATTTTAGTCAAAAAATATAAAAGAGAATATTCTGCTAATCTACAGACTATTCATTTGACAATTAGTTACCCGCTCGTTACAATGGCTACGTGATTTAGTCACGGGGAGATGATGCGTGGCTGATTAATTGTTTTTCTTTGCCGGGCTTTTGCTAAGATTTTAAAACATAAATAAATATTGTTACGGAAACGAGTGTTAGACTGTCGCGTACGGCTGGTGGCATCGTCTGTTGAAGGTCGAGATAAGAACAAAATGTTTGTTTTTACGGACTTAATACTTTCTAAGGTTTACACTAATATTTGACATTTTAAATAAAACTAAATACTTTTTCGGATTTTTTCGCGAATTTATTTAGATTTTTGGTTTCCGACTTTTCAAATGCTTTACAGCAATCATCGTCACGGGAAGAGTCTAAGGTTTTAGACGTCTCAAATGTATTATATAGTGGTTATAGACAGTACTCGTATTTACCAACAAAATTATATCATTTTACTGGCTTGTTGGTTCGATTCCCGAGTCGAGCCAAGAATAGTCTTTGGGAACCTTGGTAATATGTACTCTGTTTGTTTTTTTTTCTGTTTCTAGTTCGCTATTGTTTTCAAACACAAAGAAAAATACCCAAAGACATAAGATAATTTTAGAAAGAAATATACTAACATAAAAATTAAAATATAAAGTATTCACAAAACAAATTGGGGGCAAAATATAGTCTTTTGTATGTATATTTATGTTACGTAGATATGGTCGGCTTAATTTCAAGTAGGACATAAAAACTTCTAGTCTCGCGTATCATTTCTACAGAAGAGTGATAAAATAAAGCTATTACTTCAAGTTGGAATTTTATTATTTTAAACACTTTATGACAGAATGATTCAAGTTTTGGCAGTAAATTCTAAATAACGATAAGATAAAGTTAAATCCTTAAGTAATTGCTTATAAATAACTTTATATATAAAACCCATAAATGGTTCTAGGAACGTAAACATATAAATATATATTAAACTCATGTTTTTTTAGCTGTCTGGAAGAAAATATATTACTTTATATTGTGATAACTACAGAATGTTATTAAATTCTGTTCAAACGCTTTTACATCGTGTAGATTTCTACACTATCTAAAAATTGTGTAGGTAAATATAATACAGTATACTCTAAGTCAAAGAAAATTTTAGGGACCATATCGACTGGCCTTAATTAAAGGCAAAATAATCCAAGTTTCCAATACACAAAAAAATAATACATACAGGCATACATAGAACCTTCTTTATTTTCGCAGTCGGTTAAAAATATCAAATTAACAATTATTATTTAAACAAAAAAGAAAGCTGCGTATACATTTGAACATTTATACTTTTATTTATATATTTATATATTTATATATATATATATATATATATATATATATATATATATATATGTCACTGAACTTCTCTCAAACGACTGGACCGATTTTGATGAAATTTTCAAATTAAAGACGTGTAGACAGGACAACGTCTGTCGGGTCCGCTAGTATATATATATATATATATATATATATATATATATATATATATATATATTACTTTAGTACATATGCTCTATTCCATACAAAGTAACATCCCTAATTCTTAAGTAAGTTACACAAAAGCGTTGATTCATAGGCTGTGGAACTATTTTTTTAAAGATATGATAAGATAAGGATATGTAAAAATAAAATATAGAAAAAAAAACAAATTTCGGACATTGTAAAAGTACTATACTCTATACATATACTTAGTATATAACACCATATTATTCACTTCATACATTTCATTAAGCTTTCAAGCCCACTATCAAATATGCAAAATTAATTAATTAACTGTATCGTAATAGAATACAATTAGTGAACTAGCATAGTTTTGCAACGGTATCTATCAAAGTCAGTGGCTTGGTGCATAGCAAATACGCAAAAAGAAGTATAAAAAATGGAGATAAACTTTGCAGACCATTGCGGAATAACGGAAAATTACTCTACCATCCTATTGAAAACAATAAATCAGATATATCTTATATTATTAATCCCTCAACTACCGCAGACACGCCGGCGTTACAGTTAACAATAGATTTCTTAGAAATTTAATTAATTTCTTAGAAATTAACCTGGGGGTGTTAAATGAGTAATTACGAAAACGGTTCTAACGAATTCACGTTTGGTTCAGTTTGTAGTGACCCTACTTGCTGTGCCAGCAGTCGTGGGTTCGAGTCCCGCTAGGGCATACATTTGTGCGACGAGCACGTATGTTTATACTCCAGACATGGGCGCTTATATTTACAATACTTATGTATTTAAAGTTATATATGTGTAGTGTATCAACTATCTGGTATCCATAACACGAGCCTCGTAGCTTACCATGGAACTAGATGGTGCTGTGTATTAATGACCCAACATATTTATTTATTTATTAAACAAGCCTCTAACCTATAACACTTTGAAAGTTATAAAAGACATTAAGAAGAAACACAACTTAAAACACTCAAGCAAACTGTATAATATACCTATAGAATATGCTTCTCGACGTAGTTTTTCACAAATGGCTTATATTGAAAGGTCAGATGTTATCCCGAGCTTTTATTGTAAAAAGTTTTCTATTTACAGTTTGACACAAGTAAATCCCCATTTACTTGTGTACTGTATCGAAACTAGCCAAAAGGCAAAAGGCCAAAAATCACACATATTTTTGACCAAGACGTATAATATTATATGTGAACAGACATTATTAGCGTTTATGCATATGTATATTTGCAATTATTATATATTCTCGTAATTCTTACTCTATAAGGAAAAGAGCTCAAGTAGATCAACTACCCCGATTTTTAAACAATAGTCTAAATATTACTTGACTTTAGTACTCCTTTAAGCTTACACTACGAGTATAACCATATTATAAAATAATACTGTGGCGGACGTGAGGAGAAAATAATAAAGCTTTAATAATAAGCGTTTATTGAAGTGCGTATTGCACTTGCGAGACCAAGCGAGAGACTGTCGAATCAATACATATTCGATCTATAATCTAATGTAATATCTATACTTATATATTATGCTCGTTACAAATCATATTACCTCATGTTACAATAGGTACAATATTCCCCCCTTTTTAAAAAAAATAAGTAAAAAATAATATATAAAAGTTATTAAGAAAAATGAATACATTTTAACGCAAAAAAAAATTAAAAATGTATAAAATTATATTCTAAACATAAAATATAGTTTGCAAAAAAAATATATATTATTAATACCTAAAAATATCATAATTACATGCTATTACAGTTTCCTTACATCTATCACAAATTATTTTTTCGAACATAATTTTTTTACCTATTCAGCATAATTATTCACTGTATATCAATTCACTGTATATTCACTGTATATTCACTGTTTCAAAAATATCGTAAAGAGGTCGTCCACATTCGTTGCACAGCCACTCATGTTCCGGCGGAATTTCCCATAGTTCTCCTAAGGTCATGATACTTCTTTCCTTGCAGAATGGATGAGGAATGCATCTGGCAAAGCCGAGATCTAGAAGATTCTTCTGATTCTCTATAGATTTAAAATCCGAAGAGCTCTGATAAGAATGCAGCGTTGCAGAGAAGGTGGTATTTTCGACGATGATACCATTTTTGTTACTTCAGCTAACGCTAAAACTAAACGATCGAGCTGAACATTCGATATTAATATCTTAGCGAAAATTTCTTCACTTCTTGCATATAGACTGTCCATCTACTATGTAATTACTGAAAGAGACCAGATGTCTCTTAATCTACAAATAATGTGAATGTGTATAGCTTCACCAAGATGCAGATTTTAAATAAATTGATCTCGGAATCTTACTACTGGCTTGCTGAATCGGCCGGATCGCGTTACTTTATTATTTACATGTGTCTCCTTGTTTGGAATTTCGATACTAGTGCTATCCCGCGTATCAAACTCTTCATTATTATTTAATAAAAATGCTGGCTTTAATCTATCAATAGAAACAGTACATTCTTTGTCTGCCATTAATATTTTAAAATGTTTTTCTTTACGGTCTAATACTTTGTACGGTCCTGAATATGGTGGATTTAAGGACTTACATAATTTATCGCACCGTAAAAATACATGAGAGCATTTTTGCAATTCAGGGTGAACAAATATATTTTTCTGTGTTTTCTCTCGTTTGGGTACTGAACAAATATTACTTATATGTTCTCTCAGTTGCTTTAAAAATGTCTCGCTATCGGAATTTAGTGGCGTTGTAGGCTCAAAAAAATCTCCGGGTAGCTTAATTGGACTGCCATAAACCATCTCCGCTGCACTGGTTTGCGTACAATCTTTTAGGCTTGCTCTTAAGCCTAGTAGTACAGTTGGTAACTCCTGAACCCAATTATTGTTTCCTCTAGTCATTAACGATGCCTTAAGAGATCGATGCCAACGTTCGACAGCACCGTTTGCCTGTGGATGGTACGCAGTTGTTCGAGCTTTCATAATACCAAGGCGCTTAGATAATTGATTGATAAGATTCGACTCAAACTGTCTTCCTTGGTCAGTCGTAATTCGTAAAGGACAACCAAAACGTGAAATCCATCCTGAATATATTTTCTCTGCAACAGCCTCAGCTGTTATGTCTCTTAAGGGAAAAGCTTCCGGCCAACCCGTGGCTCGGTCTAACATCGTAATTAAATATCTGTATCCTTTGTAAAGTGGTAATGGACCAACAATATCAACATGTATATGTTCAAAACGATTGCTTGTGGGAAATTTACCAAAAGGTGATATTGTATGCCTATGTATTTTACATTTCTGACAATCTATACATGCTCGAGCCCAGTTAGCAACATCTTTGTTCATAGAATGCCAAAAGAATTTATCGCATATCATCTTTCTAGTTGATCTTATACTCGGGTGACTCAATCCATGTACGGCGTTGAAAGCCTGCACTCGGAATTCTTTAGTCAAATATGGTCGTGCGAATTGTTTTGAAACTTCACAGTAAATTGATTCTTGACTGTTATGAAGTTGAAACTTTTTAAAACATAAATTTTTAGATTTTAATAAAACTTGTAATTCTTTATCTTTCTCCTGAGCTTCGCTAAGAGCATTGTAGTCGATGTATGATGGCATGTTAATTTCCGAAATTCGTGATAACGTGTCAGCAACAATATTTTGAGATCCACTAATGTGTTCAATATTGGAACAAAATTGCATTATAAAATCGAAATGTCTTAATCGACGCGGTGTATCGCTGTCTGTATAAGAATTTTTTTTCAAAGCATAAACGAGTGGTTTATGATCTGTGTAGACTGTTAAGGGGCGTCCCTCAATCAAATATCTGAAATGCTTTATAGCCATATAGATAGCAAGTAATTCTCTATCGAAAGCACTATATCGCGTTTGCGCTTCGCTCAGCTTAGTGGAGAAAAATCCTAAAGGCTTCCATGTGTTGCCTTCACGTTGCTGTAATACTGCGCCAATGCAAGTCTTAGACGCATCCGTCATAAGGGCTATATTCGCGTCTGCAGCTGGGTGTGATAGTGTAACGGCGCTGATTAGGCTCTCCTTACACTGTTCAAATGCCGCAATTGACTCATCTGTCCACTTGACTTCTGTCTTGTCATTTTTTCTACAGTTATGTAAAAATATATTTAATTTTGACTGAATCTCTGCTGCTTGAGGAAGATGTCTTCTGTAAAAATTAATCATACCTAAAAAACGTCTCAGTTCCTCGATTGTTTTAGGCCTAGGAAAATTAATTATAGAGCTAACTCGTTGTTCTAAGGGTTTAATACCATCTTTCGAAACGTGGTATCCCAGAAACTCTATTTCGTTCTGCCCAAAATTGCATTTTGAAGTGTTAATAGTTAAGCCATATTTATTAAATCGCTCAAATACTAGTCTGAGGTGTTCCTTATGTTCGGATTCAGATTTCGACGCTACTATTACATCGTCGATATATACAAAAATAAAATTAAGATTTTGAAGTACGACGTTATTTAAAAATCTCTGAAATGTTTGAGCTGCATTTCTTAGCCCAAACGTCATCCTTGGGAACTCAAAAAGACCGAATGGCGTAGTGATGGCTGTCTTCTCTATGTCTTCACTATTGATGGGAATGAAATGATAGGCACGTGTTATATCGATCTTCGAAAATATCTTTTTACCCGACAGTAAATATGTAAAATCTTGCAAGCGTGGAATCGGATACCTGTCAGGCTTAGTGATGGCATTTAATTGCCTGTAATCACCACATGGTCTAATACCACCATCCTTTTTCGGGACTACGTGGAGTGGACTTGCCCAACAGCTCTTCGATGGTCTACATATGCCTACGTCTTGCATGATTTCAAATTCCGATTTTACCTTCTGATATTTGTCCGGAGCTAAAGGTCTGGGTCGCGCAAATACAGGAGGTCCTGTAGTCTCAATATAATGAACAACAGAGTGTCTTGGTGTATCTTTGAAACAAATAGGTTTCGTTATATCGGGATACTCTAACAATAAATCGTAATGTTTATTATTTATATCCAACGTAGTTATAGATGACTCATCGTGTTGCACTATCGATGTTATAGTATCTATATTTGTTATTTGATCAATTATTCTACGACGATATAAATCTACTATAAGCTTATGATAGGTTAAAAAGTCTGCGCCTAATATTGGCTGTTTAACGTCCGCTAACACAAAAGTCCACCGAAAAGGTCGGCGTAAATTTAAATTTAACACTAACGATTTAACACCATATGTCTTTATTTCACTGCCATTAGCTGCATAAAGTTTATATTTATCACTAACTACATTTTCATAGAGTCGTTTTTTGTACGGTAACACTGAAATATTTGCACCTGTGTCCACAAGAAAACGTAAACCACTTTTGCAGTCGGTTACGCATAAACGGTGGAACGGCGATATGGTGCAGACATCCACCCTTGGCTGCACCTTGTCTAGTTTTCCGGCTGCTCTTTCCAAGCACATGGCTCAACACATTTCTTTGCTTTAACGCCGAAACGGTGATGATAGAAACATAGCCATTTCGATGATTCGGACCTGCGGCGTCGTTGTTCGGATACTGAACGTCCGCGTGATGTAGTACGTCGCCTCCAATTACATCGAGTACTTCGATACCTTGGTCTCGATCTCTCAAGTTCCATGACCTTCACACTTAACTTGGCTATTTGCGACATAAGAAATGACGTATCATCCGATTTTTCAGCTTGACAATTTACTTCAGCAGCATGTAAAGGTCTCGTGGTCTCCATAATTTTGTCAGCGATAGCTGCAAGGTTATCTAGATCCTGTACCTCGCTAACTGCCAACACCGCTCGAACTGACGTGGGTAAATGTCCTTGCCACATGATACACAGCGTTTCATCAGGTATCTTATTACGAGCCAAATCCCGCATTCGCCTAAGAAGCTGAGAAGGCTTCTGATCGCCAAGTTCCATTTCCCCCAGTAACTTCTGGAACTGTCGGTTCTCCGACTCTTCGTAAACAGCGAGCAAACGATTTTTCAAGGTCTCATATTTATGTGTTCCTGGTGGATTAAGCACAATATCGCTAACCTGCTCGATGACTTGCTTGCCCAATTTCGGAAGCAACAAGTTAAACTTCGCTTCATCGCCTAATTTTTGAGAAGCTAGCACCGCCTCACACTGGGCGAACCATAATCGCGGCTGGTCGCACCAAAATTCCGGTATTCGCGATGATACGCTGATTGTTGCCAGTTCTGAATCTTCACGTAAATTTTCCTTCACTTGTAAGACTGGTTTAGAATTGGTAGCCATCGTATATTTTATCTTCAGTCAGGTGTTGTTTTTCAGTCGGGGTCACCAATATGTGGCGGACGTGAGGAGAAAATAATAAAGCTTTAATAATAAGCGTTTATTGAAGTGCGTATTGCACTTGCGAGACCAAGCGAGAGACTGTCGAATCAATACATATTCGATCTATAATCTAATGTAATATCTATACTTATATATTATGCTCGTTACAAATCATATTACCTCATGTTACAATAGGTACAAATACTTTCTTAGATATTTGATATTATAAATAAAACTATATTTTCGGATTTTTTCGTAGATTTATTTTGATTTTTGGGTTCCCGACGTTTCGAATTTTCTTTGTGATGTCTAAAACCTTAGTCTCTCCCATAACCGTGATTGCTGTAAAGCATTCGAAACGTCGGGAACCAAACATCAAAATAAATCCAAAAAGATATTTTTATTTATAACATATCATAAAATTAAAATTATTTTTGACATATCCACAAAAAGAAATAATCATTTTCCCATAACATTAAATATTTTATATAATTGAAACAAGATAACTAGAATAAAGGTAATTTATCATACGAAACTCGTTGGGTTTTCATTTGAATCAAAAGGGTTTTTTGATGACTCATTATATATTCCCATTGATGGCATTAAAATTACATTCAGTTTTATTATCAGAAAGTCTAATTCGAAGATGTGATTTATTTCCCATACATTTAATTTAATTTATTTTAAGTTTTAACCTTAAAAATAGCGTATACAAAAGAAACTAAGTAACGTATACAGCCTAAAAGAAAAGCAGAAATCTTATGTTAATGAAGTAATGTATTGTTTTCCGCCCTTTTTAATGTGCCACTGCTGGGCATAGGCCTCCCTTCAAAACGAGAGGGATCAGGCCATAACCCACCACGCTGATCAAATCCGGCTTGGCGGACCTCACATGTCTTTCGAAAACTTGCTAGGTTCCCTCAGCCATGCAGGTTTCCTAACAATGTTTTCTTTCACCGTAAGACATGAGGTCTTCTCACGTCAATATAATTTGTACTAAAACTGAACCCACTTTTAGTTAATTAGTATTTAAGACACTCATTTGCTATAGAGTATAAAATTAATTTTCAACGTAGCAATAAATTTATTTCCTTGATTAATAGACCCATTATCTTTAATAGATGTAAAAGGAATAGAGATTTCATTATAATTCTCTAGATACCTTGACATTAACAGTTATAACACCGTACTGGTGAAGAAAAATTAACACGCATGATTTTCATTTATTATACTTTTTATTCATTTACTATTATAAAAATCCATATTGTATTATAAAAAGTGTATTTATTTATTTGTCCATTTTGTTAACAGCTTTATATGTCTTAAATTGTTATGGAATATTCCATACAATTAATCAGAAGGCGAGTTCACCGTTAACTTTCCGAAAACTAGAATTTGCATATAAGTCAAATCTTGTGACAAATCTGACTCACTCTAAAGCAACTTACGTAAAAAAATATCTGAATAATAAAAAAAACTGTAATTAGTATTATAGGATATATAATTATTATTATAGGATATAGAAATTTATTTCTCAATAATATAAGAATGTAATAAATTAATAGTAAAAATCATTTTTTAAAACAAACTTATTTAAATGCTTTTAAAAGAATGAAGTAGATGTTTTACTATCAATTTTTTATTATTATTTTATGTTTGTTCTTCTCAGTAAACCCTTTCATTTAATATCCATATCATGGGAGTGCATAAAAAAAACATAGTCCGCCATCTTTGAGAGTCCGCCATATTAGATTTAGAATGATGTCACTTAGCTAACCATTCATTGCCAATCAAACTAAACATGTATGCAAAATTCCAGCTAAGACTTAAGAGTAGACCCAAACAAACATACCAACATTTCAAGTTAAATAAAAGCTTATAAAAAGATATAATACATAATTGACCATATTAAAATTTTATGTAAAAACAAGACGCAGGATGAATACCTTAATTACTGTCCTGTTTCCTCTTGGCCATTAGTTTTAGTCACGTAGTACGAGTATTAGGCAACACTATGCAAGGTAAAGTACCAAAATACGTAAATATATACGCCATATTAAGCTAGTAACGGACAGTACAGAATTGTTTTTTGATTGACTTTAAAAATGAGGTTTTGTTGTTTTGTGTTGAGTTCGATGTCTCAGTGCTTTTTGTCCAAACGACCAATTTACCGAAAGAGCTTTTATTACTGAATGATTGACTTTTAAATGTCAATTTTTGGTATAAAATACACATTTTACTTAAAAATACTTAAATTATGTATTTTATCTCTATGTGTACATATAATACAATTCTAACTAAGTCAAAACTGTACATTAAATATTTTTTGGAAAATATTAATGAAATAGTCATTATATCGATACAGAGGCCAAATCTATAGTTTTTAGAATTTTTGACTGTCTGTCTGTGACCGCATCACGAGAAAACCACTTGACAGATTTTGATCAAATTTGGTACGACAATATGCCAATAGCTGGTTATTCGGGTCATTATATAGGATACTTTTTACTGCGGAGAAATATCTCACTTCTGAGAAATCTACACCAAACGTTAAAACGTAACGAGGGTGAGTCGCTTGTCTGTATATAAACCTTAAATATAAATAAAGCCTTCTTGTTAAAATAGAAGAAAAAACTATCTAGATACTGTAAAGTATTGGCAGTTTGAACAAATAAACACTAAGGCGAAGAATTATAAAATAATAAATAGGGTTATACTTTGAGAACGGGCCCATGTACATAAATTTCGAGAAAAAAATATTCCGTTATAGCGATTTTTGTAAGTCTATGTAACTTTTTGTTAAGTTATTGGATTTGGTGTTTAGGAAATATTTGGGAACTGAGTTGCATCAATATCTAAGTCAGTAGATTTTAGAATTGTCATAGATGTTTCTAATTGCACATTTCTCAAGATACTCTTTCAGACATCATACGGTTCTCGAAATTGGACAATTAAAAAACGTTTTAATTTCAAAAGCAAGACTTCACAGAATAAAGAATATAGTTATTTTGTATAGGTTGTGTAATAAATAAACATTTAAATGCGAGTAAAATCGAAGATGGAGAAGAACATTTACAATAAAAAAAGCAGTTATGAGGATTGTCGACAGAAGTGAAAACTTAACACTATAAACAAACTGTTGTTATTTTTGGATATTCAAATTAATTGTTTGATCTTAAATTAAAATTTGTAAGATTAAAACTGTTTACATTTATCTGGTTTTGACATCTAACGGCACTCTGCGTGTTAGCGCTAGCACGTCACATGACCATGTCGATGACGACTTACATGAATTTACTCCCCATTCAAACCTGTCTATAGAAATTTTCACTTCAAAAATATTATTGGCAATTAGATGCGGCATATTTTGATAATTTAGCACTGGTTACAAAAAAAATTCTTATTAAAATTTTGTTACGTATGATCTAATCTACGATCGTTGAAGAAAATACATTTACAAATGAAATCAAAAGAAAAATGTTTTCTTCCCCGTACTCTTGCTTTGTTCTTCTTTACTCACAATATTGAGTCTTAGTGTTACATGAATATCTATACATATAATAAAATTGTAACTAAGCCGAATCTGTACATTAAATATTTTTTGGAAAATCTTCTTGAAATAGTCTTTATTATCGATACAGAGGCCGAATCTATAATTTTTAGAATTTTTGTCTGTCTGTCTGTATGTCTGTTACCGCATCACAGAAAAACCACTGGAGGGATTTTGATGAAATTTGGTATGGTGATAGCTGGTTATCCGGGTCAACATATAGGATACTCTTTAATGCGGAAAAAGTCTCATTTCTGAGAAAAAATACAAAACTGTAATGTAAGAGTACTAAAATCTAAAATCTAGGAATTTGGTTTTTGGTCATCTGAACGCGGGCGGAGCCGCGAGCAATGCTACTTGACTATACATTTAAAAAGTGTAAAGTTTGGATTTCAAAAACAAGTAGTCATCTATAGACAATAAATATTTCCACTAAATGAGAATCGAACTGGCAACAACTAGTATACTTATTAGAGCTAAATAATATATTAGATGTCTTAGCAGCCAAAGACTTGTATTATCTTATTTTTTACTTAAAAACATTATTCTTTCATCCAACAAAAACATGCAACAAAAATAAAATATGAATTTAAAACTACAACGTAGTCTAGTCTAACTTCTTCTTCCCTGGACTTTCAAATTGAATTTACGGACAAATTCTATATTGTTAGCGCTTTAGCAGAAATAATGTAAAAGTAATAAAAATAATCATGGCATTTATAAGATTTTATTTTATTGTTCCAAAGAAAAATAAAGCTCAATAAGCTAGAAATGCTTTTGGGTCGAAATTTCCAGTATTCTAAGTTACATTTTAAACTAGACAAAACGTTTTAACGTTTAGTATAGATTTCTCAGTAGTTAGTCAGTTAGTAGTTTAGTCAGTTTCCCGCAGTAAAAAGATACTATACGTTCACCCGGATAACCAGCTATCATCATATCAAATTTCATCCAAATCCCACCAGTGGTTTTTCCGTGATGCAGTCACAGATAAACAAACAAAAATTCTAAAAATACTATAGATTCGGCCTCTGTATCGATAATGTCTATTTTAACAAGATTATTCGTATAAAGTTCTAAGTCTAGCTTTGCTTTGTATGGGCTGACACCGATTTCGAAAATATTTGATAAGGTATGGATTTAATAGGTATGTATTTAATAGGTAGGCTTTAATTACTTAGCCAAAGCACACCGACTTAAAATATTTGATTAGGTATGTATAGTAAATGAAAACTACCAATCAGTTATTTTTTACTTTTTAGTGCTTTTGTTTGATTGAAGTCGGTTTTTATTTTTTTGTTAAAAAGTTTTTATTTTTCCCTTTTTAGTGTAGACAGTAGCCCAAACTCAAAGTATCTATCTATTAGCCGTTGAAGAGTTCCACCTATCCACCTTCTGGCCTTACCATCAGATCAGGTCAACAATACCGAACCAGTGTACTATCGACGGAAATAGAAACACTTGCAAAGTTTCAAGTCAATATGACAATTAGAAGTAGGTTAAATTCATCATTAGCTATATTTCCACCCTTAGGAGTGGTATTTTTTTTGAAATTTAAATGGGACCAATCTGGAACTATACACTTTCAAACAACACAAAAGTTGTCCAAATCGGTTAATAAATGACGGAGTTCTGAGGTAACAAACATAAAAAAAATACAGTTGAATTGAGAACCTCTTCCTTTTTGAAGTCAGTTGAAAAATAATATAATAAGCCGTGTAACATTGAATAAGCCATGACAATAATTATATTATATCATTTAACGGGCATTTTGAAGTATGTAAGTTTGGTGTCGGGTAATACCCCTAATCTTAATTGCTAATTATCATTAATTATAAGGCATTTTAAAATCATTTTACACCAAATTATTTTATCTATATGTTACAAAAAACAATGTATTATGTTATATTATAAAATTCAGAAAATCATTAAAAATGATTGGTAATTAACAACGTGTAATATAAAATTTTAGACTACTTAGAGGTGGAAGAGACTTCGAAAATATCTGATTAGAATATATATTCTAAATGAAAACCTCCGTTTAGTTATTTTTTACATTTTAGTGCCTGGATGTCGGTTTTTTTTTAAGTTTTTATAGAAACATTGTAAATTATAATTTAACTATAAAAAAGATAACAAAGTAGTATTAGTCCCGCTGAGTTTCTTTCGCCAGTTCTTCTGAGATCTGAGACTTCTTCTTTACGAACTGGTAGTAGACTCATGACGTTCAGTCAAATTTTTTAATCATTTTAAGGTTTTTTTTTTTGGTACAGTAGAATATATACTCATCTCAAATAACGTTCATAACAAAAAAAAAATATTTAAACTACGAAATTAAATACAAAAATTATTCTAGTAAATTGGGAAAATATATATAGTATTTTTGCACAATTAGTAAAAAATGTTGAACAAACAGTCAGTCAAGTTACAAAACCAACATGAATACTTTAACACTTGCTTGCTTTTGCAACTGGACTAACGATGTCACTAAATATTTACTCGCGCATCGATTTTAAATGTTTCATAACGCAAAATCCCATTGAGATATATTTGCTTGTACATATAAAATACAAATATTTATACATGAAAATTGAAAAAAAATATTCATATTCTAAGCGCAGCTCTAACCATCCGTGTATTATTTTGTTTTCAGTTTCAATGACTCTAACACGGTAGTAAAACTATAATATTTTAAAAAATCTTCGATATTTATTATGTATTTCAAGTATAATTTTAAAAATATTATTACATTGAATTGAATGAAGAATGTTTTTGTTTAAATTATTATTTCGTAAAACGAACCCAAATTACTAAGAATTATAATCAATAAAATTAACATTATGATTAGAAAATTTTAGCATTTCTATGAAATCAGCGTCTTTACTTCACACTTAACATGTATGTATATATTTGAGTAAAATATCTCATGTAAAAATTATATTTCATACATATATGTATACATGTATTAAAATTATAAGTACTTTATATATGCACTCTAGTGATTTATCTACTCTCGCTTAGCTCGCGTGCGTCTCTAGGTACGTACATATAGTATTGCTACATTTCAATAGATCTTTAGATACCAAAAATTCTGTAATACTTTGTTTACTTATTTTATACTAGCATTGCCCGCGGCTCCGCCCGCGTTCAGATGACCAAAAAACAAATTTTTAGGTTTTACATATTAGTATACTCTTACTCGTACATTGGAGTTTCTGTATTTTTTTTTCAGAAGAGAGATATTTATCCGCATTAAAAAGTATCCTATATGTTGACGCGGATAACTAGCTATCATATATAGTGGTTTTCCCATGATGCGGTAACAGATAGTCAGACAAAAATTCTAAAAACTATAGATTCGGCTTCTGTATCAATAATCTATGTCAATAAGATTTCCCAAAAAATATTTAATGTGCAGATTCGACTTCGTTAGAATTTTATTATATGTATGTATAGATTGGTTTACGCTGCACACGCCAATAAAGCTCTTAAACGCCATGATTTTTTCCGACATCTTCAACAATCATCGTTATATTTCAGCCAATTTACATAAAATCTTAATAAATTATAAACCTTCCTCATGAATCACTCCGTCTTTGGATGAAAATCAATGAAAATCTGTTGGGTAGTTTTTGAGTTTATCGCATTCAGACATACAGACAAACAGACAGACGCAGCTGGGGGACTTTATTATATAATACGTAGTGCGCTTTTGAGATAAAGTTTCAAATGTTTAACTTTAACATTAACTAAATGCAATAGACATGAAATATCAGTTAACAAGTAAATAATGCGTACGCGACACAATAATCAGGTTAAAAGTTGAACGATAAGTGCATTTAAACAACGTAATCGACGTTTTAAGAATATAAAACGTATGTAAATTGTTATTTAACAATATCACTAATCGGTAGTGTTTCGTGCGCGGGAGGTAACGTGTTCGATTTGTTATGCATGTTTTATTTATTGTACAAATTCGTAATATATGTCATATTATATTATGTACATATATGTACATATCGGTGACTATGGCATCTTCGCTCGGCAATTTTCGGTACAAATATAAAAGCGTTTTTTTTTTAGAAAAGACACCTGTATAGAGCATTGCCCGCGGCTCCATCCGCGTTCAGATGACCAAAAACCAAATTCTTAGGTTTTACATATTAGTATAATCTTACATTGCAGTTATTGTATTTTTTCTCAGAAATGAGACATTTTCCCGCGGTAAAAAGTATCCTATATGTTGATCCGGTTAACCAGCTACCGTCATAGAAAATTTTATCAAAATCCCTCTGGTGGTTTTTCCGTGATGCGGTAACAGACAAACAAACAGACAGACAAAAATTCTAAAAACGATAGATTCGGCCTCTGTATCGATAATAATGTTTATTTCAATAAGATTTTCCAAAAAATATTTAATGTACAGATTCGGCTTAGTTACAATTTTATTATATGTATAGATAAATGTACAAAATTAAAACAAATAAAATATTGAAATTTTCATTATATTCCAATTTTTAAGTTTAAAGTCCTAATAATTGTTCTATTCAGTAACAATATATTAACATAAACAATGTATTTGTTTGCGCTATAGTTTATCAAGAAGTTTGAAACCCCTTAGGGTTCATTTGCAAAGCTCCAACTGGTGAGAAGTTTTGTTAAAGTTAAATACTAGCAATTGCCATGACTATGAAAAGAATAATAATTTTACTCTGTACGTATGCATATACGTGTACATATATATATATATATATATATATATATATATATATATATATATATATATCTGTCTATCTATACTGTCTATTCTATACTGACAGTTAAATTATAACGACTGACGCTAGTTGGTAAAAACAGGATGTTTGCGGTGCTATACTGCCAGGTTTAGTGAAGCACATAAAATCACAAGGCCATCGCCTGATCTTTCTCCGATCGTTAGATTACCGTCCATTCGGACTATGATATTGTATCTACTTGCATTCACTTGCGCAACACTACCCTGATTACTACATAATATAAATTGTACCTCTACTTATATGTATTTATTTTTTATATATGTGTTATATCAGGGAACCTATACTCTAGCGGTTCACCCTTTTTTTTTTTTTTTTAACGTTGGGAAATGCATTTACGCACGAGGTGTGGGACTCACCGGCAAAACCAGTACTACCCACTAAAACCCAACAAAACCTTCCCCCGTCTTAATGGGGCGTCGCAGGATCGCTTACGCATTCAACTACGACGCCCCGACGGCAGGTCTGCCGAAGCAGACCACAACAACCACGGGGTTGCTCCACAGTCCACTCTGCTATCAGAGAAGTACCAGGAGCAACCCACATGGTACACTGCCCTCCGAAGAGGGCCACCTCCTACCGCCCACCGAAGTGGGCCTCCTCCCTGTGCGTTTCTTGGCTTCGCGCCCGGTTGGGTTGCCGGGCGCTACTGAGCCCCCCCACCACGACAAGGTGAACGCACGTTGGGGGGGTAGCGGTTCACCCTGGCTTCACTCGGGTTCGCCTCTAGAAAAACAAAAACAAATATATCCCACGGGAACTACATATTTTTACGGGATAAAAAGTAGTCTATGTGTTATTCTGATGTATAAGCTATATTATTGTAAAGTTTCATTAAAATCCATTCAGTGGTTTTTACGTGAAAGAGTAACAAACAACAAAATACTCAAAAATTATTACATAAATCAATTATAAAAATAGTCTTTAATTTGTTATAATTTATCATTATTAATGATATGTACATATAATATATTATCATTTATGTTATGTTATGGTTTAATCTGTAATTGTCAATACCCCATCAAACTGATAAAATGGCATTGCGGTGGATATGTTCAGAAAAAAACTTTTTATTTTTTGATATTAAATAAATAAAAAATCATAATATTACTTAACAATTAAAAAGTAAATTTTCATACTTTGATGAATCGCATCTGGTAATTTGAGAATTAATTTAATCCGCACTTGACCGGTAACATAATACTATTGAAATATTGCGAAAATTAAATTCTGCGACTTTAACTAGACGCGTGCGCAGCACGTGATTAGAAAGGAAACCGGTAACACCATAATAGGAATTCACGTTAAATATCATTATATATATTAGTATTAATATATATTTTAATTAATTAATAAATCTTAAATAAAAATAGTGGTCAGAGCCTTAAATTTTTTTGCCCCAATTCAAGCTTTCAAATTATTCAAGATCAAATTACCGTTTAATATATAATATATATATATATATATATATATATATATATATATATATATATATATATATATATATGATTTTACTATACATTTACTTTTTCAAGCAATTTTTATTTAGATTTATTCGAGTGTTACATCACGTTTTTAAAAAGCATTTAACCAAGTGTAGATATTTCAAGTAAAATTTTATAAATAAATCCTTAGAAGGTATCTAATACAACTAATATTACCTTAAACTTCGGATTGTAATCGACATTGATGAAGTTTTATGATTTTTGAATCTGTTCAAAATAATATCATAATGTCTGTTTCAAGTAAAAATTATGTAAGATTTACGCGTATATTTGACATCCATACTAATATTATAAATGTGAAATTGTTTGTGTGTTTGTTTGTCTTTCTTTCACGTCGAAACGGAGTGACGGATTGGCGTAATTTTTTGTATGAAGATAGTTGAGGGGCTGAACAGTGACATAGGCTACTTTTTACCGCGGGAGATTATCTAATTCCTACGGGAAAACACGTTATAATACAACTCAAAAAAATATTTATGATCAGAATTACTTGAAACTTAGTATTAATGCTCTTGAACACAATTAAATGAATACGTATCTCAGCATTTTTCGAAATTCATCCCATAAGGGGGTAAAATAGGGGATGAAATTTTGTATGAAGTCTACCTTTTTAGAGTTTTTATATAGTTTTAGCGCGAGCGAAGCCGCGGGTTCTGCTTGTTTTAATTAAAACTATCTTTACGGGTTTTTTCGCGGATATTTTTTATTTTTAGTTCATTTTTTTGTAGGTAGGCGCTATCTGGAACAACTATATTATGACTTTTGAGACTCTCCCATTGACCGTAATTGCTGTCAAGCATTCGAATTTTCGGGAATTAAAAATCAAAATAAATATACGAAAAAATGCCAAAAATATAGTTTTATTTAGAAATTATGTAATTAGTGGATAGTTTACTTTATTTGGAATCCAGTAATAGATATTTTCTTATCTTATTTTACGTAGTTTTAAAAGTTCAAATTTTTACGTTCAATTTATTTTACTAAAACTATATATTTAATTTATGTATGCTATTAAAAGAAAATAGTACGTTAAATAAAAGCAAGAACCTCTAATTGTTTTACAATTTTTCTTTCCCTTATTAAAAGTAAAAGAAGTGGAGAAAAGGTCGGTGATCAGATATAACTACATATATAAACATATCCATATCCTTTACAAGCAGTCTTGAATTTTCAATCAAACGTTGTGTTTTTTCTTATAAAGTAATTTAAAATATGTTGTAAATTATTATGTTGTTTTGACATTAACAAACAGCACCACCTACTTCCAAGGTAAGCTACGAGGTTTGTATTATAGTAGGGGAGCCCAAGAGGGGATTTTCTGTAGTTACTCGAGCGCGGCAGATTAATATACAGGGGGATACCTTGTACCCGGTTAAGTACCTCCACAAAACATGAGGCCCATATATAAGGCCGCCCGTGAAGGATACAGGATCAGATTAGTAAAAAAAAATTGACCACCAGAAATTCTCGAGCGCGTCAGATTAAGGTAGGGTGAGTTAATTACATCCTAAAAAGTGTATATTCCACTAATCTGACAATTTGAGAGTGACGTAAAAAAAGGGGAGGGCAACAAAGTTGTAAAAAAAACGTCATCTCGACATTCTCGAGCGTAACTAAATTTTTTTTTATTTTGAAGGAAATAATGCAAGAATAATGAAAAATATATAATCTGACGATTTCCGCAAGCCGAAATAACAAAAATTCGTCGATAAAGTTAAATGCGTGCAGCTGCGTGATGCCTACATTTCCTTCTCCGCGTTTCTATTCCTCTCTCACTCTTTCTCTATCTATTACTCTCTCACTCCGTCCCCACTCTGGTTTCTGCCGCCATGACACCATCACAGCTGATCATAAAGAGTCTAGGGGTGTGCGAACATCGTTCGAATCGAATCGAATATCAATATTCGATTCGAAATTCGAAAAATTTCAAATAATTCGTAAAAATTTCGAATAATTCGAAAGTTTTCGAATAATTCGCGAATTAATGAAATATCTCTGGATCTTCAATTGTATCCATTTAAATTCCTTCAAATCGTGTGTCAAAATAGTCTACTTACGAATAATATACTTTTCGTTTAAAAATAAATTACCCAGAGAAAACAATTGCTTATTTTTTAAATTTGCAATATATGTTCGAATTATTCGAAATTTTTCGAATTATTCGATTCGAGTTTCGAATCGAATATTAATATTCGATTCGGAACGAATAATTCGTAAGTTCAAATTATTCGCACACCCTGTTGTATTAGTTTATCAACCGACTTCAAAAAGGAGGAGGTTCTCAATTCGACTGTGTGTTTTTTTATTTTTTTTATGTTTGTTACCTCAGAACTCCGTCATTTATTAACCGATTGTCCATTTTTGTGTCGTTTGAA
Source organism: Brenthis ino (assembly GCA_921882275.1). Classification (NCBI taxonomy): domain Eukaryota; kingdom Metazoa; phylum Arthropoda; class Insecta; order Lepidoptera; family Nymphalidae; genus Brenthis; species Brenthis ino. The sequence goes on along the minus strand of OV170230.1, from coordinate 3,615,670 downwards.
AGGGTATACTTCCAGATTGGTCCCATTTAAATTTCAAAAAAAAAACCACCCCTAAGGGTGGAAAAACTACTAATGATGAATTTAACCTACTTCTAATTGTCATATTAACTTGAAACTTTGCAAGTATTTCTAATAATAATTTTTTTTTGTCAGATCAGGCGAATCCCTCTAGATAATCGTCAGATTATGAGACAGTACGTTTAGAACATAAAGATGAACCATATATATCTTAATCTGACGCGCTTGAGTATTTCAAAATGGCGATTTTTTTTTGCACATTATGACAATGGCCGCGAGTTTGCGTCCTATCGAAATCGTCAGATTAGTGAATGAGAGCTTTTTTTTGGTGCACTTAACACTCCCTTAGAAAATCTGACGCGCTCGATAAAAATTTTTTTTTTCATTTTCAACCCTTAAATACAACCACCCGCATCATGCAAACGATCAGATTAACATACGTACATTATTAAAAATACGTAGGGCATTTATGCTATCAATATCTGACGCGCTCGAGGATGTCTATGCAACAGTTTTTTTTACATATTTAAAAATCTATAGCCGCTTCCCCCACCGATGTAAAGGTATATATCATATAACATTTTTTTCTTCTTATCATCTAAGCTTTGCATCCCAATAGGTCTCTACGACGCTCGAGTAAATCCCCATTTAGCTTCGTGGGCTCCCCTACCATTATAGATACCAGGTACTTAATACACTACACATATATAACTTTTTAAATAAATACATATTATAAATATAAATATCCATGACTGAAGTACAAACAATCGTGCATATCACACAAATGAATACCCCCAGCGGGACTCGAACCCACGACCGCTGATACAACAAGTAGGGTCACTATAAACTGAGCCAAACGCGTCATCAGAAATGAAAAGTTTCTCAAAAAAACTTCGAAAAGCTAAAAGAATGAAATCTGGTATTTATCAAGAAACAGCACAACAAAACCAATTAATTAACATAATATTATGCGAGATGAGTCAAAATAAATTTATTTAACGGTATCATTCAAGCTATTAAGAACTCCCACACTCTACATACAGAAAAACCCCGTATAGGGAAATTCTAAATATCATTCGTATATTTATCTCGAAAGTCATTTGAAATTCTCAAAGTACTTTTACATTATATATGTAGGTATATTATATTGTTTTTATATAAAAATATTTATTGCCGCAGTTTTTAGTAAAATACTCCGAGAAAAATCGGTTTTTAATTTTGAGTGGCATCTGGCAAATTCTATACATAACAATATAACCACTAAACAATATAATGTATGTATGTATAGCTAAGTGAAGAAAGTGTATTACACTTTATACACATACAAATAGCTGTACAAGCTTTTTTTAATTGTCAATTTTTACATTTAAATAAAACTAGCACTGCCCGCGGCTCCGCCCGCGTCCAGATAACCAAAAACCAAATTCTTATGTCTTACATATTAGTTTCTGCAATGTTACTCTTACATTGCAGTTTTTGTATTTTTTCTCAGAAATGAGATATTTTCCCGCGTTAAAAAGTACCCTATATGTTGACACGGATAACCAGTTATCACCATACCAAATTTTATCAAAATCCTTCCAGTGGTTTTTCTGTGACACGACGGTAGCAGACAGACAAAAATTCTAAAAACTATAGATTCAGCCTCTGTATCGATAATAATGTTTATTACAATAAGATTTTCCAAAAAATATTTAATGTACAGATTCCGCTTAGTTACAATTTTATTATATGTATAGATGACAGAATTGTAAGTCCGTAAAAAAGCTACTTCTGACACGAAAGCGAATTCTGCTGAGAGAGCCAGCGAGAAACCTAGCAGCCACTGTTTTAAAATAATATTCTTTTACAAAACTATGTACATTACAATAATTTTGTGTGCTTATATATTTATATTATTTATGACTAAGCTAAAATTAGTTCCACATTTTTTTTCATCTGCAAAGTACTCCATCACGAAATAATCTTTTTTGCTCAATTGTATATTTTTAATTTATTAAATGAGGTACGTTTACGTCATCTGCCTGCCTATTTATGGTATAAAATCTTTTGTTCTTTTTTATTAAAATAAAGTTATTTCGAAAATGAGATAAATAAATAAATAATAAATATATCGGGACATTAACACAGCACCATCTAGTTCCATGGTAAGCTACCAGATATTTTATATACTACACATATATAATTTAAAAACATACATATTATAAATATAAACACCTATGACTGGAATACAAACATTCGTGCTCATCACACAAATGAATGCCCCCAGCGGGACTCGAACCCGCGACCGCTGGCACAGCAAGTAGACTCACTACAAACTGAGTCAAACGTGTTGTCAAGATATTTCTACCCAAACATATTCATTTGTCTGACTTCATTAAAGAGTTAACCAGATTCACACTCTCCAAAACATTTCAATCAAAAGCGCTATGAAGAGCTCTACAAAATCTACTACATTCAAAAGTTTCTGTACAGTTACTTTTTTAATGATATGAATAAATTGTACACTACTTTCGTGTATTACAAACCTTGACACGACCATGTAATAAATGATGAAACAACAACAACAAATGTTTTGTAACTCTAGTAAATACAATAGCGAGGAAGATTGAAATTAGCAGTGAATAGTTATCATGGTCTATAGTCCTGACCAACGACATTGACCAATTGATTAACAATGACCAACCTAAGGCAGTGGTAGCCCAGTAGTAACGCGCTCTTTGGGAAACCGAGTGAGGCGGGTGACGCAGGTTTGAATCCCGGGTCTCGTCGTACCACTGATATTTTCATGTGTGAATCACTTCTAACATGAGTACCATGGTCTTCTGGTACTGCTGCTGCGTCTGGTCTTGGTGGACTGCGAGAATCTAGCAAGTTTTCGAGAGAGACGTGAAGTCCGCCAATCCGCACTTGGCCGTCGTTGTAGACTATGGCCTGATCCCTTTCGTATCGAAGGGAAGCTCGTGCCCAGCAGTAGGACGTAAAAAGGCTGAATACACTAAAAACTTGCTCTGATTCTGTATAAAATATGGTTACCCATACAAACCGCGTTAGAGGTGATAATGGTAGTAAATTTAGCCGTCAAAATAACTCTTTAAGGTCAGCAGTTTACTTTAGAACGGGTAATTTAATCCTACATATACGAGTATGTAGATAACGCATTGCGTAAAATATTTTAGAAGTAAAACTAATGACCTATAACAATTTATGACAATTTATTTACCATACGGATCCCGTATTTTTAATAATAGTCAAATTAAAGTCTTACTTTACAATCATAGGTAGAGACTTATGCTAGTAACTTCTTTTAAATTAAATTATTAAACTTGTTTTTGCAATTCAAGTAGCATTTGATATTCAATTGCATTCAATAATAACTGCCTTTTGTTACAGCACTATAAAAAAAGATTATATTTATGTAGAGTTATTTTATAAAAAATATACATTATTGAAACAGTTTATATTAATATAAAAAATCAATCTGTAATAATATTTATCAAATATAACAAATGCATGTATGTAATATCGTTTATAATATAGAGCAAAAACAAAAAAAAACGCTTATCTTATATTGGTATTTATATTTTGTATTATTTTTCTCTAAATTAATAAATAACTCAGACACTATAAAAGATTCATCAAATCAAAATATATCAATGTAAATAAGTTCTTTAAAAAATAAGTTGATAAAACGGCTGGATTTTTGGTTGCGGACCCCTAAATTTACTGCATATTAGCGAGTAAATATCAAAGTAATGAGAATGTGCCTACCCTGACCTAAGAATACCGGCTTTACAACATAGAAAAATGATTTTAGACAATTAAGAAAATAATAATAATAATATTTTAAATATAAAAGTGATGAATTATTTGAAAATAAATTTATTTTTAAACAAAATACTTAAAACTCTACATATTTCTGAGACTGGACGGATTTGGATAATACACGGATAGATTATGACCTAAAATAATACATAGGCTACTGTTAATAATAAAATTTGCCTAAAGATGGCGCTGTCTATTTTTTTTTTCTTTAATGGCTTAAAGAAGCATTAACAGACGATAACAAACATTCTGCCAGGGTCGCGTTTTGTGAGGACGACACGATAGAGTTTGAGCGGTAATTTAGAAATTTAGAAGTTTTAACATGGAATTAAAACAACGAATGAATGATCGGTCTATCTAAATATCTATCTATACATATAATAAAACTGTAGAGGTCGAATATCTGTACATAAAAAAAGCTAAAAACCGAGTCAGGAGGACGTAAAAAGAGAAATAGAACAAAACCTGATTTTTTCATATATTTTTTTTACTCTGTCTGTTTGTCTGTTTGTACCGGCTAATCTCCGAAACTGTTGAACTGATTTAAATGAAATTTTGCATAGTGATACCTTGTGCCCCCGGTCAACTTTTAGATACTTTTCATAGAAAAATGAACGGTTCCTGTGGGATATATCTCATTGTGCTAGTATTATTATAAATTAAGAAACCACTTAGGAACGCAACCGAGCGAAACAATGATAAGTTGCTAGTATTTAATATACTTAAATTATTAAAAACAATGAATAAATACAGTTATCGATAAATGGTTTTACCAAATTTCATCAAATTTTAGTAAGCACATGATAATAAGATGAATAACTCTTACTGAGTGATTGAAAATTCCCCGATTTATTAACAATGTAATTAATCAAATGTAAATAATAATATCATCATACCTAAAAAGTACGAGTTTATTGTTTTTTTTTTTAATACTATAATAAAGACTTTTTTTATTTATTTGTTATTATGAATACTAAGATGGATCTCAGAAAGTACTGAATTGGTTCTAAAAATTCTTTCGCTGTTAGTAAATTAAGTGGAAGAACCTAAGTTTTAGTTTATCCATAAAATTTAAATACATTTCATAGTGCATTATGCATACATATATATTTTATTAAATTAGAACATGATAATAAAAATAAAAAAGTGATAAAGAATATTTTATCGATGTTCCACAGATAAGACTAGTTCGTAAATAAATTTAATAATAATATATTTACTATTTAAAAATTTATAGATAAAATAACTTTACTATGTAAAAATATAAAAATGTCAATCAAAATGTTAAATCTTCTATTACATGTGATAGAGAAATTTTATCATTCTGAATGACATTTTCTATACGAGTTATTTATATGTAATAAACACTGTTATTTAACGAATGTAAATAATATTTTTTTATAAAATATTAATTTACACTTCGTACATTGCATACTATTTATAGTAATAAATAATAATATACAAAGCTTAGTATGTAAATGCAACTAGTAAAAAGTGAGAGTTGATTTTTTATGCCGGTTTTGTTGCTTATGTACTCTGTAGTGCTTTTATTACTATTATTGTAAATCTATTATATATTATATATATATTGTAATACATAATAAATATGTCGAATTTAATATCTTTATAATAAAAATAAAGATATTAATATAAAAAAAATTTAATATATTTATAACATTATTTTATTAAAAAGTAACATTAAACCGTGACAAAGTAGTTTTGTATATGACTATTTTAATATTATATTGAAAAAATACATAATATATAATATAATTGTAATAAAACATCCTCACTATTAATTAAAACTTAAACTAACTTACTTAAAATTAACTTTATAACTTACATGTTATTAAAAAGTATCCTTTAAAATAATCCAGACACAAATCCACACACACAGTTAAATTTAACAATTTCAAAATAAACTTTTTAACGATTGCGAACTCATTTTCGCCCGCGCACGGTATATGTGGATGGTAGACGGTAAATGACCATATCACCTGTTCAACGCATCTTACGTACTGGCATCAAACAAAAAACGTAACAACGTTCACCGTAAAGTAAACTCTATTGTATATATATTCAAAAATTTTATTTATTAACTAGATATTAGATTCGAGCTGTATTAATCTTCAATCGTGGGATAAGCCCATGGATTCTTATAACCTGTACATCCCCATTCAAGTGTGATTTTTAGGTGAAACTAGTGACTCACCCTCGCTTCGCATGGGTTCATCCCTAGACAAACAAAAAAAAACTGTCCCTATATATATGTATGTAACAGTATGAAAAGTATCTTAAATGTTGACCTGGGATATGAGGTACCACCATGCAAAATTTCATTTAAATCAGTTCAACAGTTTCGGAGATTAGCCCATACAAACAGATAAACAGACAGATAAAGAAACAAAAAAAATGAAAAAAATCTGGATTTGTTCTATTTGTCTTCTTACACCCCCCTGCCCCGGTTTTTAGATTTATTTTCTATGTACAGACATTCGACCTCTACAGTTTTATTATTATGTGAAATAGTAAGTAATTAATTCGTAGCTACATACATCGTAAATTTTACTAGAATCGAAATCCTTCAAAAGTTATATTTTATCTAAGTACACACATAAATAAAATTTTAGTGTCTGTTTGTAAAATCAAAATAACAGCTTTTAACTAAATGCATATGAAATTATATACAGTACTAATAAGAAAAACACTATTTTTATTTTTTTGTCTGTCTATTTGTCTGTTTGTTCCGGCTAATCTGGGAAACGGCTGGAATGATTTTGACTGGACTTTCACTGGCAAATAGTTTATGTTATAACGAGTAACTTAGACTACTTTTATTTTATAAAAAGAATTAGAGTTCCGCTGGAAAAAAATTATAAAGTCGCTAGTAATCTGTCTAAAATTAAAGAGGTTAGTATAATTATATAACTAATGTAAAAATTAAAATAAAAGGAAAACTGGATACGTAAGAAATGACTGTATCAAGGAAATATTTTGATTAATTGTTTTTATTACTCGTAGTAGTGTAATTATTAAACTAACTTTGCCTATGATTATCCCCATACCAATTATTAAATATAAGAAATATCATCTGTACTAATATATAAAGCGGTAAAGTTTGTGAGTTTGCGAGTTCGTGAGATTGTGAATCTCTGGATCTACTGAACGGATTTAGATGAAATTTGGTAAGAATATAGTTTGAGACCCTGGGAAGGACATAGGATACTTTTTATCCCGGAAATCATCCCTTAAGGGGGTGAAAATGGGGATGAAAGTTTGTACGGGGAATCAACCTAGGGACGAACCCGAGCGAAGCAAGGGGGAGTCGCTAGTTAAAATATAAATCTGAATGGTTTTATGTTTATTTGTTTAGCGCACTAATCTCTGGATCTACGAGTCCGATTTAAAAAAATCTTAAGGATATTTATTGGGGAAGTTTATGGGCTATCTTACATTTCACTTCGACCAGAACAGAGTAGTTCAACAATATTATATGATTTTTGGTAATATTATAAACACGAAATATATTACGGCAAATGATCGATATTAGTAAATCAATATATGTGTAACGTAGTATCCGGTCTGCTTTTTGTCCGGATCACCAAATGATAGTGATGTTAGTTCCCGAAAAGTTTACTGCAAGACGAACAATATGTACTATATAGTTATGGGCTGTGAGTTTTTACACACACGTATATGGACTATTTTTAAGACTTGAACTTCTCGATATTTTTCTGTAACATTAGGCAAGTGGTAATCTTGTTTAAAATGATTTACATATAAAACTCTCATAAATACCTAGACCTAGATTCAAATCCTGATTTGATTTCGCTTCACTTGGTTTTCCCAGTGACTGAGTTATCACTGGGTTACCATTGTGTGCATAATTAAATATAAATAAATATGTTGGGACATTAACACAAAGCACCATCTAATTCCATGGTAAGCTACGAGGCTTGTTTTATGGATACCAGATAGTTGATACCCTACACATACAGAGCTTTAAACACATACATAACTTTAAACACATACATATTATATATAATTATAAATGATAACTGAAATACAAACATTCGTGTTCATGACACAAATGAATGACTCCAGCGGGACGCGAACCCGCAACCGTTGGCACAGCAAGTAGAGTCACTACAAACTGAACCAAACCTGTCATCAAATAATTAAGTAATTCGATGGGTGCCTGGAACAAGACCGCAATAGCCATAGTAGCTGTTTTCCGATTAAGCCATTTTCGTAATCTACGGACCCTATTACACCTTGTGGATTTTTTTCATAAATTAATAATGAAAACTGCCTGAGATAGCATAAGCAGTATGGATATTCTCTCGTTATTCCCCGTTCATCGTTCGAATTTTGTTTGCCGGAATAATCGTGCTATGTGCAATGATAAAAGTTTTTTTCAACCTTCTACAACTAACGGCCATTGCGGCTTTGTTCCCGGAAATAAACTTAGTATACCGATTCACAATAAACATTGCTGTACAAATATTTTAAATTTTCACTAGTAATAGTAATTATGGTTTTCTTCCATGAAATAAAAATATGTCGATTGATTTTCAATAAACAGTGCCATATGTATGTAATCTATGTACTGTTTTTCTCACATTAGTTTTTAAATACCAAAAGTGTGTTTATCAATATGCCTGCCTAAATGCCTGCCAGATAATATTGAATAAGTAGTTATTATATTATTATTGTTGTGACACATCACATAGGTGCATCTTAAAGTAATAAAATATTATATTATTATTATTTTTGTATGGTTAGTAAATGAAAACTACCAATCAGTATTTTTTTTACTTTTTAGTGCTTTTTTTAAAGTCGGTTTTAATTTTTTTGTTAAAAAGTTTTTATTTTTTCCTTCTTAGTGTAGACATAGTAGTAGCAAAGTGAGAAGAAAGTATTTTAATAAAATATTTTTGCTTAAACCGTTTAAGTTACTTTGATGCTAATTTTAATATGAAGACTGACGAACTAAAATTCACTTTTATTATTAACACTAAAAATTCTGGCTCTATAATCCGATTCTAACGAGTTAGGTTTGTCACATCAAACAAAATAAGCCGAAACTTAAAGTACTATTAGCCGTTACTTTACTATTAGCCGTTGAAGAGTTCCACCTATGCACCTTCTGGCCTTACCCGATCTACGGCCTTACTTATCAGATCAGGTCAACGATACCGAACCACTGCACTATCAACAGAAATAGAAGCACTTGCAAAGTTTCAAGTCAATATGACAATTAGACGTAGGTTAAATTCATCATTAGGTATTTTTCCACCCTTAGTGGTGTTATATTTTTTGAAATTTAAAAGGGACCAATCTGGAAGTATACACTTTCAAACAAAACAAAAATTGTCCAAATCGGTTAATAAATGACGGAGTTCTGAGGTAACAAACTTAAAAAGAAACATACAGCCGAATTGAGAACTTCCTCCTTTTTGAGGAAGTCAGTTGATAAAAATATCTCCATCAGAAATATTAAAAGTAGATAACCATACTATTAGTTTAAGCACACCCAAAACACAAAAATAAAATTAGAAATAACGAAGAAATTGGGTATTTTGTGGGTATAGAATTAAAATCCCCTCGAGAACATAACTTTCAGATTAATTATAACTCTGACACCACAAGTTATACGTTGAGTGTAAATAACCAGGAGAACAACGAGGGGTTACTGTATCAATAGAAGATATAGTACTTGCCGAAGATACACATTCTAGATTTAGTCTCTTGTCTATGTCAAGGTAGTGGTAGCACCATAGATTTGAAGATCTCGGAATTAGATACTACTTTAAAACCAGAGAATATTACAGTTTCCGACTCAAGTCAAACATTGTTATGCAATTTAGGTAGGATTTCAGAAGATAATGATTCTTGTTCTATCTTGAACCCCGTGGTCCATAACATCTCATCACTAATTCTGCCCTCTGCAAATGAACTACGAAATAGCACAATAAGCTATTTACAAAATATTGAGACTTATAATAATATTATTATTATGCCATTATTTGTCAGACGCACTTGCAATGAATGACATAGTTAGTGGCGAGAAATATAAAGTGATAGAGATGGATCAATCTGACTTTGTCGATATAAAAATACTTATTGAAGGCCGAAATTGGACGCATGACTCTGAGGGAAATAAAATATTGTGGTCCAATATTATGGAAGTTGTTGCGGGTACTCATGAGGGTATGCTGAACTTAAAATACAGTTTTGAAGATGATTATATTATGGAGTTCCACACGCGTACGGAGTTACACATACAGGGAGCTACAATGTACCACAATTGGTCGACGTAGTTATGGCCGACCTCGGCACCACTTCCAATAAAATGTAATAAATAATAATACACACTCGTCATCTACCAGCCAGATTTCCTACTCGAGACGCCCGGGTACGGTGGACGCACACGAAGTGGACGTTCACGAGGTGCACAAATACTCCGTGATGCTGCTACTCCTACTGCTGAAATTCCAATCGAATCCAAGCTGCAAAGGGCTTACAATGAACCATTTCCTGTGTCTCAGACTTATTAAGTCATTGTAAAAATTATGACACACCACGCCACTACCATGATTTTTATGAGGTTTTGGCATGCGAAACTGTTGAGGATGAAGTACTCGTAGCAGAACATTATTCCCAAGAAGACACACCATTTCTTTATGGATAATTTTGTTATTTCTTTTTGATACCTACCAAGATTGTAATACTTTAATACATTTTAGATCGTAGAAATGTAAATAACCTGAAGACTATGTTATTGTTCTGGTAAATAGGTATATTGGTATTTTTTCTTATGACTTAATTATGCTGTGTCCAAAACTTTAATTAAAAATAATAAATACATAATAATAAATAATTACGTTATATTCTAGATTGATTGTAGTCATTCCGAAACAACCATATTCATATAATGTACACAGCATTCACAAGTACATTTTCCAAGTCGATAATTAAATTCATGTAACATCACTGCAAAACGCTATTACTGTATTCGCCATATATCCTCCAGATCAGCGTACAACGTTGCAATAGACTATTGCTGTCTGATTGATTTTGCACTTTTTACCGGAATAAAACCACAATGGATTCTTACGGAAACGACATTCAATGTATGAAGCGGCAATATGATTTTTTACTTGTTTTTAGGTATATCCTTAAAATTATAAGCTTATGCACATTATATATCCGTCCAGAAAAAAATAACGCATCTTTTGATATATAAACCGTTTTGATGAGCCTCGTAGTTTAGTAATTATTCATGATTTTCACTAAATCTTTTTTCCTGTAAAATTGTATTTTGTCGATTGCGGCTTTGTTCCAATAACCCATCGAATTAATGATATACCTACTTATTTATATTTTTAGTCAATTCGAATTATAGTATATTTTTGTACTAAAATAAAAACAAATGTAATCATTTACCTACTCGTATTTTAATACAATATTTTTTCCTTCATTTTTCACATGATTCAACTTAACTTTAATAAATCATTTAAATTGTGGAAATCATCAAAAATATATTGTTCATTCATTAAGGTGTTCAGATGATTATATTATTTATACTAGCATTGCCCGCGGCTTCGCCCGCGTTCAGATGACCAAAAACCAAATTCTTAGGTTTTACATATTAGTATACTCTTACATTACAGTTTTTGTATATTTTCTTAGAAATGAGATATTTTCCCGCGGTAAAAAGCATCCTATATGTTGATCTGGATAACCAGCTATCATCATACCAAATTTCGTCAAAATCCCTCCAGTGGTTTTTCTGTGATGCGGTAACAAACAGACAGACAGACAGACAGACAGACATAAATTTCTAAAAACCATAGATTCGGCCTCTGTATCGATAATAATGCTTATTTCAATAAGATTTTCCAAAAAATATCTAATTTACAAATTCGGCTTAGTTACAATTTTATTAGGTATATGTAAAGATATTGTATATGGACGAATAAATATATTAAAAATAATATTTTACCTACCTACACATTTTACATATCTTACGTATATATACCTCGTTTTATTACAACTAAGTCTTTAAAGGTGACATAAACAGTAAATTTTAATGTTCTCTAACAAAAATAAAAACTGATAATATACAAAATGTTATTTCAAACAATGTACTAACACACAAAGTTGAATCATAAATATCATTATATATTAATATTTATTTTTTAAATACGTAATCGCTTAAGGATATTTTCCTGTGTGTTTTTGTAATTACACTTCTAATTGAAATGATTTGAATTCATTCAATAATTAAATAGCAACTTTTCCTATGACTATGTCTATATGAAATAAGTAAATTACCTTACACGTTCGACTCTTATTATGTAACTTATATATATAGTGCTTTATAAAACGTGGTATCAGGACTACTGATACTTATACAGATAATTTAAATAATATGTTCCTCCAACAAGAATCGAACCAGCGACCATAATAGCGAAGAGGTTTTATCTCAAGATTACGTAATATACAATGTCGTTTTAATTTAATGCAATCAATCAAAGCATTACAAAATTGCAGCTTTAAGCCGCGTCGACACGATCAAAGTCTGTTTTGACAAAGTAGTTTTGATAACTACTTTTTACTTTGAAGTCGGCGTTTAATCAAAGTGGACTTTATCAAAGAGAACTTGATTACAAAGCTTTTTGTCAAAGTTACTTTGTCAAAGCACATATTGAGCGTGTCAACAAGTATCCAAGTACACTTTGATCGAGGCTACTTTGTCAAAACAGACTTTGAGCGTGTCAACGCAGCTTTACAGATAAAATTAATGTCATGAAAGTTATTGTTCGCCATTAATTTAGTAACGATATAGGCTAATTTTATCCCGTTACATGAAATAACTTAAAAGGAACCTCATTATTATTGATAAAAGAAGAATGTTATTAAAAAATTTAAACGACATGTTTGGCTCAGTTTGTAGTGACCCTACTTGCTGTGCTAGCAGTCGCGGGTTCGAGTCCCGCTGGGGGCATTCATTTGTGTGATAAGCACGAATGTTTCTACTCCAGTCATGGATATTTATATTTATAATATGTATGTATTTCAAGTTATATATGTGTAGGGTATCAACTATCTGGTATCCATAACACAGCCCTCGTAGCTTATCATGGAACTAGATGGTGCTGTGTGTTAATGTCCTAACATATTTAAAAAAAACTGTATATTTATAGGCAGATTTTTTTGTGTATTATCAAGATAATTCAATTCCTTGAAAAATATAATTGTGAAAATAAATTCTTAAATATTTGCTCATACTAGCTTGAATATTTTGTTTATTGGCAGTTATAATGTTCTATGGAATTGCACATTTCAATCAAAGCAGCATTCAATCAAAGTTATTGAAAGAATACAGAGTACAGTTACTTTACAAGTGCAGATTAAGTACTTGCTTTAATAAAATGAATTCAAAATAGTAGCATTTGACTTAGTACCTATATAACATTTATCATCATGAATTGTATTATAAACCAATTAATAAAAAATATCTATCGGATATTCTATGACCCTGAATTCTTAATCGAAGGATGACTTCTTCGCTAAAACCATTAATTTCAGTGCCGCTCGATAAACATTTCTAATAACATTAATTGAAACACGCAGTAGAATGTCGAAATCTACTTAAATAATTGTTATTAAGTGTTATTTTTAAACGATGAATCTAATGAAATATAAAAAGGCAACATGTTTTCGCATTAGAAAGTTCATTTACAAAGCTTACTTTAAAGTTGAGATGGAGCTTTCGGATATTTTGTAAGAGCAAAAATATTGGACAACGCGTTTGGCTCAGTTTGTAGAGATACTACTTGCTGTGCCAGCGGTCGCGGGTTCGAGTCCCGCCAGGAGCATTCATTTGTACGATGAGCACGAATGTTTATACTCCAGTCATGGGTGTTTATATTTATAATATGTATGTATTTAAAGCTATATTTATGTAGTGCATCAACTGTCTGGTATCCATAACACAAGCCTCGTAGATTATCATGGAACTAAATGGCACTATGTGTTAATGTACCAACATATTTATTTATTATTATTTATTATAACTTGTATATTTGAGTAGGTTTGAGAAAAGCTTAAAAACTCACATGCAGAAGGCGACTTTTTTATATATCTAAAAGGATCGCAGTGACCAACTTTTATTAGATGGATAGAGATACTCGCATGTTGTCAGGTAATGCATAATATTAAATATAATACATATATTGTATAGTGGTCGCGATAAAGATGCATATAAAGGGGGCAATATTTTTACGGAAAACACTACATAATAAATATATACAAATAGTTACCTAATACAAATATTTTATCAGATGGGATTCGAACCGGCAACCTACGCATTCATAGGCTCCTCCCTTCTAAATACGCTAACAATTCGTCTCGACGGTCGTCTAGGAAAACCACTCCAAGATACACTTACTATATCTATTTGTGAAAATAATAAACGTTTGGACGATTCATGCTAAAATTTACCTCGCGCAGGAATCGTACCTACGACCTCTGGTCTATTATATAGTTAATTTATGTAGAACCTTAATACGTATATTGTAAAAAGTATCCTCTATTTTACTGGTTTGTTCGTTCTAAGGCAAGACAGTTTTTATATGCATATTAAATTAATTGATAAATTAACAGTAACCTTAGTTAATTTATTTACTACATATATTCTTACCAACAATACTAATTACCGACTATAATGTGACATATGTATCCATTATACATTATATTCAAGAAATATATTGCTTAATATATACATACATATAATAAAAATTTTTGGAAAATCTTATTGAAATAAACATTAGTATCGATACAGAGGCCGAATCTATAGTTTTTAGAATTTTTGTGTCTGTCTGTCTATTACCGCGTCTTAGAAAAACCACTGGAGGGATTTTGATGAAATTTGATATGGTAATAGCTGGTTATCCGGATCAATATATAGGATACTTTTTACCGCGGGAAAATATCTCATTTCTGAAAAAAAAATACAAAAACTGCAATGTAAGAGTATACTGATATGTAAAACCTAAGAATTTGGTTTTTGGTCATCTGAACGCGGGCGGAGCCGCGGGCAATGCTAGTATATTATATTTATTATATACCTAAAGCCATACTTCCATACTTACTTACTTACTTTACTAATATTATAAATTTGAAAGTAGCTCTGTCTTACACGCCCGAACACTTTCGATATAATTTGGCAAGGACATACGTAGATTGCATCCTGGGAACGGATATAAGCTAACTTTGATTTCCGCCGCACTTACCAAACGAAGCCGCCATAAAAATTAATAATAAAATACAATAATAAAATTATTATTATTTAATTCTTTTTTATATTTTATTTTTGAATATTATTTTTTGTTTAGAAGGAGACAAAATATTGTAAAATTAGGAATATACTTAACTAGCGACTCACCCTCGCTTCGCTTGCGTTCGTCCCTATGTTGCTTCCCCATACAAACTTTCACCCCAATTTTTACCCCCTTAAGAATGATTTCCGAGTTAAAAACGTTTCTACGTCCTTCCCAGGATATCAAACTATCTTTTTACCAAATTTCATTTAAATCGGTCCAGTAGTTTCGGAGCCTATTCGATACAAACAAACAAACAAAAAAACAATTTTTTCCTCTTTATAATATTAGAATAGATTGTATGATATATATCCTATATACCTACTGTAAAAATAAATTTGTCATTTTGTTACGTTATTTTTCATTTACGCAGCAACGAAAAAATATATTAATGTAAATTTCTAGAGACAGTTTATATGATAAAGAGTGTTGTAGAATATTTTCTTTTCAGAAATTAAAGTTATGAAAAAGTGACCAATCCATTTAATTATTTAAAAAAATTAAAAGTAAAAGATAATGATAATGTTTTTTGCAAATATTTAACATGAAGGTATACACGTAGCTATCGGATTTGGAAAGGTTTTTACTCCAGAGGTCTTTCAGATTATCATGTGACCCTTTTTATAAAAGCCGCTTATCCCCTTCTCATATAGAATACTCGTACATACTCGTATATGTTAGACGTCAGGTGGGATACGGAAAGCTTTGCAATTCATGAAATGAATTCTATATTCGACTAAAACTTTCCCGTGTCTTCGTCTCAATTCGTGGTGATGTCCACTATAACTTTCCATAGCTTATCTATACTAATATTATAAACGTAAAAGTTTGTGAGTATGGATGTTTGTCACTCCTTCACGCCAGAATGGCTGAATGGATCTGGATAAAATTTGGCAAAGATATGAGATAGATTATAGTCTGGAATAACACATAGGCTTTTTATCCCGGAAAATGTACGGTCCCCGTGGGATAGATTTGTGTTTGTTCTTCATACATCTGTTAAGTTAATTTTCCCAAATCACATTAGAGTTTAATAGTTACCTATACACCTACATATTAATAGAATTTCGTTATCGATTCCATGGTTTGGAGATGAAAACCTAATAAACAGACATGGGTTTTCGCATTAATTATATTAGTCATGATTAGGTAAATAAAGATAAAAAAACTTAAAATAAGCAATCATGGGGACCCTCGACAGAAGTGAAAACTTATAACTTTGGAATAACTGTGTTTTTTTTTAATTTTTAAATTAATTTTGTATAAATAATTAAAATTTTATAATTTATAAATTAAAATGATTATTAGCCTGGTTTTCACATCCATTGGCACTCCGAACAATAATAACTTACATTTTGATGTAGTTTATTAATTCGTAGAAAACAAGTAATCAAAACATATGACGCTGAGCGTCGCCCGTAAACTCGTAAGTCTTGCCCCTACAAAAAATCGCTTAATGCGGCTAAAGAAGTTCACTTCAACATATTACTATGACAAGTATTAAATACTCACTATATTATATTGTTTCGTTCTGTACGTTCGTGGATTGGAAATTAAAGCACGTCTTTAGCACTACGAATGTTCTATTACTTTTGATTCACAAGAATAACTTATGGCAGTTCGCAAATACACGCAGTACGTACACAGTTCTGGCTGAAAGTCTCTGAGCACTATTTTTCACCACTAGTTACACTGTCACTGTGACTTTACCCCACTTTTCTACTTTTTCGTATTTCTTCTCCTTCTTCTCTTAGCTCCGAAATGCAACTGATCTCTAAACACACAGCCGCCCCTTTTATATTCATTAACAAAGAACATTCTAGCATTCGAAATTTCTAGTAAATTCAAATTCCTTTCTGAATTTTCTAGTAATTTCGATTGCTTTCTGGAAAATGTATTTGTCCTTCTCTTACACACGGCACTTTATAATTTACTGTTTTTATCGTTAATTATCATGTGTGTCTTAGCATGTATAAAGCATGCTTCAGATGTGCCATTTTAAATTATTATTGTGGCCCCTTGTAAGACATGCTCATTTCGAGCATCGTTGTTGCCGTGATACTTATCCAATCGCTCTCTATGTACAATGCTAACTGGTTTCCGGCGTATATTGTACTCGAAAAGTGACATTATTGATCTTCGTATAACATTATAGGGCCCCTTCCAACTGGGCTGTAATTCTGGGGATTTGCCTTTGCGTCTCACTGGGTTATGAAACCGTACCAATGATTCTCAAAGCTCGTCTTTGTCGCCTTCCGGTCGTAACGGATTTTCATACCTTCACTTGCTTGGAGTCCTGCCTCTCGTATCTTCTCATGAACATCAATCATCTTCGTTCGTAAGTCACTGACGTATTCGGTTATGTTACTATGGGTATCGATACAAAATAGTCAGAGCATAGATAGGTTGGACTCACCAATACTCTTGTTGGGACTACCAAGTTGAGTTGAGTTTGGGAGGGGGACGAAGATATATGATTTAAATCAGGAGTAGATTACAAAGGTTGGGTGCTTGAAAGAGTTGGAAGTACTCAATATGTACATTGTACTGTGTTACTCATGACTTTTCCCACGTTGGTGAAACAGGAGCACACTCCTCGCCAATGTATCTATTAGAAGGTGACTCACCAACTGTCAAACGTTCAATTTAAGAATGTTAAAAAGTCGGAAGATCAGTTTTTTTCATAACACAGTGCTTTATCATTGGAACGAAGTTTTAATGCGGCTTGCGGTAGGAGTTGACAGGTAGAAATCGTAACATAACGAAAAAGTGTTACAAGAGTTTGGTTCCATCCAGCATAGTTCAGATGTTATCACCAAAAGGTGACCGCCATATTTGTTAGTTAAATGTGATCGATGGTATACTCCCGTCAAATAAAATCGTTTTTCAATAACCAACAATTATTAAAAGAGAATTAAATTGTCTAATTATTGCAATTTTGTAATGGAGATTTAAGAAATGGAAACTGCAGCAAGTGTGTAATACAAACTTAGAGTAGTGTGTTAATAAAATTTTATATTTTGATACAAGTATTTACTGTTTCCATACGTTTAATGTTATTTGAATGTTAATTATTTGCTATTTATATACATTTAAGTTATCCTTGTCACTAAAGTGCCCATGCTAAAGTATTATATCCATGGAGTGTGCCTATAGACAATTTATATCAAATTATTTATATCAAATTATTAATAGAAGCAAAGGCGTAAGGAACTTCATTCCTGACGGGGATCCCCCGACCGCTTATATATTTTTTTTAATTTATATATTAAAATATTCTGTGAATTATTTAGAAATAATTATTTAAATAAATGATCATGGCTTATACGTCACATCAAATAAAAATAATAGCCTAAGTGGTCCCTACACAAGTCTCGAATTCCAAGCAAAAGGTACAAATCATAAATATAACTGAAACACTATTTATGATATATTAATTATACCACATTATTATCAATCTCATCTGGTTATCTTTGTGTAAAAAAAATGTATTGGAAGTTTTTTTTAGGTACGCATAAGACTATTTTTTTTTTTTGATAAAATCGTTTATTTAACCTTGATCTAACATTATACGAGTATTTTAAATTAAAATGAAAGGTGTCTTATTTTCCTGCATCTTTGGTGATGTATATTTAACCTTGTCATATTTATAAATCTGAGAAAATAATATAATAAATAATGGAGTAAAGGAATGTTCATCTCATTTGTTTTTCATAATTAAAATCAATAATCTCTTCTCGTATCGAAATAGCTATCGTCGATAATCGTAAATCTTATAGTTCGGGAGGGCTTTGAATTTTCTATAATATAATATAATAACCTAATCTATAATATAATAACCTAATAAGTAATCAAAATATACCATAGCTCTACCTCTCTACCTAGAGACAAGGAAGGTCAAGCTCTGGCCTCGGCAGGTTTGTATCGATGACGTACCGTCACTTGACGGAACTAACGTTCACGGATACGTCGGTCCTTGAGTTTTTTATGTGTATCGATAATTTTAAAGTAATTCACTTGAGTATTTATATTATGAACATTATTATTAAATCTATAGCTTCACACGTTTCCATTACAGTTTAGACCATCGAACTTATTATTGAATATCAAATCAAATTAAACTATTACACTTTGTCCAAATAGACTTTTACAAGGGTTTTATTCATCAGCCAATAGGTTAAAATTATTATACAGTAGTTGCATTAAAAATTTTGTGTATATATTTTTACCTGTTAATCTCCGAAACACCTTAATTAGAGCGGAATGGGCTACCGTTAATCTCAGAAAGAATTGTCCCGGCGTAAATTATAAAGTACAAATGACTTAGGTTTTTTTAAAGGATTAGGATAAGAACAACAGTGTTTAAGACGAGATGACACGAGTGGAGTCGCGGACAAAGGCCAGTATTTAATTTAAATTAACGTAAAATAATTTCAGGCTACCTTGAACGATGTGTGTTAGTAAAAAAATATATTTTCAACTTAAAATATCATTACATACATATTTAATGAATGCTTATCTCATAATTAACTTTTACAATGAGATATCTCTGAATATTATTTGCACAAAATTATCTCACGTGTAATTTAATATAAATGTTTATTGTAGGAAAGAACGAGATAATTTGGAAAAATCGTAGGCAGATCTTATCTCGTTTTGTGACCTTAGGAAGTATGGGACATTTCCATATGGAAATACAAAGTTGTATCTGTAACTATCAAGCTGTTAAATATTTAATAGGTTAAAGCTATATATTATGTTAAGTCATAAATATATATCAATCGCTGGTATTTTTGAAAGATCAAACAGTTTTTAAATTCAAATTCAAGAGATCGTCTAAATTGGTATGGACATGTGAAGTGGAGGGTTGAAACGCATGTGACGAGAAGAGTGATGGAAATGAATATAGATGGATGGAGAGGTAGAGGAAGACCAAAGAAAGGGTGAATAGATTGTGTGAGACAGGACGTGAAAGAGAAAGGGGTGAGTGATGAGATGACGAGTAAAAGGGAAGATTGGAAGAGTAAATCTTAAGGCGCCAACCCCAAGCAACTTTGAAAATAGGCAGGGAGAAGAAAAATAGCCTATACTGTTATTTATTAATAATATAATATTACTAGCATTGCCCGCGGCTCCGCCCGCATTCAGATGACCAAAAACCAAATTCTTAGGTTTTACATATTAGTATACTCTTACAATGCAGTTTTTTATATTTTCTCAGAAAAGAGATATTTTCCCGCGGAAAAATATATCCCACTTATATGTTGACCTGGATAACCAGCTATCATCATATCAAATTTCACCAAAATCCCACCAGTGCTTTTTCCGTAATGCGGTAACAGACAGACAGACAAAAATTTTAAAAACTATAGATTCGGCGTCAGTATCGATAATAATGTATATTTCAATAAGATTTCCCAAAAAATATTTAATGTACAGATTGGACTCAGTTACAATTTTATTATATATATGAATTTAAGTTTGTACGTTTCAATGTTGGGGTAATCTCTGAAACTACTAATCTGATTCTGAAATTCTTTCTTTAATAGGAAGCTACATTATCGATAAGTGCTATACTATTTTTATTCAGATTAAAACATGTTTACATACTGAAAAAATTGGCCATTAAATTGATTTATTGATGAGCGCTGCTTAAAAGGTTTGAAATAAAGCAATAAAATATACGGCAAAATACATATGGGGGCCAAGTACTATTCATATTCAGTCCTTTTTAACGTCCCACTGCTGGTGTGGGCTTCCCTTCAATACGAGGGGGATCAGGTAGTAGACCACCACGCTGGCCAAGTGCGGCTTGGTGGACTTTAGGTGTCTTTCAAAAACTTGTTAGGTTATCTCAGACATGCAGGTTTCTTCACGATGTTTTTCTTCACCGTAAGACAAGTGGTAATCATATTTAAAATGATTTGTAGGTACATGAAAATATCAAAGAAATTTTGCGGGATTTGAACCCGCTTCACTCTCGCTTCTTAAGCGAGCGCGTTAACACACAGCTACTATTCGGTAGTTGTTAGTAAATGAATAATAAATAATTTTATTTTAATCATTAAGTAAATAAATATGTAAAAAGCATTACTTTTTATTATTAAATATTTATATTTCTTTTAAAAATGAACTGTCATCTTGACTTTCATAATGTTTGATTATGTGACCTTGCGCTATGACTTTTAACATTACCGTGTGAAATAGACTACAAGTACGTAATATATTGACGAGAGGATATGTGAGTATTTATATGAAATACAAGCAGAACCCGCGGCTTCAGTTGCGCTAAAACTAAAAAAATCTCTAAAAGGGTAGTTTTATACAAACTTTCATCCTCTATTTTACTCCCTTATAGGATGAATTTCGAAAAATGCTAAAACCCGTATTTATTTAATTTTATTGAAGAGCATTAATACCAAATTTCAAGTAATTTTGATATATTTTTTTTATTGTATTATAATGTGTTTTACCGTGGGAATCAGATAATTTCCCGCGGTGAAAAGTAGCCTATGTCACTCTCCAGCCCTCCAACTATCTTCACACAAAAAACCACGCCAATCGTTCACTCCGTTTTGACGTAAAAGAAGGACAGACAAACAAACAAAGAAACAAACAAACAAACAAACAAACAAACAAACAAACAAACAAACAAACAAACAAACAAACAAACAAACAAACAAACAAACAAACAAACAAACCAACACACTTTCAAATTTATAATATTATAGTATGGATTATGAATCATTAATAAAAATACATATTTATTATTTTTATTAAAACCACCTACGAGTATTACTCAGAGTAATGCAATAAATATGCAATGCTCTTATAAAATAAAAATCATATTAAATTGTGTGAAAAAATTATCAAATATTAAAACCAATGAATGATAACTTAGTAGCGTGTATATGTTCTATTACGTCGCAGGTTACTAATTCGATTCCAGTACGAAACATTTTTTTCTATGTACCATGTAGTAGATATTTTGTTGATCTGATCACAACAGGTTGTTTTTATATTGTGAAAAGCCCAAAATGTGTGAGACACGCTATGCTCTTAAATAAAACTTCACAAGTGAAATGCATAATGAAACAATGAAAGCTAATTAAATGATGTTACGAGCTTTTTTGTAAAAAAAACCTTCGTTTTAAGGTGAAAATAGAACCCACGACCTCTAGTGCAATAAGCGAAGCCTACCAAGTAAAGCTTATCCTCGTAATAATAAACAACATACTTCAAATATTAAATATTATCTCACGGGATTAAAATTTAAGTTTTTATATTTAATATACCAAAACAGGACGGCAATTAAAATTCTCTTGTAAGATTTACTCGAAAATCGTCGCACTGTCGCAACTTTTGGCGCCAACATTGTAAAACCATGTTTACAATGAAATGTTTATTCAAAATCAGTTGCCGTTCCTTAGTCTCGCTAAAATTCAAAAAACGGCTGGACCGATTTTAATAATACCTTTTTGTTTTATTTCGTGAGAGGGGGTGGTTTAAGTGTAAAAAAAAACAGAAAAAAACAGCTGAAAAATCGAAAAGTACAGAACTGTTTATTTTTTACCTATGTATATATTTTATATAGTCTATCTATTCCATACTAACCATCAAAATTTACCTAGGGATGAAACCGGGCGAAGCGAGAGTGAATCGCTAGTAACAGAAATATATACATAAGCTTTCGCCCATGATTAGGCATGATATGTCAAAATAGCTTATAAATCAACAGAGATAGTGCTGCTTTTTATAGGTAAACAATATTTTCAAATTGGCTTAATTGTAATAGAGACATAACTGTGCAAACTATCGCACACTACCTATACTCTCACTCTAACTCTTAATAGAACTAATAATCTTTATCGAGTCCTTACAACTACTTAGTTTTTTTTGAGAATTTGGTGTTGATGATAATTTAGAATACTGTACCGAACAAAATATTTTTATTTATATGGAAGATTACATAGGACACAAATTACACAATATATGTATGTATGTAGTGTGAAGTAAAAAATGTTGTTTTTCTTTTCATTTTAAATAGAAAATTTATCAAGACATTTTAACATTAGTATGTACTATTCTTGAGCTTAAATTAATAACCATAATAAATGCATGTCGTAACAAGCAAAACTCTTATTCAATATGTCAACGTATATTCCTTGTCATGATTATGTCATATCTGTTTGTTTATAATTTATTTATATATTCATATGGTTTAAAAATATCAATAATTTGTGTTAAAAGAATCAATTGGAGAGAATAGTGATAAAAAAATTACAGTAGAACTTGAGCGAAACTGATAAAATTAAACTATGTATTTAATATTGGTCAAAATTCTTATAAATACATATTTTAAAATCCACATTAATCCATCTTGGTGTTCTCTAAACCTAATGAGTCAGACAGCAGAATATTCAATTTTTAGTAGTTAGAGCCTTCCATGTTCATTGTAGTATTTGAATCTTACTTGTACATCCATGTCTATACTAATATAATTAATGTGAAAGTTTGTTTGTTTGTCCTTCTTTCGAAATAGAGTGACGGATTGGCGTGATTTTTATGTGGAGATAGTTGGAGGACTGGAGAGTGACATAGGCTATTTTTTTTCGCAGGAGATCATCCATCTCATTCCTACGAGAAAACAACCCAAATAAATTTTATGATAAGAATTACTTGAAACTTACTATTAATACAATTAAATACGTGTTGCAGCATTTTTCGAAATTCATCCCATAAAGGGATAAAATAGGGGATGAAAATTTGTATGAAAACTACCTTTATAGTTTTTTTTTAGTTTTAACGCGAGAGAAAGCAAGCGAAACTATTTTTTTAAAGATAATTAGGAAAACGGTATAATTTATGGGGAGAAATCATATCTATTGACCGAATTATAAGAAATGTATGGACATTTCTTAAGATTTGGTCAATAGATATGTATATTGTGTACTGAAAGTAAATAAATATTAAGGTTGTACTCTGCGCAATTTATAATATAGAATTTACCCAAAAGATCTATTTGCTAGCGCACGAATTGGTCAATATCAGTAGAGACTAAATAATACCTTTTTAATTTGGCTTTTATAAAAGTCAGACATTCCCAAAACATAAATTAAATTATAACTTTAATTATAAATTAAATTACCAAAGGTTTTTTTAATATTTAATTTAATGATGTTTATTTTTTTTAATTTAAACGTAAAAGGACTACTTATGAAAAGTTAGCACTTTGTGAGTTATGTGAGGTTATTTTTAGGGATTATTTTTTCGCTGTTTGATATTTCGCCACGCTTAATTTTTTAAATTGTCTAAGTACTTGAACCTTTTTTATTAGCTTTTCAATTCAAGGTCTGGAGAGTCAATGAGGGAATTTAATATATTTTTTTTAATTAAAAGAAAGCATAAGATGTTTTAGGACAAGGAATATTAAGCACGACTAAAATAAATACTTATAAAATTAGAACTCCATAACATCGTATTATAATGAAAAAGAAAAAAAAATGAGTCTTATTATTACAATTTTCATTAAAAAATGATAGCTAAACTAAAATAACACGTTGAACACTGTCTATACTATCATAATATTTTAAAAACTTTGAAAGTTTTGATAAAGAGAAGTTACACCAGTGTAGAAAGGACTTAGTACTTAACAGTATGCAAATTTTAAAGTTTCGACTTAACCGTAATAAAAAGAGCTTAAACTATTATGAAACTTGAAACCGAGAGTAATTCACGAACAATAATTGTGTCTTGTACATATTGCACGCCATCACTGGATGTACAATCTGAGTTCATATGATATTTTGTATTTTTCTATATGATATTTGCTTTTCCTCACAGGGAAAATTAAAATATATAGGTTAGATAGGTAATTGATATAAATTGAAACAATGTGTAGGTACTTATGACGAAAAGCCGTGCAAAGATATTACAAAGTGAGAATCCAGACGCAGTTCCGACTGATTTACATTCCGAGGTAGAGAGTGCTACACTTTTGTAAGAGAAATACTTGAGGAGTGTTTTTTTGCCTAAACAAGAACTCGAATCTTAGGATTTTTTTTATTATGTTGCATGTATGCAAATGAATCCTCCCAGCGGAACTCGAACCCGCGACCGCTGGCACAGCAAGTAGGGTCACTACAAACTGAGCCAAACGTGTCGTCAGATTTGCAGCCGGATAGCTGTTGGTCTTCCAACCGATGAGATAGCATTAGCACATTGTATGTTGAGTGGTTATTGTATGTATGTATATTGTCTTAGCCAGCCAGACATTTGTCAAATCAAAAAATAGTGACCCCATAAATAAAAAAAACATCAAAATCGGTCAAGCCATATAACAGGAGAAAAATTACGAGCTCTTTGCATATAATGGTACTGTTCTATACTATAGATAAAATTTAAAATAATACTTGAAACAAATAGACATTACTATCTTAATGAGTAACTAAATAATGACACTTAGGATAAGTGTTTACAGGAAATCAATCTAAAACTCAGGTATTCCCGATGAGAACATAAATAAACAAAATTGCAGAACCCGTCGATTCTCGCTTTGACCTCATAGTTTTAGTACAAATTGAATAAACGTGTTTGATGGTTTGTACAAAAAAAATAAAAACCGCCGCAACGAACTTTTTTTTAAATAGAAATATGACATTTCTATACAAAAAGTATTTATTGATTTAAGCTATTTATTTATTAGCTACTTTTATTTGCGGGAAGGTGGTTGTTTTTTGCTAATAATTCTTCTTTTTAAAAAAATACATTAAGTTTTAAAGAAATTGAGAGTTGTTATATTTCTTTTCTAAGTCTATGTTACATAACTAAGGATGACTTATTTTAAGAGAATAAATAATATAATAAAAAATGTGTTGCCATTAAATAAATCAATAAATTATCTCAGCACATCAGTATCATCAGCACATCAGTATCTTTTTTATCAGCGTGACTTGTTTTACCAAAAAAGATACTTACTCGTAAAAAGCTAATTAAGAATAAGGCAACTCAGTGGTTTTTTTGAAGTCGGTTGAAAAGTATCAGATACTCGATGATATTATATACTAAAACGATTACGATTATAGCAAACGGATTTAGCGAAATCGATGTGCGCGTTTCACGCAATAAGTACTGAACCGATTTTAATAAAATTTTGCGTAGTGATAAGTTATTGCTCGGGTCAACATTTAGGATGCCTTTTACTACAGGAAAATCTTTCATTCTCACGGGAAAACACAATAACTGGTTTTATTGAGTTGTTCTTAGAAATTTGCATGTCTAACACTGTCTAAACCTTTAGAGACACATCAAAATAATGTACTTTTTTGTTACTTTTATCTTTCTTGAGAGTCACAAATTCTATTATCGCATGGGAAAAATATTTGTATTAGATAAAAATATATATTTCAGCTCTGTAATGACTTAACAGATTTATATGACATTATATGTGCGTAGATACTTATGTGGAATAAAAACTTTGGCAAACCCGTCGATTCTCGCTTTGATTTATTCATATTATTTTGTACCTGTAAGAACTGAGCTAAATTTAAAATAAAATACCCTATTTAATGCATAGAAAACAAGCAAAATACGTATATGTACCATATTTTTGTAAAATAGGCAAAGTGGTTTGTTTACCCTTGAAAAGATAATAATCAGAAAGATGTACAGATAGAAAGATACTCATTACAATATATTATGTATAGATAACTTATCGTTGGACCTAATCGACAACTAGACAAATCTATAAACTAGAGCTAGATCCGGCTTCGATTGTTTTTTTTTTATTTGGCATTTCCGGCAATTATTTTTTCACATATACAATATTTTGAACTCGTTGTGCCATATTCGATTGAATTACAAAAAAACCTTCGTCAAGAAAGAATGGCGTAATTAAAAAAAGAGTCATGAGGATTGCCGACCGAAGCGAAAACATAAAACTGTAAACAAACAGTTGGTTTTTTTGGATATCCAAATTAATTGTTTGATTTTTAATTAAAATTTGTCAATTAAAACTGTTTACATTTATCTGGTTTTGACATCTATCGTCACTCTGAGTGTTAGCGTTAACACATCACGTGACCATGTCGATGATGACTTACGAGTACATGAATTTACTCCCCACATAAACCTGCCTATAGAAGTTTTCACTTCAAAACTTCTTAGTTCATCCATGTCGTAAAATATGCTGACAATATTTAATTACTTTTGACCCAACGACTTTGTCCGAACTTTAATAAATAAGTCAGTCCTCTAGACAGATTAGAAATAGTTATTTTTAGTTATTGTACCTATAATGTCTTCAGATCCACAGGCCTGGGTTCGAGTCATGGGTTGTGCCAAAATATTCGATAGATTTTACTGTTAGGAAAACTAAGTAGTTGCCCGGAGTTGAGAAGTCAGCGGTCTTTACATCCCAGAACCTTGAAGAGCTAGTTAGGCTGTCAATTTTACGTCTTATCTTTCACCGATCGTATCGAGCTGTCGTCCCATTCGAAATGTGAGGATTTTTTTTTTATTTATTTTGACTCCGGAGATGATTACATTAAAACAATATTTTTAAATAAAAACACCATGTAAATTAATTCTAAATGCATTACATTTTAAGGTACATCACTCATTAATGCTTAAGTTAATAATTTATAGGGCTTAAATGTAGTTCACAATTTTAACAAAAAAAAAATAACATTAATTAAAATTAAAATAAAAGTGTTAAAATATTATCAACTATTAAATATCATAAAGTTTTAAAGCATTATAATTTCTTTTTAAACATCTCTTTTCGAATTTTTTCGCGGATTTATTTTGACTTTTGGCTGCCGACGCTTGCGACGTCTCAATATAAACTTCTTAAATCGATATGGAATTAATTAAACATAATTAATTATAAAAAATAATTTAAAAAAAAAGGTTAAAGGAAAGAAGAGTGCACTTGTATCTGTGCATACACTTGTGCACTTATATACCTCGCAGTTTGTTCATCGCTCAGTGACATTGGCTGCCGTACGTACGTAATGAAGGCAATATTTTAATTTAGTTATTTTAGATAATAGTATGATATATATATATATATGTCTCTTTTCATTATGAATTCCTTAACAACTGTCAGCTCTATAAAAGCTTTTAAAGCGGCATGCATATCTTCGCATCATAATTCCTGCTTCCATATTTCCCATCCCAAAGCACGTGCTGAATATAAGTAAGAAATAGCGCTATTAAAAATAGCTTGAAACGACTCACGTACCAATTAAATAATTCCGACATAAACGTCTGCTTAAGAAAAGGATAAGAAAAATGTGACATTGTTATACAATTTATATGTTTGTTAATAAATTAATATATATGTATGTGTGTATATATATATATATATATATATATATATATATATATATATATATAATTGTATTCTTTCAAAAAGACTACTATAACATATGTAGATAGACTTAAAAAGTAAAACTTTACCTAAAAACAAAATTTGCTCAAAATCGTTAGAGCGTGTGTGTTATGCATATAATAACTGCCTAAAGTATTTGGGTGGAATTCATAGTTTGACGACACGTTTGGCTTAGTTTGTACTTGCTGTGCCAGCAGTCACGGGTTTAATCCCGCAGGGGGTATCCATTTGTGTGATGAGCACGAATGTTTGTACTCCAGTCATGGATGTTTTTATTCATAATACGTCTATATGTAAAGTTATATATGTGTAGTGTATCAACTATCTGTTATCCATAACACAAGCCTTATAGCTTACTATGGAACTAGATGGTGTTGTGTGTTAATGTCCAACATATTTATTTATTTATAGTAGAGATAGTTAAATTAACCTTCAAAATTGGAAACGAATTCAAGATGTTTACATGAAGACTCACTGTCTCAAAAGCCAGTACTAAAACTACCCACTAAAACCGAACGGAATTTTCCCCGTCTTAATGGGTCGCTTTAAGCCAAAATAACAAAAATAACCTATAAAGATTTTTTCAACATTTTACCACATGAGAGCCAAAAAATAATATGTTATTATAAAAGTTTAAAATAACAACTTATTTAACAAAATACAACAAAAATTGTCTAATTATAGATCATTAAATATGTGTAATACTCGTGAATAAGAATATTTTTAATTACTTAAACTAACATTACGGAGGTGATGTTTCCTGTCTACCGTCCATATAAAAAAAAAAAAAAAAATCATTTTGGATGTTGACGAATGCGAAACGATCAAAGTAATATATAAATGATATCATACTATAATAATACTAATATCCACTTTGTCTAAGAATCACGTGGAGTGTTGTTTGAAATTCAAAAACAAACTTGGACGTTTTTTACTAATTTCTTCTACACATAACTATGATAAAAAGTAATGGATGTGGAAATTTTAATATTAAATATTTTAATAATACAGTACAACAACAACAAATAACAATATGAGGACACACACACACACACACACACAATACTTGGCTTGTCTAAGCGATTTGTAGTTTCATCCTGAAAGGGCAAGTTCAATTCATTATTACAAGATACTGGGGCCAGAACACTACTTGGAATTGCACGTTACTTTGGCCATATGTAAGCATTTCGATTTAATTCATCAATTATTGCATACAATTTAATTTTCAATTTTGATTCAATTTTTTTTGAAGTAGGTACGCTATTTTCCTTCCTTACAATTAGCCTTTATTGTACAATCTCATTAGATTAAAGAACATCATATATATGTAATAGTTATGCGCAATTTTGTCTATTTCTGCATATATTTTGATTTTTAACGTTGAAGTTGAAGTTGCAGTAGATATGAATTACCAGTAAGATTTATGCAAAATATACTAGATATGAAATTTCATAAAACTTATGAAAACTTTTACAAAATAGACTCTGTAATGCTATCTTATCTAAACTCCAGCTTTTTACAGAAAAAGGGGATGAGCTGACATTATTTATACTCTAAGTACACGCAAAGTAGTAAAAATGTGAGGCGAATATAAATTGTACAGTAATGTATATGAATGGTACCTACTGTCGTTTTTTGTGTAAAAAAGATTAATCCTACAAAATTTATATTACCCAAAATACATCTTTATAACACCAGTACCTGAACAACCGAGCTTTGCCCGAAGTTTTTGGCCAAAAAAACATTAAAAAACCCAACTAAAAATTTAAATAAATACAAAAAAAAAAGTAAAAACTTTTATCTGACCGGGATACGAACCCGGACACCTATGGTATACAAACTTACGCGTTAGCCGCTTGAACACGATGCTTATGTACTAGCATGTGAATTAGCGACCATATTTTGCGTGGAATAATGCGAAACAAAATCGCATGAAAACTCGAAAACACGCGTTTTCCCAACAATAAAACTAATCTTGATCGATTTATCGCCCCCGAAACCCCCTGTGTACTAAATTTCATGAAAATCGTAGGAGCCGTTTCCGAGATTTAGATTACATATACGAGTATATATACAAGAATTGCTCGTTTAAATATATTAGATATAACTTTGCTAAGGATTTTTTTTGCTATACTTTACATATACATAGATTTTATTTTTACTATTAAAATTTCGAGACTTTCGAATTACCTGAAATTTTTCCTTTTGCATACGTTTAAGCCTCATTCACCCCTGAGGAGTTGAATTTTAAAGGACTCTTCCTTTGTACTCGCTACGTCATATGTATAGAGAAATTTCGTGCAAAATTTCAAGTTACTAAATTTAAGTGTTAGAATTTTTCCATTGACATTTCGTCTACGGCGGTTCCAAATAACTTAGCTATTTGGTTTTCCCTATGTCAAATTTATATCTTTTAAGTAAAGGAGATAGATAAGAAAAAGCTTAGGATAGACAAGATTTTTGCAAACAAAGCATTTTAAAAATTTTCGGAATGTTACATTAAACACAGGTATAATCTAATGGTGATATCTCACTACACCCCCTCCCCCCCTACTGTTTTGTGATTTTTGTGACCCCCCCCTCCCCTCCTCTCCCCCTTTTCGAGCCTCGCGTGATTAATGGACGATCCCTAAGAATAAAGTAATCTTACACAACTACAAAGTAGAAAAGAAAGGCTTAAAGAATATTTTGAAAGATAATATTTATCTTTCGAACTCTATCTTTTGTGTATAATTAATTTATATTTTTTAATATTACCAGAAAATATGTTATCTGTCATACTATAAATTTAATTTTTCATTTAAACAATTTTTTAGCGCATTCATGAAATTCGTAATTATTGACATAAATCGTTATATTAATTCGGCTATTTACATTTAAACAAACGCAAAACCATGAAAATAAATATTAATATAATTATTGTATAGTACTATTTCATTTAAAATTCATAACGCGCTTTAATATTACATAATAATATTTATACGCCTTTATTTACCGATATAGCAATAACGTTTAATGACTTAATTTAAAGAGTATAAATAACGTTTTAAGCCGAAAACAAAAGAATATTTTTATCAGATATTTTCTCATTTCCATTTCGTGTTAAGACAATAAATAATTATAGCCAGTTTAAAAATTTTTGTGAACAGCGCGCGTTTAGTTTACTATAATATATAACACTCTTCAAATGAATCAAATTAGACTTAATTTGAAGGTTCTAGAAGGCAGAAAAGCCATTGAATATTTTCATATCCTACTTACCGGTTCCATCATTAAATCAGCTCAATTTTGTCAAATTGATGATGTTCATGTTTGATGATGAACGATTCTGGCCACGGCGGCCAATCTCATTGAGACTAGCCAACTGCGCAGGAGATATTATAGTGCACAAGTGTACGCGCAGACACAAGTGCACTTTCTATTCCTGTCACTCTCATACTCCGGTGGGACGACTGTTCGAACAACCAGTGAGAGTTAAGGCGCAGGACCGACGGCTCTATGTGCTTTCCGAGGCACGGGGATGAAACATCGCCAACTTCCCAACTCCGGACTGTTATTGAGGCTTACTATACAGAAAAACTCAATAACTAAACTTGGCCCGACCTGGGACTCGAACTCAGGACCTCCGAGTGTGTAGCCATACATGCTAGCCACTACACCACCGAGTTAGTTTTGTCAAATTATTGTTTTGCAATCCGAATTTAGCGTACAAAGTTTCGAAGCGATGATATAAGAAGGCTAGAATGGGCTTCGAAGATTTCTTTACATAGTTAAATGTAAAATGATTAAAAGCATATTAATGTCAACTAAATGCTAATAACAACCTATAGGTTAGAACTTATAAGTTCTTCTAAGATTGGTTCAGACATTCGGAAGGTTAGCAAGTAAAAACAGACAGGCAGATATAAAGGCTTTTATGTCACACCAATAACCATACAAGAGATACTTCAATTTTAAGTACAGTATAGAAACAATCTTTATCATTTCCCTTTTGTACTATAGACAAATATTATAAAGAAATTATTGATGTTGTTAGTATTGGAATATTATTGTTCCATAAAAGATCAAGCTGATGTCATTCATCACGTGTAGTATCGTATTATTTAGTTTTTTATAACTGAACCTTATACGGTTCAATATTCTGATTCTAACAGTATGCTGACATGAGAAAACGTATTAAACCTATTTAAATCTATACTAATATTATAAAGAGGTGAAGTTTGTGAGTTTGTGACGTTGTAGGGGGTAATCTCTGGATCTACTAAACCGATTTAGATCAAATTTGGTAAAAAAATAGTTAGAGACCCTGGGAAGGACATAGGATACTTTTTATTCCGGAAATCATCCCTTAAGGGGATGAAAATGGGGATGAATTTTTGTATGGGGAGAATCAAACAAAATGGGGTGAGTCGCTAGTATTTAATATAGCGCTTAATTGAACAAAATAATGGAAAATTTATATTTTATACACATCATGACAAAAACGTTTAAAAATATCACACTTGTATATTAAAGTCTGAAAGGTTTATTATCGTCATTATTTTTTTAACATATTGAAGTATGAGAAAACCCACATCTATTTTATGATACATTATACAAAAAAAACTATAAAAAACTAATGATACTTCATTTACATACTATAGAAATAGGCATGTATTACTTACTATGAATTAAACATAACTAAATTTCCTTTGAAAATTGTAGATGTAAAAAAAAGCTTGTGTTCGGTAAGCTAATAAAGCTCGTAACTGTTTTAGTCCTTTGCTTTAGATAGACAGGCGAGTAAAGCCGTCGGTAAAAAACACATCAAAAAATATTTTGTTTACAGATATCGTGATTGGCAAAATCTTCAAAAAATATTCTAGATTAAATATTCTATATTAACTTTGAATTAACTTTGACGGACTTGTTTGCTTTTTCTTTTGATCTCTACAAAATATTATGAGGAATAAAAAGAAGCTTTTAAGCTTCGCATCCTAATTTTCTTCAAACTTAAGTATGTATGTGTGGTCAATACATTTACGGTCAATGAATAGTAGTAAAATAACTAGTCTACCAATAATTCTATTCTGTGAGACGACACGTTTGGCTCAGTTTGTAGTGAACTACTTGCTATGCCAGCCGTCGCGGGTTCGAGTCCCACTGGGGGTATTCATTTGTGTGATGAGCACGAATGCTTGTATTCCAGTTATGGGTGCTTATATTTATAATATGTATGTATTTAAAGTTATATGTGTGTAGTGTATATCAACTATCTGGTATCCATAACACGGTCCTCGTAGCTTGCCATGGAACTAGATGGAGCTGTGTGTTAATGTACCAAAATATTTAAAAATGATAACTTTTGTGTTATTAGATAGCTCATTGCATGGAAAAATACACTAATAGAGCCGGAAATTTAAATACAAAATTATTAAGAATAGGTAAAGAACCGCTTCAATTTTATGCAGAATTTCATTTAAAAACATTTATTACACGACTCTTAAGGTAAGTGTAAAGTCATAAACTATTAGAAAACGATATTATACCAATATCTTTACACTACTAATAATAAAACTAAGTTATGATAAATGGATGACTAATAACTGCGAAATGTAAATAATATATTATTTGTAACAATAAATACTTAAATGATAAAAAAAGAGTTTTAATTAAATTCATTTAATATGTTTAAAATTTACAGTATTTAAAGCGAAAATTTAAGAAAAAATACATAGAAAATTAACTTACATACACCCTTGTATCACTTGTACTCGTAACATATGCAAAATTCCTCTTAGTCACACCAAAACGTAGATGTTAGGAAAGCAGATGTGACTGGAAACGCGTCTAATTTGCCTTTTAAAACATACCTCGTTAGCATATTTAAGTGGAGGAAAATAAATGAAATACTACAAGAGAACATAATTTAAGAAA
Source organism: Brenthis ino (assembly GCA_921882275.1). Taxonomy (NCBI): domain Eukaryota; kingdom Metazoa; phylum Arthropoda; class Insecta; order Lepidoptera; family Nymphalidae; genus Brenthis; species Brenthis ino. The sequence goes on along the minus strand of OV170230.1, from coordinate 3,581,128 downwards.
ATTAAATAAATTTTATTTTTGCAACAATTTCTATTAGGTACTTTTTCTTGGTTTTTATTTAATTTAAAAAAAAATCGGTATTTTTTTTATATATTCTTCATTTATTGTCTATACCAATGTCCTTCCTAACGTAAATAGAATTAGATCTTGCTGAGATTTTAGATCTAGATTAGATTTTGCTGAGCGATAGTTTTTTAGTATAAGTATTTATAGTATCGGATATTATAGATTATCCTGTACATACACATATTTTAAGAAATAATCTATTGGTTTTTTCAGGATTTAAGATGAGATAATTATTAATGCAATAAAGGAAAATTTCGATCATTCAGATTCATTAAATTAATAGAACCATTTTGTTGTTAAATAGTAAGAAAACCCACATTTCATACAAAAACTTACGCAAGTATAATGTAATATATTTTCAAGCATATGTTCCGACATACAATTTGCAAATAAGAAAAGGCAGTGACCCCTCAATTGAATTCTTGCCACCAATTTTGAAATAATATTGTGTGATGAGTAAGTGCAAACTTTGTGGAAATGCATTTTTTATTAAAATGCATCAAATTACAGAAATTTCTATTAAATTATATTAAACTAGCGGCTCACCCTCGCTTCGCTCGGGTTCGTCGCGAGGTACGTTTTAAATAGATATAAATAGTTATTAGCCAGCGTTAGCCATATAATTTTTTTTTGTTAATAATATTGACAAATATTGACATTAATATTGATACGATTCTAACGTCACTCAATTGCCATCAATGTTTTGCCTTCCCGGAACCTCTCCACTAACGCTTAAACTTTATGTTATGGTATTAAAGTTCAAATTGACTTTTAAGTATTATTACGAATCTTTTGTATGGGAGTATAAAAAAGTGTTGTTTTTAGACTTTTTCAGGCAATTTTTTAAATTTTTCTCTCCGTAAGAACCATCCTCGTACTTTAAGGAATATTCTAAAAAAAGAATTAGCGAAATCGGTTCAGCTGCTCTCGAGATTTGCGCTTACCAACACATTCAGCGATTCATTTTTATATTATAGAAGAAGAATAATAAGGCAGTGGTAGCCCAGTGGTAGCGCACATACCTACTTGGAAAACCGAGTGAAGCAGGTTCAAATCATCTCACACCTCTGATATTCTGATAAGCGAATAATTTTCAACATGACTACCATTTGCTTTACTAGGAAGAAATACATCGTAAAGGAAGAGGAAACTAACATATGTGGGAAAACTTAACAATTTTCTGAAGACTATGGCCTGATAAACGGACGTTCGTGCCCACCAGTGGGACGTTATAATAGCTGAATACACTTAATTATATAAAATTTTTGCAATCAAATAATATATAGGTAATTATAAACAAAAGAAACTTAAGTAAAATAAATTTTAAAATGTTATAGGTAATTTAGAATAATTACCGTTGCAAAAAACGTCTGTAAGCATGCACCGCACAAATTAACTCATTAACTATATCTTTATTATCGTAACAATATATTATTTATAACAATGTCACGTACGACTGAAAAAAATATATTTTTCAAACGAAAACGTAAAAAATATTTAAAGGGTCCACCTTGCAAATTTTTCTCTAAATATTTTAGGAGGTAAGTTATTAGGAAATAGGTATAGTTATTGAAATATATTTTTAGATGTTTAAGTATATGTTTTATTGTACTGCAATACGTAGCCTGTGTCTATTAAAATTTATCCAAATCCGTCCAGCCGTTTTAGCGCAAAGAACTAAAAAACACACCCATAAACTTTGGAATTTATAATTGTAGTCAAACTGGCAAATCTTTACATAGTATAAAATGAAGTCGCTTCCGCTGTTTGTTCGCTTAGATCTGTTAAACTACTCAACGGATTTTAATGCAGTTTTCAGCAATAGATAGACTAATTCACGAGAAAGGTTTATATGTATAATACATGCATATTATAGTACAGAAAAGCAGAGAAATTCAAAGATTTGTATTTCATACTAGCAGTTAAAACGTACCTAATCATTAAAATAATCCTTAAATACGAGGGAATGATCGATTTTTCTAATATTAGTGGTATATGACACATATGTACATATCTTGGTGTTTTCTATGAATACGAAAATAGGGCTGACTCTTCATAGGTAAGTGAATTGAAAGATCTAGTGGAGCGTCTCAGAAATCTTTAGATAGGTTTCCAGGATATGGGAGATTCATAATACATTTTTATTTATGTCAATACGGTAGAATGTGAGTTCATGCCGCACTCGAAGGAGCACATTAACATATAAATCGAATGCTATGTTTACTAGCTAAAGACAAAGTAAATAAAAACATACAAACATATCAAGTTGAAAACAGCAAGCTTATAATATAACTAGTCTAAGTCCGTGGCCTCGCCCGTTTAAATGGATAATTTGAAAATATTCTCCGCAGGGCGATCGGTTGAACGGTGTGGACATTGCACATGCATATTGGATAGTATAAAATCCTTCTCAATGTGTTTTTTCCCAACACTTTATAAATGTTAAATTTCAAAGTTTATTTAATCGGTAAAGAGTTTAAAGATTTAGGTACAATTGCACAAGCGAAAACCTAAATTTATATTGATATATAAAAACATAGATACTGATTTCCTAACAAATATCTCTTAAAAAATGGCGTCGACATTATACGTTGAGTCAAACCAAAGAATAAAATTCAAAACCGAAAGTTTTAATTATCTAAACACGAATTCGAACTTACGCACACCACATAAACTACTTTTTTAAACCAAACAACGTGCGCTTTAATTTTCAACCGACTTCAAAAAGGAGGAGGTTCTCAATTCGACTGTATGTTTTTTTTTATGTTTGTTACCTCAGAACTCCGTCATTTATTAACCGATTTGAACAATTTTTGTGTTGTTTGAAAGTGTATACTTCCAGATTGGTCCCATTTAAATTTCAAAAAAAATACCACCCCTAAGGGTGGAAAAATAGCTAATGATGGATTTAACCTACTTCTAATTGTCATATTGACTTGAAACTTTGCAAGTGTTTCTGTTTCCGTTGATAGTACAGTGGTTCGGTATTGTTGACCTGATCTGATGGTAAGGCCAGAAGGTGTATAGGTGGAACTCTTCAACGGCTAATAGTAGATACTTTGAGTTTGGGCTTGTTTTGTTTGATTTGACAAGCCTAACACGTTATAATCCTTACCTCGTCTACTACTGTCTACACTAAAAAGGGAAAAATAAAAACTTTTTAATAAAAAAATAAAAACCGACCTCAAACAAAAGCACTAAAAAGTAAAAAATAACTGATTGGTAGTTTTCATTTACTATACATACCTAATCAAATATTTTCGAAGTCGGTGTACTTTGGCTAAGTAATTAAAGCCGACCTATTAAATACATACCTAATCAAATATTTTCGAAATCGGTGCCAGCCCATACAAAGCAAAGCACACCGACTTCGAAAATATTTGATTAGGTATGTATAGTAAATGAAAACTACCAATCAGTTATTTTTTACTTTTTAGTGCTTTTGTTTGAAGTCGGTTTTTATGTCATCCGAAAAGCAACGAACAAATGACATTTGAAACAAGCGCTATTCAATTTCGATTTGTGCACTTCTTTTTGGCGACACGTTTGGCTCAGTTTGTAGTGACCCTACTTACTCGTATTGTACTAGCGGTCGCGGATTCGAGTCCCGCTGGGGGCATTCATTTGTGCCATGAGCATGAATGTATGTACTTCAGTCATGGGTGTTTATATTTATAATATTTATGTATTTAAAGTCATATATATGTAGTGTATCAACTATATGGTATCCATAACACAAGCCTCGTAGCTTACCATGGAACTAGATGGTGTTGTGTATGAATGTCCCAACATATTTATTTATTTTTGAAGACACTTTTGATGCCCTAATTGTATATCTTAAGTTTTTGTGTATCAATGCTTACATATTAATTTATATACAATAAATATAGCTAGTAAAAGATTTCTTATACATCACGGGTTCATCCATATGACATCTCAAAAGACGTTCAAACGCAATACACGTGTCCTCAATCATTTCCATAGTAGTCTGAATCGTGACCGATAACATATACGGGAGTATGAGTCGGCGTATTATACTCGACTATCGCGGCTAGGTTACGTCGTCAATTGCACAAATTGTCTGTTAGTATAATCCTAACAATCATCTTGACATTCCTATTTATTCCCACGTTCGGGATTTAGTGTGGGTGTAGAAGAACATTAGGTAAGATATAGATTTATCAAAAAAGTAGCTCTGAAAATAGCTAAATGCTACATTTATAACTATTTTTAGAGCTAGTTTTTTATTAGATACACATGTAATTATATATCTATATATTGCCTCGGTGGTGTAGTGGCTAGCATGTACGGCTGCACACTCTGAGGTCCTGGGTTCGAGTCCCGGGTCGGGCCAAGTTTAGTTATTGAGTCTTTCTGTATAGTAAGTCTCAATAACAGCCCGGAGTTGGGAAGTTGGCGGTGTTTCACCCCCGTGCCTCGGAGAGCACGTAAAGCCGTCGATCCTGCGCCTTAACTCTCACTGGTCGTGTCGAGCAGTCGTTCCACCGGAATATGAGAGTGAAAGGAATAGAGAGTGCACTTATGTCTGCGCGTACACTTGTGCACTATAATATCTCCTGCGCAGTTGGCTAGTCTCAATAAGATTGGCCGCCATAGCCGGAATCGGCCAGGAGAACATCATTATTATATATCTCACCTAATAAAATATTCTAGCAAGTTTTCGATTTTTCATGTGAATTTCGCCAACCTGCAATAGACCAAAGTGGTGGAATATGGCTTGTTCGCCTCTCATTGAAGGGAAACTCAGATATCAGAATACAACAACAACAATAAAATATCGAAATAACTAGCTCTATAATAATTTAATAATAATTTATTGTGTATAAAATCATAATATATTGGGAACTATTTCAAAGTTAAAATGTGCGAAATTCTAAATAGTGGGAAAATTTCGTTGACTTTCGGAAGAGATAAGTACCTTACCCTTATATTACTATTATTTAAACTTACATTAACTAGTATAGCATTCAATAACTGTACGAACAAATAAACGGTAAGTAATTATTTGTTAACCATACTTTTTTTTCTTTTTTTTGTGTCGGTGTTTCCAACATTTTTTTAAAAGAAAACTTGATTATGTAAATTGGCAATATGTTCTAATGACTTTGTCTGTGTATTAATTTCCAAAATAAAAATTATCCTATGTGTAAGTTCAAGACATGATCTATATCTCTATGAAGGTCAATCTATATAGGTTTGGACATAAAAAGAACAAACACACGAACAAACATTCGAATTTAAGTGAAAATATTTTATACATATACAACGTCTACAACTATATTATGAGTAAATCGCTATCGTAGACCTTAGCTCTAATTAATATCAATCTGCCGACGTAAGCCATTCAAGTTCATTGTTAAACCTTGTACTAATATGGCACTGTCGATAGCTTCAAAAGTAATCTTTTCTTTATTTATCAACCTCAAAAACTATCTATCTATACACCTATACATATAATAAAATTGTAACTAAGCCGAATCTGTACATTAAATATTTTTTGGAAAATCTTGTTGAAATAGTCATTATTATCGATACAGAGACCGAATCTATAGTATTTAGAATTTTTGTCTGTCTGTCTGTCTGTAGGATACTTTTTACTGGGAGAAAATATCTCATCTTGCAATCTCGCAATAATCTTGCAATAAGGGGTCTATTTTTAAAATAGGCCCCTTATTACCTTTCATGATCATCTACCCATTATTCAGTTTTTCACCTGCGTCACGGTATTGTGTGGCGATCAGGCCAGCAATTGCTTTCATTGTATTGCTTGTTACAGTATAAGTTGAAGGTTATCCTAAACTGCACACCAAAATAGATTATAATAGCACAGATCATGGAAAATTATAAATATATAAATAAATATGTTGAGACTTTAACACACAGCACCATTTAGTTCCATGGTAAGCTACAAGGCTTGTGTTATGGATACTAGATAGTTGTTATACTACACATATATAACTTTACATACATACATATTATAAATATAAACACCCATAACTGGAGTACAAACAATCGTGCTCATCACACAAATGAATGCCCCCAGCGAGATTCAAACCCGTGACCGCTGGCACAGCAAGTAGTGTCACTACAAACTGAGCCAAACGTGTCGTCACTATTAGTGTACTAACAACTTATCCTCGCATCGCTCGAATTCGTCTCTAGTAAAAAATAAAAACAAATCCATCCGAGAATTGTACATTTTACCGGGATAAAAAGTAACCAAATTACCATTGTGCTATTCCAGACTATAATCTATCTCTCTCCAAATTTCATTCAGATCCGTTCAGCGGTTCTGGCGTGATTGAGTAACAAACATCCATCCAAGTTTTCACATATATAATATTAATAATGGGATTATGATATTTGGTCGCTCTTTATTCTAACTATGGTTTAAAGAACTAACATTTTATAAAAGAGAAGAGAGTTATAGAAGTTCTACCTTTCTATTATTTTTGCAGAAAAGAAAAATACAGATAAAAGGCCATAACTAAAACACCAACTTAACAGTATCTGTTCTATTCTTTGAAGTTAATGTTTTTCTTGAATTTATGTTGATACTTTAAAGTATATCCTTTTAGCACTAAAGTAGAAATATGTATCCCAATTTATTACAACATTCTTTGAATTCGGGTAAAAATTCGTTGCTGTTTCAGCAGATTGTCTTGATTAAGGACTGAAGTTAGAAATAGAAAAAATTTTTTTTTTGTTTAAACAAAAATATACTATATACTGGGCTGCAATTACAATAAGCGATCACTTACAATCTTTTATGTTTTTTCCGTTAAAAACATGCTTTATTTAACTGAGAAGTAAATAGGTAACTATTGTTATTATACAGCGAAGTGAATGAAGGTGAGTCGCTAGTTTTTAATAAAGTTTTTTTTATTACAGGTATCTACTAACATTTCTAATAAGAATCCCACTTTGTGATGTTTAAATATTTATGACTCAATCAAGACCGTTTAAGGGTAAAAGAGCAAAAATAAAATAATAATAATTTATGTATAATTAATGGTCATCCTGTATCCTGGGGTAACAAAAAGAATAGTAATAAAACTTGCCCGTATAATGTATACTATACTATATCCATACTAATATTATAAATGTGAAAGTGTGTTTGTTTGTTTGTTTGTTTGTCTTTCTTTCACGTCGAAACGGAGAGACAAATGACCGTGATTTTTTTGTGTGGAGATAGTCGAAAGGCTGCAGAGTGACATAGACTACTTTTTACCGTGGGAGATTATCTCATTCCCACGGGAAAATACGAGTACGTTATAATACAACCCAAAAAAAAATATTTACGATCAGAATTACTTGAAACTTGGTATTAATGCTCTTCCATAAAATAAAATTAAATAAACACGTGTTTTAGCATTTTTACAATTCATCCTATAAGGGCGTAAAATAGGGGATGAAAGTTTGTATGAAACTACCTTTATAGATATTTTGTTGTAGTTTAAGCGCGAGCGAAGCCGCGGGTTCTGCTAGTAATATTATAAAAACAAAGAGCATATAAGGACGCGGCCGAACAAAGCGTCGATATTTGTATATAAAAAAGATTACTATTCTAAACAAGAATGTTCTAATAATATCATTACAATGTTAAGAAGTAAGAACCATTGAAACTTTAATAAATGCTTTGTAATGAATGACTGACTGACGGATCAACGCACTGCCTAAACCGCTGATTGTAGAGACCTGAAACTTGGAGGGTGTGTTCTTTGTATGACGTAGGCATCCGATTAGAAAGGATGTTCTGAAGTTCTACCCCTTAGGGGATGAAAAAAGGGCCAAAGTTTGTATGGAACAACGTAATTCCTTGGTCCAATCTACTTCAAATTTTGCATAAACATTCTTTAACAGAATTGGTGGAAGATGTGCTTCGTCGTCGTATCGTATTTTATTAAAATTCATCCCCTAACCATGTTAAAAAGGGTTAGAAAGTTATTTTGGGGGTGATTTGCTTCGAATTTGATATCAATACAAGGAGTATTGGTATCAACTTCTGCTAGTATTAATGCTCTTCAATACAATTAAATAAATACATGTTTTAGCATTTTTCGAAATTCATCCCTTATGGGAGTAAAATAAGGGATGAGAGTTTTTATGAAACCTAAATTTTTAGAGGTTTTTTTGTAGTTTTAGCGCGAGCGAAGCCGCGGGTTCTACTAGTAGATAGGTAACATTCTAAGAAGCACAAATAAAGCTTACATATCATATTACGACCATGAAGTCTTACAAGTCATCTTACAGTCTTACAAGGTATTCATCAGCGCATGCTATCTATTGAAGTACAGAAATTGATTATGTATGTAATATGTATGTATTCAGCCCTCTTTAACGTCTTACTGCTGGGCACGGGCCTCTCTTCAATACGAGGGGGATCGTGTCATAATCCACCGCGTTGGAGAAATGCGGGTTGGCGGAATTCACATGTTTTTCAAAAACTTGCTAGATTCTGTCAGACATCATGATTTCCTTGTGATATTTTCCTCGATAGGACAAGTTGTTGTTGACATACTGGAAATGATTCGCACATGAAAATATTAGAGGTGCGAGACCCGGGATTTGAACCCGCTTCACCTGTTTCTCAAGCGAGCGCGTCACCGCTGGGCTATCACTGCTTTGAATTTAAAATTGATTAAGTAATGATTAAATGTACTAATTATAATAGGATCAACTTTAACCGTTGTTTTAAAATAAAAAAGTGTATTATACCTACATAAGTACATTTTTTGCTGATAATATAACTTCTAGATATGAGAGTCTCTCTCTATTTTTATTGTTCAAGAAATAAAACTTTTAAGTTACGTAAAACGTAGCTTTAACAGGAATCAGGAGATGTATAGTCGATATAAATATACATCCTGTTCAAATTGAACTTTCCACTGCTAGCTTAGTAAAAATACTTAGTTTGTGATTTTAAGGTCTCACATGACTTGTCTGAGGCAAATAATCTTAATATATAAAATTCCCGTGTTACAATGTTGGTCCGTGATAAACTTTATTTGATTTTAACATGATTTTTTTTTAATATGTGATTTTCCCTAAGCTACCACAAACCTAAGCTACACATTCTACCTTGAAACTAAAGAAAAAATTTATAAGTGTGCTATAGCGACTCGTGGCCGGGTCTGCTAGTTCATAACAATATTATAAATGTGAAAGAGTGTTTGTTTGTTCTTCTTCCACATCGACACAGGGTGTAGATAGTTTTAGGTCTTTACCGCGAGAGATTATCTCATTCCCATGGGAAAACACGTAATAATACAACCGACAAGAACTAATCATATCTACATATGTATTATAAAATATTATATATTCTATCTACTCCATACTAAAGTCTGTTAAAACTTAAAGCGTACTTAGTACGAACCTGAGCGAAGCGAGGGTGAGTCGCTCGTAGATTATATTTCGCTACAAAAGTACAAATTTGACTTTTAAATACATTATATTTAGCTTCTGCTTTTTAAGTAAAGCAATAAATATTTCCTCACACAAGTTTTTCATAACTATTTTTGATTTGTGTAATATACATACATATTAATTATTTTAACCCTAGCGACTAGTATTTACCAAACTTGGCTTCTTAGTTATCTGCATTACAGATTTTACAATAGAGCAAAATCAAAAAGAATCATAAAATACATACGTTTCTTACAATTGAAAGGACCACTCTTAATTTTCTGTTTCTGTTCTTGGTATCGTGCATTTATAAGATTCAGAACTTTTATACTTTAGGCGGACATATTGACAGATTGATAGCGTAGTATTTGTTATTGGATTCCGGTTGGAATTTCTGTGTTTGGACCTTCAAAATATATTGAATTTAAAATTGTTCTTTAAAAGTTTAAGGAAGAGTTAAATATTTTATATATTTGTATATATAAAATATTAAATGTAATGTAAATGTATGTATGTTTGTCTATTAGTAGAGACAAGTGCCTTCTTATTACTTTACTAAGTAATTTTTGCATGGAAAAATATTATATTTTTGGCACATAATGCAAAGAAAGCCAATCAACTTTTTAAGAAACTGCAAAAGTAGGTTGAAATCAAATATTATTAGATATTACTGAAAAAATTTCATAAACCCAGTTTGAATATAACAATATCGCCCTAAGGCTATTTTAATGTAAAACAATATATTATTAATTAATGGTCCCTCAGAACCTTTCTTCAAGAAATATATTCTATATAGTAAAAAAAAATATTTTTAGAAATTTAATTAAAGTCTATTAAAAATATTTGTAAACGATTATTTTTTCGAAATTATAATATTGGAAGTACTATATAAAATAAACCTTTTATTTAAAATCGCAAATCTAGCGTATATGGTAATATTTGGGTCTCTGAATCGATCCTTCTGAGAAGGGTAAACTTGACTCCATGGTAATGAGTTAACACGATCATATGATGGAACTGGACTGTTTTTGTAAAAGTCCAGTTCCATAATAAGATGAGTGAGAGATGAGAGAGTACAATGAAATGCTTTTTAAAAAAAAACAACACAACCAGACAAACAAACTGTTAGTAACAAAAACTGTATGGTACACACTTAGTTGTAATTCTAAACAAATATTCGAGATATATCTGCACGTGATCAAGATATGTGAGATAACAGCATCCATAAAATATTAACATTTCATACATTCTAGTGTTTTATTTTTATGTTAAAAGTGCATACGGTTCCGAGGAGGAGGTACACGCTATTAAAACGTGGCATGTATTTATAAAAACTATTTTTTAAATGATTTTGGGCAAAGTTTTTCTAAGGGTTTTTGCTACATTGCATATAATTGAAAAAAATAAAATAAAAAAAGAAAATATTAAAGTGGTATATAAAAATTTCAAGTGAGAATATTGAAATTAAATATATACATTTTTAATTTATATATAATAAACATACCTTTTTAGTAGAGAAGTTCGCTGTTGATATGTGAAATTCGTTCAAAACAAATGTTAACAAAATTTAACTAATTATTGTATTACACGTAGCTAGAGGCTATTGAGAAACGAAGCTTCTTCTTGAAAATTTTCATCTTCCTCTTCACAAACGGATCCACTGTGAAAGGTTTCAGCGACAAAAACCTAATTATAACTTCTATAGACACGAAAACTACATAAAAATAGAAAAACGCGGTGGGATTGAAAATTTTGAAACACGTTAGAGGAAACACGACTGAGTGTTATTTATATTGAAAGATTAGCCTTTTATTGGCGTAATGCGTAAGTCATGCCCACGCTCTCGCGACACGACTGAGCGATCCTTTTCGAAGTCAAATATTCGCCTTAATAATTTAAGACCGGTGTATACGATATAGGGTTTGTATGTGGAACTCGGTGTCACTTAACGTGTAGGTACATCCGCGACAGGAGCTATATAGAGACGTTGTTACCCGACCTTTAGATAAATGATAGTGTTTTTTATCTGTTCTTGTTTGACATCCTCTTAGTTATTCTTATCAATGTTAAAATACTGCTTTTATAGATATCATTTAGCTCTAGATATTCAGATTTTGTTTGAGGTACACATAATGACGACACCTTTGGCTCAGTTTGTAGTGAGTGACCCCACTTGCTGTGCCAGCGGTCGCGGGTTCGAGTCCCGCTGGGGGCATTCATTTGTGTAATGAGCACAAATGTTTGTACTCCAGTTATGGGTGTTTATATTTATAATATGTATGTATTTAAAGTTATATATGTGTAGTGTGTCAACTATCTGGTATCCATAACACAAGCCGCGTAGCTTACCATGGAACTACACTTACTTACTGTAGATGCTGCTGTGTCAATGTCCCAACATATTTAATAATATTTATCTTGACACACTGATTAGTCTAATTCAAGTAATAGTTGTATTAGACTATCAGTGTGTAGTGTAAGTTAAAAAAATATTTATGTAAATTGATTCACGATCAGCAATGGTATCGCATACATACCCACAAAAACCAATGTCTCGAATACCTCCTATTTTTTAAAGTCGGTCAAAAATAAATATAATTAACCTGTGTTTACCTATTTCTTGAACTTACACTGAAAAACCAACCTTATCATTGCTTGTAAAATCGAAAAACGTATTATCAGCTCCTTCGAATATCCCGATATACGATTTATAGATGCGTATCTCAATTATTTTATTGTACACTTAGTACGCCTACATCTTAGTCTTTGTTCTGTGCCCGTTATAGTAGAAATTTGTTCGGTCAGCAGCCAATTCCTGGGATAGTTAACAAAAACATACACACAAAAATGCAATCTATTATTATATACGTATAGGGACTATAATTGCAATATCAAGTTAAGTCCTCTTTAACGGAATAAATCGATCGTCTGGACGGAACACTTATAATTTTGTTTCATAGTACTCATTGATTGCAGTTTATTGGAATTTTATCCGCATCTGATCATGTGGAAAGCTTATTTAAAATATTTTAATACTAATTAATAATTATAATTAAACAATGTATGCAGAGCTCTTTTCTATACATAATATAATAAAATTCTAACCAAGCCGAATCTGTACATTAAATATTTTTTGGAAAATTTTATTGAAATAGACATTATTATGGTTACAGAGGCCGAATGTATAGTTTTTAGAATTTTTGTCTGTCTGTGTGTCTGTCTGCTACCGCATCACGGAAAAATCACTTAAGGGATTTTGATGAAATTTGGTATGATGGTAGCTGGTTATCCAGCTGGTTATCCGGGTCAACATATAGGATACTTTTTACTGCGGGAAAATATTTCATCTCTGAGAAATCAATACTAAACCTTAAAACGTAATTAGGGATGAACCCGAGCGGAACGAGGGTGAGTCGCTAGTTAGTAAATAAAACTTTCACCTTAGAAAACTGTGCTGGGTTAAGAACTAAAACAAACTAGGGACATGCCTCCCAATACAAACTTTTATCCCCATTTTCACCCCCTCAAAGAATGATTTCCGGGATAAAAAGTATCCAATGTCCTTCCCAGGGTCTCAAACTATCGTCTTACCAAATTTCATCTAAATCGGTTCAGTAGATCCAGAGGTTACCCCCTACAACTTTACAAACACACAAAATCTTATACTAGCGACTCACACTCGCTTTGCTCGGGTTCGCCTCTAGAAAACAAAAAAAAACTATCCCTCGGGAGCCGTATATTTTTCCGGGATAAAAGTAGCCTATGTGTTATTCCAGACTATAATCTATCTCTGTGCCAAATTTCATCTAGATCTGTACAGCCGTTCTGGCGTGAAGGAGTAACAAATATCCATACATGCTCACAAACTTTGACATTTATAATATTAGGTAGTATAAATGTAATATGTAACATGTAAAGTAATATTTTATTTTTAAACATAAACGCTTATATTTTATAAGGTTCAACACCGCAATTCAAGATATTTTGTGACACGAAACGTAGTGGTATTTTATCTATATAATACATATAATAAAATTGTAACTGATCGCTGTCTGTACATGGAAGATATTTGAGAAAAACTATTATTGGGGATCTTTATTAATTACAAAACAAATTATATTAAAACATTAGTATAAGAATCATTAGGGAACAAATATGCAATGAGAAAGAATTAGTTATTTTATATAATATATGATTATTTACTGTCTGAACATTAAAAAAAAAATTTTTATCATTAAAGAGATTTAAAAAAAAAAAATTATTTTACTTTTAATATTTATTCAAAGCTGTTGCTAATGATATTAGTACTTAGCACACTGATAATAATAGTTTAGTTTGTGTATGTGTTGTTTGTTTTGTATATAAATATTCACTTATGAATGTCAATATTAACGCAATATATCCCAAGACAATGATTTTTTAGAAATTTTGTCTGTCTGTGCGTTTGTGAGCGCTAATCTTAGAAACGGCACAACTGATTTCAGTGCGGTTTTAACTAATGTATTGTGGTAAGCTTCAACTAATATTTTGTATTTGTTCTATTTCAATCGGTTCATAAATAAAAAAGTTATGCCAATTTAAAAAATCACCTAGGGGCGAATCTGAGGGTGAGTTGCTAGTTATATAATAAAGTCTAAACGAATAAATCGGTCACGTGAATAAAGTGTTTTCGCATTCCATGAGAATTATAACAGTACATATATAAACTTTTTTGTATAGAAGCATGAATAAATAAAAATCGTAATACTATTTTATGAATATATTTATTAAAGGGTTTTATATTTTCTTTTCGGTATAAAAGAACTTTCATAAAATTTTTGCTAACTGTTACAGTTCATATAGGTATAGAAAGCACAAATCGCTTATAATATGGTTTATTTTATTTATTTTTAATTTATGACCTATGTATTTTTCCCCGAACTTTATATTTATGTTTTCTTATTACATAAAATTATAAAAAAGATCGATATTTACTCGTAAAATACAAAATTACGAAACGCAGCGATATTGATTAGTAAAAGATATTTTATTGATAGATTATTATTTTTATTATTTAGTCTACACGGATTTTTTCTTTATTTTTTTTTACGGGACCGTCCTTTAAACATACAAATTACCAATATATGCACAAATATGATACGAGTAGGTGTTATGATTACAACTTATACTCAATTAACGAAGATGTTAAATTAAGTAGTTACATTCTTTTTTTTTAATTATTGGGATAATAAATACAACTTTATCTGCAAACTTTATTCATGTATTTAATACCAAAGGGACTTGAACCTGCTACCTACGACATTCAAATACTTATATCCATTTCACAATAACACCAATATAATCGACATTATAGTAGTATAACACTATATTAGTAGTATTTGTAATTAAGTATGTACCTACATTTGTTTATTTTCTTTTGGTTAAATATGAATCATATATTAAATGCTTAAGTCGTTGCTTTAAAGCACAAAAGCAATACAACATAAGACCGGATGAATTTTTGTTTTTCTTTGATCGTTTCACAGGAACTGTATGTCTTACAGATGCAAGCAATAAATGGTATTAACTTATGTAATTATTCTCGTTTAATTAGAAACTTAAACCTAAAGCAAAGTTGGGATATTGTAAATGAACCTACTTTCCTATTATAATTAATAACTTTTTAAAGGAATATTACAGAAGTCGCAGTAAATGAATATACAGCGACTCACCTATGTGTAATATTGTTCATACAAAAGTACTAACATCGCAATTAAAAATGGGGGATGGCGGTAGAAGGGTGAAAAATACTTTACAACCTATTTTCATACCTACCAAATACACAAAAAAAATCATTAAAATCGGTCGAACCGTTTCAGAGGAGTGCGACCACAAACAATTTGACACGATATTTATATATTAGATAAACTAGTGATATTTTTTTTTATTTCTTTATTGCGGCCATCATTTAAGATATCACTGTGACCATTTCTGATCTATTGTGATCGCCGCATGTTGTACTGGAGTAGACCAATGAATCCTGCATCTGTAATATACTGCATTAGGTACACTAAATGATTTCATCTAGACCTAAAAAGTGTACCTAAATGAATACTGTGCTTATTCATAAGAGGTCGACACTCCCCGAAAAGATGAACTGGCGTTTCATCTGGCTCCATACATCTTCTAAATCTTTGTGTGTCATTCATCTTTAGAATAAACAAAAAATAGCGACTTACCCAGGCTTTACTCGGGCGCTTCCTTAGGTATTTTTGTATCTATAATTTTGGCAACTTTTATAAATTACTCTAAGTTAATCTATCTATGAAGTAAATTTCATCGGACTCTGTCCAGCAATTTCAGCGTGAAGAAATAACAAACATACCTACATACAAAGTTTCGGATTTTGTAATAGTAGTGTGATTCGAAAATGAGTTTACTATCCTTCTTTTACACAACAACGAAGAAACGGATAGACATGAGATAATAATAATTTATGGGCTATTGCTTTAGAGTTCTTTTCATCCCGGTACATTTATTCACCATAGCAAAGTACAGGATAAAAGTTACATTGTAACTAAGGTTTTATTCTAAAAAAAATCCTATCTGTATGTATATACATGGATAAATAAAGATCTTTACTCTGCAATGGCCTAAAGTCACAAATCTAACTAGACACTACTAACACGGACTACGGCCCGGAAAACAAATTTCAACGCTAAAATCTAAAATTTGTTGAATAACCTCGTTGAAAAAGTTTTCTATTCAAGAGTAGTGATTGTAACAACAAAATATACTGGTCTAGTTGAAATGTACAACTTTTTTCAGTAGTTAGCCCGAAGCTTTTGCCAATTCTATTTACAATCTGTGTTGCTCAGTTGGTTCCAAACTTTCTGCATATTGAGCAAGTTTTATCAATCAAAGCTTACATTAAATGTTTGGTGCAGTTTAAATTAAGAATAGTTTTGCATTTTTCGAGCTTAAATTTCCAATAGCTATCTGCATGTTTTCTTAGAATGGTATTTGTTTTAACAACAACAAAACATTGTTTTAGCTTTAGTGTTTTGTAATTATTACTAAACTAGCGGCTCACCCTCGCTTAGCTCTTTAGTTTTTTTTAGCTTTTAGTTAGCCATATACATTTTAATTTTTTTTTGTTAATTTTTCATTTTCAACCGCCTTCAAAAAGGAGGAGGTTCTCAATTCGACAGTTTTTTTTTATGTTTGTTACCTCAGAACTCTGTCATTTATTAACCGATTTGGACAATTTTTGTGTTGTTTGAAAGTGTATACTTCCAGATTGGTCCCATTTAAATTTCAAAAAAAAATACCACCCCTAAGGGTAGAAAAATAGCTAATGATGAATTTAACCTACTTCTAATTGTCATATTGACTTGAAACTTTGCAAGTGTTTCTATTTCCGTTGATAGTACAGTGATTCGATATTGTTGACCTGATCTGATGGTAAGGCCAGAAGGTAGATAGGTGGAACTCTTCAACGGCTAATAGTAGATACTTTTAGTTTGGGCTTATTTTGTTTGATTTGACAAGCCTAACATGTTAGAATTCTTACTTTTCTACTACTGTCTACACTAAAAAGGAAAAAATAAAAATTTTTAACAAAAAAATAAAAACCGACTTTAAACAAAAGCACTAATAAGTAAAAAAATAACTGATTGGTAGTTTTCATTTACTATACATACCTAATCAAATATTTTCGAAGTCGGTGTGCTTTGGCTAAGTAATTAAAGCCTACCTATTAAATACATACCTAATCAAATATTTTCTTTTTCGAAATCGGTGCCAGCCCATACAAAGCAAAGCACACCGACTTCGCAAATATTTGATTAGGTATGTATAGTAAATGAAAACTACCAATCAGTTGTTTTTACTTTTTAGTGCTTTTGTTTGAAGTCGGTTTTTATTTATTTTTTTAAAGTTTTTATTTTTTCTCTTTATTAAAAGCTTCCGTGGACCTTAAGGAACATACGAAAAAAAAAAAGGCGATTCGTCTAGCCATTCTTGAGTTATACGCTTACCAACATTCATTTTTATTTATATAGATTTCTTTTACTAGAAATACATCATCGCTCTAGTTTGGTGTTCAAAAAATAACTTGAAATATAAAACGACTGACTTCAAAAAAGGAGAAAAATATTATAGACCAGGATAGAAGCCTTTAAAAATAATAAAAAGTGAAAAAAAATAATAGTAGGATGCTACCCATTAGAAAAGAAGGGGAGTATTATAAAAATGAAAGGAAAAATAATTTACGGGCGATCTGAGGTCGGGAAGGGGATGGGGGTGAGTTTTTAAGGGTAAAAAACGGTTTTTCTCGATTTCCGGCAAAACTAAAAGTCCTATCGAAAAAAGTCAAATGACAAAGTTGTAGGTAATAAAAAGATCTAAAACTTTTGTATTTACACTTTTTTCACATAACCTCAAAATTTATGTGAAAAATTCATAAAACCAGGTTTTTGGTTTTTTATTTTTATCTTTTACAAAAAAAATTTTTAAACGAAATTTGGTGAAAACTTATCTTTTAATGTCCCAAATACGCTGTAATTTATTTAATTAAAAATATTTATTTTTTCACCTTATTTTGAATTAATATCGAAAAAGCACCCTAATTTTCAATCGAAAACTCACCCGTCAAAATATCAGCTTTTTTCAAAAAGTTGGTATGTTTTCTTTTTGTTGAAATCTCTACTTTCCGATGGTGAAAAAAAATATATGTTACTATAGTAAATCTTCTGAGAAAATGCAAAAAACAAAAAACCTTTTTTATTTCATACACTTGCTTATCATCTGCCTTAATGCAGATGATACAAACAGTTTCATCCATACTGATAATCTGAAAAGACAAAATCGAATTATTGATGCCTTCACTATTTTATCGTGAGTATACCCCCATGAAAAAAAATATTAAAGAAATAAATGTCGAAATGTATAAAAAATATATTATAAATATATTAAAATTCTATAATAAAATATATGAAATATACATGAAAATCGGCCAAAAGTAAGTTATTAAAAATATATTTACTATACATATTTTTTATATATTTATACATTTATTATAGATTTTTAATATATTTATAATATATTTTTTATACATTTCGACATTTATTTCTTTAATATTTTTTTTTCATGGGGGTATACTCACGATAAAATAGTGAAGGCATCAATAATTCGATTTTGTCTTTTCAGATTATAATCAGTATGGATGAATCTGTTTGTATCATCTGCAATAAGGCAGATGATAAGCAAGTGTATGAAATAAAAAAGGTTTTTTGTTTTTTGCATTTTCTCAGAAGATTTACTATAGTAACATATATATTTTTTTCACCATCGGAAAGTAGAGATTTCAACGAACAGAAAACATACCAACTTTTTGAAAAAAGCTGATATTTTGACGGGTGAATTTTCGATTAAAAATTAGGGTGCTTTTTCGATATTAATTCAAAATAAGGTGAAAAAATAAATATTTTTAATCAAATAAATTACAGCGTATTTGGGACATAAAAAGGTAAGTTTTCACCAAATTTCGTTAAAAAATTTTTTTTTTGTAAAAGATAAAAATAAAAAACCAAAAACTTGGTTTTTTGAATTTTTCACATAAATTTTGAGGTTATGTGAAAATAGTGTAAATACAAAAGTTTTAGATCTTTTTATTACCTACAACTTTGCCATTTGACTTTTTTCCATAGGACTTTTAGTTTTGCCGGAAATCGAGAAAAACCGTTTTTTACCCTTAAAAACTCACCCCCAACCCCTTCCCGACCTCAGATCGCCCGTAAATTATTTTTCCTTTCATTTTTATAATATTCCCCTCCTTTTCTAATGGGTTACATCCTACTATTATTTTTTTTTGGTTTTAAAAATTATCGACCCTGGTCTATTAATGACATATTAATTCTTTACTTGCATGTTATATACGATATCTTCATTATATTCTTTTTTCATTTACATAATATGCTATACCTTAATCTATACTAATATTAAATAGATGCAGAATTTGTTTGTTTGTTTAAACGCGCTAATCTCAGGAGCTACTAATCCGATTTGAAAAATTCTTTTTGCATTAGATAGCCCGAAGAAGGATATAGGCTTATATATCATCATGTATACCCAAGGGAGCGGAGCAGTAATATAATACATAGTTTATCTATTACACACTAACCGTTCAAAAGTACCTAGGGTCTGAACCGAGCGGAGCGAGGGTGAGTCGCTAGTAATCTTTCATACATTTCAACAATAAGTTGTACTGATGCAAAAGAATAATTACATTTAAATTTGTATGATTCGATGTGTGTGTTGTATTTTAAATATAATAAGTAGTAATTGTTTAAAAAGTTGTTGAAATATGAACATTCGTAGGAAATTTCGGTAAAGTAGTGTAAAATTTGAATCAACATTATTTCTAAATGCTTGATATTGATATTTTATCCCTAGTATTATTAAAATTAATTTACATAAATATATGTATATATGAGTGTTAAAGAAATTCTCTTGAGTCTAGAACATCTTTCAAGTAAAATTATCTCTGAGTAAAATTCTTTGAAGGCACAACACATACTTTACAAACATTTACGCTTTACCTTGAAAATATTCTTTTATGAATATAATAACAACTTTTTAAATAAAAAGGTACCATTAGATGTGGTTTATTTTGTAAAAATTTACTTCAAAAATGCCTTGAAAATCTAATTAATAAAAAAACACCCGAGTACGAGTTATTAAATTATTGCATATTCGTCGTTTTCGAATCATTTTCAGAATTTTATTTCGATTCGATTTTAATTAAAAATAGTTTTATTAAATAAAATGTCAAAAATTTACGTTAATATGAGACAGCATTATTTCAAATCACAATAATAATAAAGAGTAATGTTATTTTTATTAACATGTTACTAGTCACTAGTATTTTATAAGCACTATACATAAAATAAAATAAAAATAAATACGTTGGGACATTAATGACATGCTCCATGAATGTTTTTTTTCTATTTAAAACCAAGAAGCGAAGTAAAACGATACAATTTTTTACATCCAAACAAATTTGCCTTTGGTTTAGAGATATATGGCAGAGCTTACTTTATGTATTTGCTATTTTTCTCTTTACTTTGTACAACAATAACTTTAGAACGCAGGAAAAGTCGTAAAATGCCTGGACAGGTCTGGTTTAAAGATATTTGGCAAGCTACGGGCATGCAGTATAACTTTTACTTCTAGTTTGCAGATACCATATTATGTTTTTAGGGAAAAGATATAAATATATCTCTATATTATAAATACGTATTTTTGTTTGTTTGTTTGTTTGTTTGTTTGTTTGTTTGTAGAGAAATATTAATTGAGAAAAATAACAATTATAAAGTTAATAATTAATCCAATCAAAAACATAAATGTAAAAATAGGAGCCAATTAAGGATAAGCATAGTTGTCAACTTCACCGACAAAAGAATTGATATCTTAATGGATGCTAAGTTCTACAGATAATCCAGAATTTTTTTCATAAAAATATACAACATTCTAAAATAAATTCAAAACACTATTTTTTGTTTTTTTCTGCTAGAAAAGTGTTTGCTATTTAAAAATAGAACTTCATAAATTTGAACAGTCGAATTATTTACACAGAGTAGATAACTTAAGATAAATTGAAATTCAAGATTTGATTTGGCTAGTTTTTACTAGTAAAGCAAGTTTTTAGAAGAGTGAGTCATGCTTACCTTACAATATAAAAACAGTAACTTGCGTTTAGCGTAAAGAAGATAGAAGTGATCAGCCTAATATAAGATAACTTGTATGTAAAAATAATTATATAGTATATAAAAATTTGGTTAAATTACTTGAGCTTATGTTAAATAGATTTTGAGTTATTACGAGGTGAAAAGTGGCTCCAAATGGTTCGTATAAATATACACGCGGTACTGCGTTGCCAGTTTACTTGGCTTGAACTTGGCTGGACACGCTACCGCGTGTCTGTATTAGTATTTTAATGTGAAGATGCAGATATAACTCCTTGGAAGTAACTCTGCCACCGCCTATGTCAAAAATGTTATACTACGATTATATGAGATTACAGATGTCCCATGAATGTTTTTAACTCAAACTAATATTAAAATCTAGTAAAACCCCAAAACCATTAAAAGCAGTAATCGATCAACATTTAACCATACTTTAGTGCGTCAGAAAATATAGTTTGTCGAACATATTTTGGCGCATTACGATCGCTTAATTCAACTGCTTAAGCTGTAATTTACAAACTTGAGTTTTATTACCATTATTCTGCATTTGTGAAAGGAAACAACGCATAAAGCCCAAATGCATGAGTGGAAGCGTCATGGTCTATTATAGATCCAAATCATCGATGAAGATTTTAGCTGTTCTTTACTTATACGAACAAAATTTATCTTTACTGAACTAGTTTTAAGACAGTTTTTACGAAGAAATGATAAATCTATTTTATTATAAAAGTGAATATATTATGTTAATTATCCAATTATAGTTTTGCTCATTTTGGGTTTAGATACATTTATTCATTACTCCCTATTTTTTTTTAATTTAAAATGAAGACATTTAAAATGTTAGTTGGATGTTATTTTTATGAATAATAATTTCTAGTAGTCAAAAAAGGAAATAAAATTCGTTTAATTTTATTTAAAAACTACTTTTAGAGCAAAGTAAAAATATAGGCACAATAAAAGTTACCTTTGCTCTAAAAGAAGAACACCTATACGAAGTGTTCGTGTGTTCTCCCCTGACCGATTCCGGCCACGGCGGCCAATCTCATTGAGAGCCAACTGCGCAGGAGATATTATAGTGCACAAGTGTACGCGAAGACACAACGTGCACTCTCTATTCCTGTCACTCTCATACTCCGGTGGGACGACTGTTCGACACGACCGGTGAGAGTTAAGGCGCAGGGCCGACGGCTTTACGTGCTCTCCGAGGCACGGGGGTAAAACACCACCAACTTCCCAACTCCGGGCTACTACTGGGGCTTCCTATACAGAAAGACTCAATAACTAAACTTGGCCCGACCCGGGACTCGAACCCAGGACCTCCGGATGTGCAGCCGTACATGCTAGCCACTACACTACCCAGGCAGGTGAGGATCCTTAATTCTTTCTGATCCTCTCCTTACAATATAAAGTTCTATTTTACTACACTCCTATCAAAATATATTCGAATACTTTTATAATACTCCACATAAAAAAAATGAATGAAAATTGTTAAACTGAAAAAACCTTACACTATCAAAACATTGGAGAATCATGAAATTTCAAATTATTGTAAAGTAACAGACTATATAATTTCATAATAAATAGTACCAATAACATTATTGAAATTGTACAAGTGAGTTTTATATTTTATTATTTGTTAGCCCTTCTATTGTTCCTTTGATCGTTTGTTTGTTCATTTTAGTATGACGTAATTGCATCCCATCACGTAAAAACATATCTCGTGTTAATTCTTAATTTCATTATTCATCATTGTAATTTTCCATACAAAACTATGGAGGAAATCAACATAAGTAGATCGATAAAAGCCACTTCAAGTATTTACAATGGAAAGTTTGTTCAAAAACTTACCTGACTATAAACTTTTCAAGTAAACTCAAACTTTAACACATTTGTCACACGATTTCAATAGTTTTAAAACGATTTCGTATTTTTTCACTCGAATTAATATGTTGTATGTAAATGTGATGAATGAAGAGTAAATAGCTTTGATGGCTTTTTATGAAATAACATCTTGATATTATCTTATCATATCATATTATAATTGACAACTAGCTACTAAGATTAGATTTTGTTTAGTTTTTCATTTGACTTCGCTTGACTAAAATATCTAAAAATTAAAGTTAGTAATAATTGAAGGTTTCTAATTATTTAAAACCACCATGACACTACATGGTTCCCCTTAAATAAAATCTGGTGCTATCTCTATCCAATAAGCATGTAAGTTACTCAAAGTATATATGTATGTATTCGATACTTTATTAGCCATTGCTGGGCACAGGCATCCCTTCAATACGAGGGGGATCAAGCCATAGTCCACCATGCTGGCCAAGTGTGGGTTAGCGGATGTCACACGTCTTTCAAAAACTTGGTAGGTCCTCTCAGACATGTGGGTTTCCTCACAATTGCAAACAAATTTTGCTTCACCGTAAGACCTAATCATGTTGCAAATGATTTGAACCCGCTTCACTTGATTTCATAAATGAGCGCGTTACCACTAGGCTACCACTGCCTCATTATTTCAATGATACAACTATAGAGAAAATTTGTAAAGTAAATCCTAAAACGAACTTTAATCTTGCAGTACCGTAAAGTACTATATTTTTAAGCATTACATCGTATAATATATCAATGTTTTATAATTTTTTATTCTGTTCTATATAGTTTAGAGCAAAGTTATCACGCGGCTATAACTTATGGCGGCGCGACTCGGCGCAAGAGCAATTTCAAAGTTTATCTAATATTTATTATTTTAACGGTTTGCGTACAATATACATTCCCTACAAGTTACATCGCACCTTTATTCATAAACTGAAATAACTCTAAATTACAATTCTGTGGCGAATATCATTTAAAATTTGACTTGTTTAGATTGATGACTTCAAAAAATCATAAAAAAATAAATAGGTGGTTTAGATCAATTACAAAAATCTCGTTCCAAAAGTTGAAAGTTATAGAATTTTTTGTTGTTTATGTACTAATAGACCCATCGGAATCCTTTTATTGTTAAAATATTTTTTTTATTGAAAACCTGAAGTTTTATGATTTTATAATGTTAGCAGGTATATAAGGAATAGAAATTCATAAAATGACCTGATCATGAATGATGATGATTTACGGTTTTTTAACATATCTATGACTAAATTTTATAAAATATATCAACTTAATTTTTTAAAATATATTTTTAACTAATGAATAAACAAGATTAGATTACGAATAAATTTCATTTCTTTCTGTAATTGCCCTAAAATCATCTTTTTCAGAAAAATCAATAAAATGAACTCCAAAAACTAATAAAATATCGATAATTTCGAAAAAATTATAACGAATAGTATGTGTATATATATATATATATAATTATACACAAACTATTCGTAATAATTTTCATAAAATTAAAACGAATATTATAAATTATAACGAATATAGAATTAAAAATATAAATTTTACAAAAATAAAAGTATTTTTATTGCTCCTTCTAAACGGTAATAGTCCAGCAATTAGCAAAAGAAAGCGCGTGACCGGTGGAGGGCGAGGGGTGGAGGGGTGTAGGAAGTGGTCCTTACTCATTCAAACTTGGCCAGATATAATGATGATGATGATATAGAAAATATTTTTATTTTTGTATGAAAATGAAAATTTAAGAAATATATTTTTTTCTTGTAACAGAGGTTGTTGTTATGATGTAAATAGTATATTCCCAAAAGGTCTTCAGTAAATTAAAAATGACCCTGTATATATATATATTTTTATATATATATATTTTCAGTTTTGTATTTTTTTTCAGAAATGAGATATTTTCCCGCGGTAATCCTATAATATGTTGATCCGGATAACCAGCTACCACCATACCAAATTTTATCAAAATCCCTCCAGTGGTTTTTCTGTGACGAGGTATCAGACAGACAGACATACAGACAGACAGACAAAAATTCAAAAAACTATAGATTCGGCCTCTGTATCGATAATAATGTTTATTTCAATAATATTTTCCAAGAAATATTTAATGTACAGATACGGCTTAGTTACAATCTATACATACGAGTATAATAAAATTCTAAACTTTGGATTGAATCCTTTCAGTATCGATCGATATATCGATATTACCTTCTCCTCCCTAGGAGATAATAATATCGATAGCACCTTCAACATCACTACAGTCTACAATATGCCCCTGCCCCCGACCCGAATGGTGCGATAGAGAGAGTTGCAAGTCTTAGACTCAATTAACTACATTTCCTTTTTGAAATATTGTTTCGGGCGATAACGTTTTCACCCCCCTAAACATTAACGAAATGAGACGATTTTGGTCTCATTAGATTCAGTACACCTTAATCTAGGTCTGTACGTTTTCCTTTTTTTGTAATTCAGTTTAGTTTAATTTAAAAAAATAAAAACGCTGGTTTTTTAGGTCAAAAATATAGATATTTAGATGCTAATAACTTCTTTCGTACGCAATATTTCTAAAAAATAAAAACGTACGGACCTAGATTTTGATTATATCTACAACATTTCCAAAAATTATGAAAATTAGACTATGTTTAAGGGGGGAAAAACGTTATCGCTTTTTGTATGAAAATTTACAGCTTCACAATCCTCTTAAAGAATATCTATACACCTACATAGGTGTATATGTCTTTTATATCATCAACATTGGTATCAAGTTTTAAATAAAACGTTTAAATTAAGAACATATTCACACGGTCCGGTCTTCTCTTCTTTCTTTTAGCCCGTCTTTGATTTTAGCTCGACCGTTGATAAAGGCATCGATCGTTAACGATAATAATATATATAGTATATCTATCGAAAGCTTGAGACTACATCCGCGTTTAATAATATAAAAAATATTAGAAGTCAACCTACAAATCCTCCTAAAACACCTAAACAGAATTGTCCTTGAAAATTTCATATACATGTCCGAAATCCATTGTTCTTCCAGGATATAAAATTTCCTACTTCCATTTAATATACTATAACGTTCAATTAAAAAAAATTCAATAGCTTATGAATTTGTACAATATGATATGTATATAGAAAACAGACAAACAAAATGAAATGTTTTTATTTCAACAATTTCATTTACTGTTAGAATAGATGTGTGGTACTTAAAGCAGTGTAAAGATAAGATTAAAAAAAAAAACAAAAAAATTATGTTCAACTAGATGTAACATGATTATATTATATTATTCTATACAAGCTAGGGGGGACTTTGTAATCTTTTCAGACATTTTTATCATTCGTTGACATGATACGTGATAGAATATTGATAAAAAATGCAAATACTCGTATATTATTATAGACAACCTTTGTTAATTAAAACTATATTAAATGAAAAAATAAGAAATTAGATTTCATCCCATAACTAAGAAAAATACCTTTACGAGCATGTGGCAACACTACCAGTTCCATAAAGGATTCCATTCCATTCCACCAAATGAAGGAATGGATAATATATTTTATGCGAACGAATGAACATATTATTACATTTACGAGTATAGATCTATTACATTCGTATATGTAAGTATATAAATAAAATAAGTATGGAGAATAATTATACATCTTTAAAAAAATTGGGCTTCATTATAGACTTATTATAACGCTTTAATATCTAAATGTTAATATATTTTCATCCATTAAAAACTCATTAATCGTCCAATCATTTAGAAAGAAAAGACTGTACATTTTCTTTTTCTTAAAAAAAAATCACTTTTTATATCGCAAGGACAGATTAAAAATCTCAAAAGGTATTATGCCTAATACAAAAACGTTTACAATTTCATCGGTATTACTCGAAATAAAAATATTGCGACGGCTAAATGACGCGTATTTTCATATTCTTTATTTATCTTTAAGCATAATGGTTCTAGACAGTAAAAATATATTATGTACCTACTACATTTAAAGTCGTTCTGAGTGATCCATAATAATTAAATTTGAGAACAACAATAATCTTAGAGATTATTTATATAATATTTTTTTTAATTATTAGCCTCGTAGAGTTCCAATACATGCATACATAAATACATAGATATTTAATTGCCTCGATGGTCTAGTGGTTAGCCTGTACGGCTGCAGATCTGCAGGTCCTAGGTTCGAGTCCCAGGTTGGCCAAGTTTAGCTGGGTTATACGCGGAGTTGAGAAATTGGCGGTGTTTCACCCCGTACTTCGGAGAGCATATAAATCCTGCATGCACCTTAACTCTCACCGGTCGTGTCGAAGTATCGTCCCATCGGACTTTGATAGTGAAAGGAATAGAGAGTGCACAAATTGTGTTTGCTATATATACTTACGAGTATATAATATACTACTAGCGGCTCACCCTCGCTTCGCTCGGGTTCGCCTCTAGGAATGCAAAAACAGACTTATCCCACGGAAACCGTACATTTTTGCGGGTTAAAAAGTAGTATTTGTGTTATTATATCTATCTCTGTGCCAAATTTCATCTAGATCCATTCAGCCGTTCTGGCGTGAATGATTAACAAATATCCATACTCACAAACTTTCACATTTATAATATTAATATAGATAGTATACTCTATTGAATTGTTATTCTCAGTAACATTGGTCAAAGTGACCGATATTGGTCAGAACGACATTATATTATGTACAATCAACATAAACAAAAGTCGATGTTTTCGTATAAAATCGCAAAAGGCACAGAGGAAAACAGCAGCGCGAAGTGAAGGTGAGTCGTTAGTAGGATATATCCAGAATAGGTAATATCACGCTGATATTATCTAGCTGTTAGCTAAAGTAATTATATCATCGGTTTACAGTTACCGAGTCTTCTATGGTTTTAATATAAATATAGTTTACTACTACATCCAAACTCACGAACTAAAGCTCTACATTAAATTATTCTTATTTTTTTATCTGTAGATACTCTGTAGTACCTACCTAATGTATTTTAAGTTTGTATTGTTAAGTTTTCTGAAGAAATTAATTCCCATTTCACTAAACCAAAGTTTCTAAAGATAACAGAGAAAATTGACGTATTTTATCTAATACTTATAAGGATAAGATAACATTATCGATGACTTTTATATTTCCTATTAAAATAGATATGTTTTTCTCAAGCACTATCTACAGTGTTGAAGATCGTGGTTTAAAGACCTGTATCGAACAGGTATTTAATGAAAACCTATACCTATTACTTATTTTCATCTATTTTAAAAGCAATACTCAGTTTAGGACATCTGCAATATATTTCATCAACAATGGAGACTTTAGGCACTGTCTAACTTTAGGCACTGGTTAAACGTATTATGCCTTTGTAGAAAGAAAATAAGTTGTCTTTTAATTAAGTCCGATCTACCTTTAATTAAAGAGCCTCCTTTGTAAGAACAATTAATGAAAGGGCTCAGGGTAATATCCACCGTCCAGTACTATAAATTAAATATACGTCTCGCTCTAACACTTTAGATTCAGTATTTGTGATCTCACTCACATTTGAACTCATTGTCTGTAGTAGAAACGGGACAAAACTCAATGATGCAGAAAGTGTACTTTAACTATTTAAATGTATGGTTTTGCCTCCGTATGCGTTAATTGACAATGCTTATCTGTTACAAATCCATTCTAATATTATAAATGTGAAAGTGTGTTTGTTTGTCCTTCCTTTTTTGTGGGGAGAAAGTTGGAGGGCTGGAGAATGACATAGGCTACTTTTTACCGCGGGAGATTATGTAATTCCCATGGAAAAACACGTTATAATACAATCCAAAAAAATATTTATGATCAGAACTACTTGAAACTTGGTATTAATGCTTTTCAAAAAAAAACCTGTTTTAGGATATTTCGAAATTCATCATAAAAGGCGGTAAAATAGGGGATGAAAGTTTGTATGAAACTACCTTTTTAGAGATTTTTTTATAGTTTTAGCTCGAGCGAAACCGCGGGTTCTGATAGTACTTTATAATTTTAAGAAATTATTTTTTCTGTGTGTTATAACTTATGTAGAGCTTATATCGTTATTAATTGCACAACACCAAAGCTTATGTCTAATCTGTATGCGAATACGTATGGAAAGGTGAGGAAATTTTATCCAATGAGATGAGCTATACTAGCACTTTGCCCCAGATGGGGTGGCTCATTAGCGTCCGACAATCCAGCCAGGTGGGCGTGAAGACAAAAGACACACTGACAGGCAGCCCACCTCAGCGGGCAGTATAACATGCGGGTTGCGAATGGTACTTCTTTCAAAGCAGAGTGGGCAGTGGCAGCAACCCTTTGGTTGTTGTGGTCTGCTTAGATCCTGCGACGGCTTAAGACAGGGAAGGTTCTGTTAGGTTTTACTGGGTAGAACTGGCTTTTCTAGCTAGTGAATCCCACATAATCACATGGGTGTATGCAGACGGTATTTGTAAAGGCTTTCTTCAAAGTAAAAATGGGATTTTTACACTATAATTTTATTATTTAATAACTAAAATTAAATACATATCCAATATTGTATTGAGTAGCGGAATAGAATATAAGTGGAATTTACCCAAATCTATATACATATAATAAAACTGTAGAGGTCGAATGTCTGTACATAGAAAAAAGTTCCTAAAAACCGAGTCATGGGGATCTAAGAAAGGAAATAGAACAAATCCATTTTTTTTTCAAATTTTTAGTTTGTATGTTACTACGGACTAATCTCTGTAACTGTTGGACCGATTTAAATGAAATTTTGCGTGGTAGTGTTTTATATCCCCGGTCAACATTTTAGATATATTTCATCCCGGAAAAATGAACTGTTCCCGTGGGATAGATCTGTTTGTGTTTTCTAGAGGCGAACCCGAGCAAAGCGAAGATGAGCCAATAGTCTATAATAACACAGGTAATACTTTGTTATAGGCCCAAATTCTGGGCTTACTAAATCGTAAATGTAGAATAATTTTTCCGTACATTTATATTCAAAATGCAATGAAAAATTTTCTTGCATGGCGCCGTAATAGCAACATCGCGTGCCTTTACCCATCAAATTTAAACACAGACAAAGATAATTTTTAATTTTTTAAATACTAGCTTCCATGCAATAGTGCAAATGCAAACGGTATTTTATTGACAAGGTCGTTTTCATTAAATATGGATCAACGTAATCAAGAAATAAACTATATTCATTAGGTACCATAAAAAAATTTTTTTCCTCGAAGCAAATATATTATATCGTTAAAACCGTAATAGTGTTGTAAGAATACTTTTTACTTCGCATTATCTATTTCAAAACTCCAATACATATTATGTACCAAATACCAATTACCAATAATAGAAATTCCGGGCTATGAAATAAAGAAAAAGAAAGAAAAAGTGCAAAATTGCCTTTGGATCTCCTTAAAAACCTAAAGCTACTACTGACTAACTCAAAAGTTTTCTTCTGGTCTTTTCATGTGTTGAGCTTTTCAGTAAAATAGATTATTTTATCAACATCTTTCAGCCAGTGACATGATATAATAATTTAAACGAGCTTTAATCACATCTTAAAATAATAAAGCTGTATTATACTTGGTACTTAACTTTTTACTTTTTGTTCAAGCGACGATATATTTTTCTTTGCAGTTCTAATTTTTAAAATTTGCATTTCTTTAAGAAGTACACAAAGTAGGTTTCTTATAACATAACGCTCTAATAACTTTTAATCTAGCAAAATCTTGTTCTAGCTGCCATAAATAATGAAACAACAGAATAAAAACTGACTGTGTAAATTGTAAAAAATATTTTATATAAAACAAAGCTTATAAGCTTTTCATTGATCGCAACTATGCGAAGGCATTATTGTTTTTAATAAAAAGTATGGGAAACGAGTATAGGTTTATACTTTAGATATACTATTATTCTGAAGTAGGTAGTGGTTTAATCAAGGATCATATTACTGGACAATATTTTAAAATATGAATATCTAATAGGTATTAGATATTAGATTTCCTATGCGTCGGCTGGCACTGACTTCGAAAATATCTGATTAGGTATTTATTCTAAATGAAAGCCCCCGTTTAGTTATTTTTTACATTTTAGTGCCTGGAAGTCGTTTTTTTTTTAAGTTTTTATTTGATAACATATTGGAATAAACAATTTATTTAAAAAATATATTTATTGTTGATTTTTTTAAAAACCGCTCGACCGATTTCAATTAAATTTATATGGGACAACCTGGGAAGTATATTCCTATATACCCTTTGAAACCAAAAAAAAATCCAAATCGGTTCAGGCGTCTTCGAATAATCGGTGAATATACATAAAAAAAAAGAAAAAAAAATCCGACGAATTGATGACCTCCTCCTTTTTGGAAGTCGGTTAAAAAGCGTTACGAGACATACGATTCCAACCGGCGTAGTTCGGATGTTAACGTCAAACGTTTGCCGTTAACTTGTTTACATCACGTGTTAGTTACTAAATGTGCTCAATGGTATTTTATATTATATTTACTAAGAGCAGCGCATGTGACGACAGTATAAGTACCAGACGAGCATTAGTGTTAAGAAGTGTATGTAGTGAGTAATTCAAATGCACTCTTATGACGAGGCCCTACATAATATATGATGGACATTCATTGGCACAAGTTTAGTATATGGGATGTGGCTTCTGGGGAAATGGGTGGTACTTTTGGATAGGAGAGGTGACTCCTTCATTTCCTCAAAATATTTTTTATGTATTAGGACTCCCTATCTCCTGCCATATGCAAAAATACCACCCACTTCTCCAGGGTCCACGTCCCATATACTAAACTGCAGCTTCTTATCTATCGGGCTATATGTATTACATTAATTAATATATTTTAAAATTATTACATTATTATGTTTAAGAGATATAGCAAGACCTGAGGGGTGGTTATAAATTATAATGACTAAAATTTGTATTTCTTTGTTTTAAATTCTCTTCTTACGTAAACCAGATACTTTTATAACTAACGACTAAGGTTTATAATAGGTAATACTATTTTAATATTATTTCTAAGCTTTAATTACCCAAGAACTATATAATATCAATCAATATAAAAAGAAAATATAATATAACTGCAGCATAAAACTAGGTGCATGTAAAAATTTATATTTTGTGGCATTGATAAATGAATTGGCGTCATATTTAGTAAATTAAAAAAAATCTTACATGTATTTACTTCTCACCTTTTTGTTGAATGTTGATATTTAAATGATTTATTTCAATGGCAACATTTAAAGAAACGTCAAAAATATGTATGACATATTATGTGATGTACGATTTATATTTTTATCAATTTTATTTAACTAATAAAAATTTCATGTAATGTCTTTATTTGATAACGCGGTCTTCAATTCTACCCTTTATGAGGCACTGTATCTTCAAATAGAAGATACTCTGGGCTTCGCGAAAAATTTCTTTGAATCGTGCGTGTCATCTTTGCCGATCGAAAACTTGCCGAAAACCTTCGTGAATTTGAGTGAACTATCGTTTTACGACGAGATTGCTGAGGTTTTTTACTTCAATGAGTTTCAATTTTTGTTATTAAAGACTTTCTTACTAATTTTATTATTCACCTTTTTATTAATCGTTATTTCCTGGAGAGTGTATGGGAGACGTATATCAGAAAGGTTTATGAGACCGGGTAAGTCGCAATTAAGCTTACATTGTTTTTTATTACTGCAAATTTAATAAAAAATGAAATAAATTGAATTTAATTAAATTTATTTACATATTTAAGGTATATAAAACAATGTTTTACTTTTTTGAAAATGAACTTATGTTTACTGTTTAATATTGAATGTAAGCTATTGATTTCTTTACATTTGTGACATTATTAAACATGAAAACTTATTTTTGTATTTGAAAATAATTTATGTACTTGTCTCTTTTTATGGAACTTATAGCAAGAAATTGTATTTACAGCTACTTCTGCAACAATAGAACAACTAAAAGAAAGTGTATCAAAACTTAAACTACCTAAAGAGCATACACCAAGGATATAAAAAAATGGCAGACAAAATCAAAAAGTTCTTTCAAAAGAAGAAAGCAGATGCTAAATTCAAATTAGCAGGACCTGGCCACAAGTTGAGTGAATCAACATTTAGTCAGTCCTCGAATTCATCTAAAAATGTTCCTGTTGTTAAAAGATCAGGGTTATCTGAGGAGAGTAAGGTGGCTGCAGAAGCAGCTTTGGCAAGGCTGCAACAAAAAAGAGATAATCCCGCATTCAATACTTCTTTAGCAGCAATAAAAGTAAATACATAAGTAAAAATAAATATATCTAATATTTTTAAATAGAATCATAGATATATTTGGCAAATTATTAATTTCATTTTAAACTTGTCTCAGTGATTGATGGTCGTTAGTTACAGAAAAAGATTATGTGTTCATATAATCCTGTTATTTCCATTTAAGATAACCTTTTACTCATCATACATTTGAATAAAACATGACTCATTTTTCTAATCTATATGTATAATAAAATTGTACATGGAAGGAAGATATTTGAGAAAAACTATTATTGGGGGTCTTTATTAATGCAAGAGAACCTACAACAATAGTTTTCTATTTAAATAATTATTTTTGTGTGTTTGTGTACACTAATCTCAGAAACGGCTTAAGCGATTTTGGTGCGATTTTCACTAATGTATTGTGGTAAGCTTCACTTAACATTTAGTATTTGTTTTATTTCAATCGGTTCATAAATTTAAAAGTTATGTCAATTTAAAGAACTATCTAAGGACTAGTGTATATACGAGTAATATAATAAAAATTCATATTATTCTTCACTTTTATCACAAGTAATAAAAAATATAAATGGTAATGAAAATAAACATATATTTCAACTTTTTTCTTATTTACTTTATGTTTTTATCTGTCTTTTTAAAACACCAATTTTCAGGCTCAAGTAAAAAAAGAACTAGAAAATGAAAACGCTACTAACTCGAATTCCTTAATCGAAACTAAAGAAAAGGAAAAAGCCGAATCAGAAATAGAAGTACCTAAGAATTTTGCTGCTTCAGGAGTTTACTTTAAGTAAGAAATGTACAATTTTCTTAACAATATTGTGAGACATTTATATTATAAGTATCATCACATTTATGAATAAGGACAAATAAGGTTTGTTAATCAATTCATAGTGAAATAAATCTTTACAAATAAATAAAATTGAATTCTGTTTGTTATTTTAAAATAACAGCTTTTTACTAAATGCATATGAAATTGTGATGAGAAACATACAATTTTTAAAATTTTCGGCTGTTTGTCTGTTTGTTCCGGCTAATCTCCTCTTCTGACTAATTTTGACGAACTTTCACTTAGCTGAACTTATAAGGAGTATCTTAGGCTACTTTTATTTTATTAAATGAATTAGGGCTCAAAAAACTTGAAACATACATTACTTAGGGACGCACGGAAGCGAATGTAGTTTAAATAAACATACATAGTTTTGTCTTAATATTTATTTTAGGTCAGGATATATATTTTATATTATTGACATTTATTTTTCATTTAAATTTCAGATGTCCAATTATAAGTAATGATGTTCTCCCCCGAGATGAATGGAAAAGGAATATTAAAACATTCTTATATGAACAGTTGGAAGATGAAAGGGGTTTGACGGCATGTCTTATGATACATTCCTGTAATAATAACAGGGAAAAGGTGAGTTGCTTACATTGTTAAGAGGTTAGATCATAGATATAATAATAATACAATAATCATAACTGATTTGATACCATTCATTGATATCTCTTAAGTCTCTAAGTATAGTATAGTAATTAAGTACTTTAAAAACTTGAAGTTATCTCCGATTTTACCTTGATTGGTCAAAAACGCAAAAACATTCTTTATTTCTTACCAAAATTATAGCATATAATGAATTTTTTGTGCTTAATTTGAGAAATGATTTGTTCCAAATACAAACTGTCAACCCCTATTTCACCTCCTTCGAGTTTCATTTTTGCCACAAAAGTAGCCCTTGTAGTTCTCCAATGTGCCATCCATCTCTAATAAAATTCATCGAAATTGATTCAGTGTTTTAGGCGTTTATACGTCACTTACAGACAGACTTACAGAGTTACTTTCGTACTTATAATATTAGTAGGGTATATCGTGACATACAGAAATTTACTAGATTTACTAGCGACTCACCCTCGCTTGGCTTCGGGTTCGTTCTTAGTGAAAAACTAAAACAAATTTATCCCATCGGAATTATACATTTTTTCCAGAACAAAATTTCATCCAGATCTGTTCAGCCGTTCTGGCGTGAAAGAGTAACAAACATCCATACTCACAAACTTTCACGTGTATAATAGTAATATGAATTTTTAGAACTAAATTGCAGATTTTGTATGAATAATTTATTTCAGGTAGAAACATGCGTGGAGACTCTATGCAAATATTTAGAGAACATTGTGACTCACCCTGAAGAGGAAAAGTATCAAAAAATAAGAATGTCTAACAGGTATTTGAAGTATCTAACTTTTTTCAGTTGACAATTGACATGCAAATGTAAAGATTCCATCCTAAAAGACATTTCGTAGTCCAGTCCAGCCATTTCGGAGATTAGCCGGAACAAACAGACAGACAAACATTTTAAAAATTGTGTTTTTCTTATAAATACCGTAATAAGCTGTTATTTTCACATTGGAATTAGAAATTTTAAATTAAGCTGCCTTTTCGAATTTTTGGCGCATATTTATTCTTGATTTTTTGTTTCCGACGCGACGTATCAAGTGCTTTCGAATGTTTCGAAAAATCCAAAAAGATAGTTTTATTTTAAAACGTCAAATATTCGCGTAAATCTAAGAAATAAGAATGTATTATTAGACACTTCAATTTTATTTATCTATATATAAGATTTTTAATAGATTTGATTTTAAATATTTTTATTTCTTTCCAGAGTATTCTGTGAACGAGTCCAACCTATAGAGGGGTCGATGGAACTATTGTTGGCAGCCGGATTTGTTCAGCAAAAACTGCCGAACTCTGAAGGGGTAGAAGAAGATTTTTTAGTATTTGTGAAGGAGAATGTGCCATCTGTTGAAAGTTTAATTGTAAGAAATATATCTTTTTTTTAAATTATCAACATTTTTAGAGTTCTATATCTCAAAAGAAAAAGAGGAATCCTTTTAAATAAAACTATCTTTTCGGATTTTGTCGCGGATTTATTTGTATTTTTATTTCCCGACGTTTCGAATGCTTTACAGCATCCATGGTCACGGGAGAGACTGAGGTGTTACATGTCTTGAATGTATAGTTGTTACAGACAGCCTACTCACAATTAACAAAATGAAAATTTCATCAATTACATTACAATGTTTTTTAACTTTAAACATTTTTATAATTTTAATTCGTTTTATAATTGAATATGGAATTTTATTTATTTAATTTTGCTGTTATTATTATAATTATTACAATTTTAAAATAATAATTAGTAATCTATATTTAGTGTTGCCATTATTCTATTTATAACCATAAAGAAAAATATAAAATATAGTATTAATTATTTAAGCCATATAATTGTTCTATGTGTAATTTAAAAAGTTAAAATTAATTAAGGATAATAATTTTAATTTAGTTTGCTATTATTTAAAAGACAAATTACTAAGCAACACTATTACAGTTTTTCGAGAACAAGTGATCATAAAAGGAATCCTTTAATGATCATTTCGTTCTCCGTCTGTCCGTCTGTATGTCTGTCTGTCAGCCAGTCAAGACCCCTTTTCTCAGGAACGCGCGGAGGTATCAAGTTGAAATTAATATCAAATACTATTTACAATCTTATTTCTGTGATGCGGCATTAGGTATCTTTTCGACCATTTCTCGTCTATTATTATCGCTGCATATAAAAATAGAGCAACCCACTAAATCTTACAACTGTAGGATTTGTTTAGGGGTCAACTCGTTATTATATTTCAGACTCCATTATTATATTTCAGACTCTAATCGAAGCGCTACGTTCTGCCGAGCCCATACAGCTAGAGTTAGATAGAAATTTGCAAGTACTGTTGCCGTCACAAGCGGCAAATAAAGTACAGTTGCCGCCATCTTTCTACGCTCTCACTCCGGAGGAACTGAAAAGGGAACAACAACTTAGGTATGGCTAGTTGGATATTTATTTGATTTATTTATTTGTATATTTAATTAATTATTTATTAATGTTAAATAATACTATTTTTTTCTGATCTTTTAGCGGATTTATTTTGATTTTTAGTTCCCGATGTGCTTCCTTTTACTTTAATTTAGTTTCGTTTTAGTTTTATTTAATATGTCAAATATTCGCGTAAATCTAAGAATGTATTATTATTTATGTATTTATTGATTTATATATTTATTAGTTTGTTTCTTTAATTTTTTTATTTGCCTTTAATACATAATAATTTTACTGTCTTTAGTGTTCAGTGTTTAGTGCTTAAATAATAAATAGGTACGAATTTCACGCAAACCCGTTGAATCGCTACAATGTGAAACAAACATACAAATTTTTGCTTTTATATATATATATATATATATATAATATTAATCCTAATGTGACTTTATTATCAGGACCGAAGCAATAGAGAGAAGTCAAATGTTACGTACGAAGGCTATGAGGGAAAAGGACGAAATGCGGGAAATGCGAAAATATAAGTTCGCAATTATTAGAATACGGTTCCCCGATGGTATTCTACTCCAGGTTAGTGTTTTATAATATATTTTTTAAACTCAGACCAAACAATTATATAGACAGCAAAATTAAATGTCAAAGTCTATAGTATAAGTATATATATATATATATATATATATATATTAGTCGTTACTTTCAATATATGAGATGGTAATCTATACTTATAATAAAATTCTAACTAAGTCGAATCTGTACATTAAATATTTTTTCGAAAATCTTATTGAAATAGTCATTATTATCGATAAAGAGGCCGAATCTATAGTTTTTAGAATTTTTGTCTGTCTGTCTGTGACCGCATCACGAGAAAACCACTGGACAGATTTTGATGTGGTATGATGATAGCTGGTTATCCGAGTCAATATGTAGGATACTTTTTACTGCGAGAAAATATCTCATCTCTGAGAAATCTATACTAAACGTTAAAACATCGCTAGTATCAATAATACTACTTTTGTATTGTTTAAACATTAGTTTTCTTCCCTCTGAAAGAGACATTGTATATTGTTAATTTATTTAATTTTATTTCTTTACTATAATTAAATTCGTTAGTTATTTTTATTAATTAACATTTATTTATCTGTTATAGTAATAACTATTCTATAAGTATACTGTTTTGGAACATTATTATTTGGCTTGATATTTATTTCTATGACACTGTCTATATTATTTCTTAGTCTTGAGAATTAAAAATGATGAAGCTATTAAAAATTTACTCACTATATAATATGACTTATTTCGTACAGGGAACATTTTCGGTTTACGAAAAATATAATGATATACACGAATTTGTACAAGAAAATCTAGAACATAGCGGTCTTCCCTTCGTCCTTAACACGCCAACAGGACATAAGTTGATTTTAGAGGAAGATTCTAATAAAACCCTTATAGATCTACGCCTTGTACCGGCCACAGTGCTCACTTTCGCTTGGCACAGTTCTATCATAGAAGATATAAACAGTAGCCCAAATAAAGATGTATTTTTGAAACCAGAAGTCATGGTTTTAGTCCAAGAAATTTAATGAAACTTCCTTAAAAGACTGCTTTATTTTTTCGCGCCATTTCTCAGTTTTCTGACATTGACGTTTAGGTACAGATGATATATGCAAAGGATTTTTTTTTTCTTAATTCAAGTTGGTTAAAATAAATGTGGTGTTTGATCTGGTTTTCTTTTATATTGTCATGTTATCTTGTAACTACGGAACTTAAGAATCAATATTAATTTTTTTTAGAGAGATCAGTGCCTAATTCATTTTTTTTTATAGGATCTTATATGAAAGGTTCGTGAAATAAATATGTGCATATTAAGAAAATATTGGTAAAAACTTTTAAAAATATCTGCATACAGCCATTTTTTCCTAAAATCAAAAAATCTATTTCGTAGTTACAAGGAAACACATCAACTGTAAAGATATTTAAAAAATACCTTTTTGTTCTTAATGGATCAATGTCTTATGGAAGTATGTGATAGAAAGTTAAATAATAATAATAAAACTAATTTATTTTAGTGCGATAACAAAGTTATCGAATTAATATTACTGTAAATTGCAAATTTTTAAAGCGAATCGTCTTAAAATAATCGATTTTTATTATATACGACATAAAACTAATTAAAATTTTCTATAAATAAAAACGGTAAGGAGAACTATCTCTTGTGATGAAATGTGTCCGTCGAAATTGCGTTAAATTAGGGTGGCGCCACATTAGCAAGTGGGTACATTTTCATTTTGAACAAAGCTCCAAAAGTTCATAAAAAATAAATAACTCATAAGTTTATATCACCAGTATTTTTTCCTTTTTGTCTCGGTTTTTTTTACTAAATTATTTTGGACTACGTAAATGTTTGATTAACTCAAGTCATCCAAAATATTAAATTTTTCAGCTCGACACACTTCACTCCTTTTACAAACTGTTAAATTCATAACATACCCTCTTACTACGGTAGCGACATTCTGGTGGGTTTTTGAACTGTTATTTACCGCTTTCAGGTGTACACGATTTCATCTTATCTCCTATATAAGATGTTCTCCTTACCTTACTGATTATTTATTGTTAAAATCGATTTTACTACAGATTAAAAATTTGCAATATCCGATGATTAGAGTAGCTCTTATATCCTATTATTCGTCCTTCCTTAGTGTATAATCTGTATTCACTATGGCTCTAAAACAATGTTAAATACTAGCATTTATAATTTTTACTGCATTTTCTTGCACTGAAATATTAGTCCCACTCTACACTGTACTTTAGTTTGTTTTGAAAGTTAGAAAGAAAATTAAATGTAAGATGAAAGAGCACGATTGTATTTAATTAATTAGGTGTTATCTTCAAAAATTCTAGTATGGCATAACTTTTTATAGAACACGTTATTTTGAATGAAATTAAACTTAATACTATTTTCAAATAATGACAACATTTTTTTTTATAATTCTCGTACATTCTATGTAATACAATTTGTTACAAAATTTATGTCTTAAGAAATTAAATATCTTGCGATAGTCTAAGATCCCGATCTATGTGGTGGACCCCTCACTCTTTTTCCAGGCGAAATATATTTTTTAAATTTTAAATAAAACTATCTTTTCGGATTTTTTCGCAGACTTATTTTGATTTTTGGTCGAATGCTTTACAGCAATCATGATCACGGGAGAGACTCTCAAAGGCACTATATAATTCTTACAAACAGCCTATCCACAAAAAAAATAAAAAATGGCACTAAAGTTTTTAAAATATTTGTTTATTTTAATTTTAAATATTGTTTAAAATTGAAATTCGGGAACAAAAATCAGAATAAATCCGCGAAAAATCCGAAAAAGTAGTTTTATTTAAAATGTCAAATATTCACATTTAATTATTAAATTAAGAAAGTTTTATACATTTTTTAAACAATACATTAACAAGCACGAGCCAAGAGGTTGTCACCAATATATAATTAGCTCCAGGTTATTTTCCTTCTTTCCTGGGTCGTTCCTTATTATGATTTATGACTAAAAAAATGTATGGAAAAATAACGAGGGGTCCCACCACATAGATCGGGATCTCCTACTATAAGAAAGACATTAAAATAATAAATAATATTTTATTGCTTTGAAGTTATGTTTAACATTTATATACCTACACGTTGTAATTGCAATAAGATATATTAAATAATTAAAGTATACTAAGTAGCCATGATTGTAAAAATGGTAAAACTAAAGTCTAAATGGTATTTTATAGTTTCCCCAAACAAATGTAAGTAACGCCAGGTACGAAGATATGTATGTTATTATAATTTATTTTTTGCTTTTAAGTATTTTTATATTTTATGTATATGTGGTTCACTTATGTGGAATAAATTTAATTAATGTTTCTATGTATTTTATTTTGCCCTTTAATATTAATATAACAGCTCGTTTTGACCGATTACAAATAAAACTAAAGAAAAAACCGACTTCAAGACACTAAAAAGTAAAAAATAATTAAACTAAATTAAAAATGTTTTTCGAGACAAATTGGCCCCTAAGATCCGCCATTTTGATTTAATGATATAATGATGATGTAATGTGATGAATGATGATGATAATGATATGACACTCGCGTTAAGAAGACAAATCAAACGACGCTTAAATCATCAAAATCAGTTAAGCCGTTCAGTAATTACGAGGGAACATAGGATCGGACGAACATACATATAGGACAAACACAACACCCTCCTTTGCGGCTTCACCGCACTCATGTAAAAAAAGAAACCACATGTATAAATTAACAATATTTTATTTACATTAAAAAGGCATTTACATAAAAAATCATGAAATTATTTACCATAATATCTAAACATCGTATTATTCATTACTAGCAGCTCGCCCTCGTTTGCTCAGGTTCACCTCTAGGAAAACAAAAACAAACCTATCCCACGGGAATCGTACATTTTTACGGGATAAAAAATAGCCTGTGTGTTATTCCAGACTATAATCTATCTCTGTACCAAATTTCATCCAGATCCGTTCAGCCGTTCTGGCGTGAAAGAGTAACAAACATCCATACATACTCACAAACGTTCACATTTATTATATTAATACGGAACCTCTTGCACGTTTAAAGCCAATTTATTCATAGAATTTTTCGCCTCGAATTACGAATATAGAAAGAGTCAAGCAATGTAAATTCTACCGTATACATAACTAAAATACGGTACATTTTACATTACTTTCCTATATTCCTTACGAAATTACTAACTCTGAAAATACTAGAGACATTATGAAAATTAATCAATCGAATTAACATATTATAATAATTATTTTATTGAATAATCAAAGAAATCATATGAGAAAATTATATTAAACTAGTTTTACATACATTTACAACTAAATTACACTAAACAAAGACCATCCTTACTTGAACACACTTCAATAGTAAATATGTAAATTGTAAATCTTAAACATCGATCAAAACTGTACTAGATACACAATCCCATGCAAAAGTTCTCTTCAAACTTTCACCAATTGTGTTTAGGTAATTGTTCTAGTTGAAATAAATATACAACAATGTAAATTGAACCTTAAATACAGTGCTTAAAGTTGTTTTTGCAAAAAAAAGCGAAGCTGATTCTAGTACTTTTTTGATCGATGATCTTAAAAGTGGAATATACCCTACTCTTAATTATCGTATTAATATGAATCTTAGGAAATATATACTCGCGAGTTACCTTCGCTTCGCCCAGGTTTGCCCCCAGCAAGCGGATTTGGTTCAAAATTTTATGGTTTTTATATATATTTTGGTTCGAAACCCTAATTTCTTTTCTAAAACAAAAGCTATCTGCCAGTGAAAGTCTCATCAAAATCGGTTCTGCCGTTTCAGAAACTAGCCAGACCAAACTGACAGACAAAAATTTTAAAAATTGTTTTTCTCTCTTATAAGACACATTCGTATGAATATGTACTGCAAACAATTCAATTTTATTTATCTGTATAGATGTGTAGATTTGTATGAATGTAACATCCAGATAAATGCAACTTCATGAAATCATGATCGAGTGGATTATAGAACCAAGATGGTGGATAGTGGGACTCTTCAATGGCTTATAGTAAAGCCTATATCTCATTTTAACTGTAAATAAATTTATGAGTCCCATACATTACAGTTAATCAAAATGTCTGTTTTTTAATTATATACATACATTATTATAACATGTTGCGGGCATTTTGTAACATTCGTCATTATAGAAACGACGCCATCTGTTTGTAAACGGTCACATTACTATAAGATGATAAGGAGATAGTTTGAGACCATGGAAAGGACATAGGATACTTTTTATCCCGGAAATCATCCCTTAAGGAGGTGAAAATGGCGATAAACGTTTGTATTATGAAGCAAGCCAGGGACGAACCCGAGCGACGCCAGGATGAGTCGCTAGTACTATATACAACTAAGCCATGACATCTCGTACAGTTTGCTCTGGCAGTTTATTTTCAATGGTGACAGATTTCGTGCAATCTTCAGTCTTGTAAATGCCGACGAGACGATTGGATACTTCGAACATGTTATATCGGAGCGATATTATAATGAATTGGGCATTTTTCGTGCGTTCCTGTAAAATGAAACAAATTTAGTATGACAGTCTGTAAATGTCCATACTTTTTAGTCGATGTATTATAACTCAATTTTCAAATTTTATGTTCATTTTCAGGGTTCCGTACCCAAAGGGTAAAACGGGACCCTATTACT
The DNA here is from genome assembly GCA_921882275.1 of Brenthis ino. Classification (NCBI taxonomy): domain Eukaryota; kingdom Metazoa; phylum Arthropoda; class Insecta; order Lepidoptera; family Nymphalidae; genus Brenthis; species Brenthis ino. Next base: position 3,537,624 of record OV170230.1, on the reverse strand, counting down.
AAGACTTCGCTGTCCGTCCGTCTGTCACCAGGCTGTATCTCATGAACCGTGATAGAGAGTTGACATTTTCACAAATGATGTATTTCTGTTGTCGCTATAACAACAAATACTAAAAAGCAGAATAAAATAAATATTTAAGGGGTCTCCCATACAACAGACATGATTTTTTTACCGTTTTTATAGATAATGGTACGCCGTTTTTATGGATAATAGTACATGGTGCGAGTCGGAATTAAGTCCGACTCGCACTTGGCCGGTTTTTTTATATTTTTTACTTATACTCTATTTTTTTTATTTTTTTCACTGTAATCTCAGACTAAGGAATAATATAGATAGAGTGTCATAAAACTATACATGGAGCCCAAACAATTATGTTTCAAAATATTTAAAATAATATAATAAAAAATCTTTTAAAACAAATATTAATAGAATATTCATTGCTGTAATAAGTAAATTGTAATTTAAAAAAACAGCTAATGGATTTTATTATAGTAATAATAAGCCAATAGTATGTCTTTCAAGGAAAAGAGAACTAATGCTTAAAACATACAAAATAATATTTTATTTCTCATATTTTTTTCTCAAAAATTGTAAATTAACGACTAATACCTACATAATTTTTTTCTTATTCTTTGAAGAGAGTAAACGATATGTATAGCAAAATCGAGTATAGTAGCATAAACAACAAAACACGCTACTATTTTTGAATTTTACATTTTCTTGGCGAGCTCCGTCCATATAAAAATTTAGTCTGGGATCTAAATATCATAAACAATTAACACAGAATGATGTAAGCTCACTCATCTCAGTACAATATTTATCAGTATTTCAAACACTCAAAGTAAGAAGGCTTATGTAAATGTATATATTAATACATGAAGCAAAAACTTTGTACTACTTTTTACGAAAATTGTGCGGACGGAGGTGTATGAAATTTCCCACACTTATAGTTTATAATAATAGAGAAGGAGTGCAGAATGCTAATATTTTTTTTGAAATTATGCATAAAAAATACATTAAATAAAAAAAAACATTACACACACTACCATGTATTTGACACACACACGCATATATACTCTTTTGTTTATTGTTAAAGTCTGTGGTCAAATTCTCAATTTGACCACAGAGAGAATTATGTATACTTTAATAGCTATTGACGAGTTTTAGTTTTATAAATAAAAAAAATTTATAATAATCATGGTCGAAGTTCGACCACTCGGTGAACACTTGTATATTTAAATCCTTACTCAAATCTCTAACAGACCTTTATATAATTAGCGACAATGGATACATTTTTAAAGTCCAAAGCAGCATCTATTTCATCCATCACATACAAAGGCGTCGGTTTGTAGTAATGTAGTGCGAACACTAACGCGAGGGACGAAAGAGTTTTCTCTCCACCGGATAAATTCGATATGTTCTTCCATGATTTATTCGGTGGACGGACACTGGAATATAAATGGATAAAACATTTAATACTTTCTTTAGATTTATGAATATATTTGACACTAGCAACTCACCCTCGCTTCGGGTTTATGCCTAGACAAAAACAAAAAACAAATCTATCCCACAGAAACCGTACAGTTTTTCGGGATACAAAGTAGCCTATGTGCTATTCCAGGCTATAATCTATCTCTGTGCCAAATTTCATCCAGATACGTTCAGCCGTTCTGGCGTGAAAGAGTAACAAACCATATCCATATCCATACATACTCATCACAATCTTTCACATTTATAACATTAATATGGACTAGTATGATTTTAAATAAAAGTATCTATTTTTCGGATTATTTCGCTGATTTATTTTGATTTTTGGTTCCCGAAGTTTCGAATGCTTAACAGCAATCATGGTCACGGGAGAGACTGATTTCAAGTTACGTCAAAACTTATTATAATAGCATTTCTTGCCTTAAGTTTTTTTTCCTTATACCGGCATTTTATAATAATTCTTAATTGGTATGAACGTTATTTTAATTCGTAATCGCTATATTGTCGCCTTATTTAATATAATAATGCCCTCGCTCGCTAGTGTGAGACATGCACTATATGTGCTAAACAGTACCCAAATCCATAGAGTAGCGTCAGGGTGAATAAGAAACAAATAAACACATACAAGGCAGTGGTAGCCCAGTGGTAACGCGCTCGCTTCGGAAACCGAGTGAAGCGGGTTCAAATCCCGGGTGAACCTTTGATATTTTCATGTGCGAATCATTTCCAACATGATTACCATTTGCCTTACGGTGAAGTAAAACATCGTGAGGAAACCTGCATGTCTGAGAGAACCTAGCAAGTTTTCGACAGATATGTGATACAATACACACATACAAATATTTTCATTCAAAATAGCAGTCCAATATATGAAAATAAAATACCTAAATATAATTCCTTCGGTGAAAGGATCCAATGAGTCGACCAACTCTAACTCAGCATCACCACCCAAAGTGATCATTTGGTACATCTCCTTTAATTTAGTTGTTATTGTATTGAAACCTGAAATAAACATAATATTGTTATTAAAATTGTTTTAAAATACAAAAATATGCTGGAAATGATAATAATATATAGCATAAGAAAGATTTAATAAGAATAAAATTATTTTTAAAAGAGAACAGCTAGATTATCTTTTTCAAAATGTTCGTGCTAAAATATGTTACATTTAAATACATATTCTATTTAAGGAATTCTATTCAAAATGTTATCTGTCATCCATACTAATATTTATAAAAGTGAAATCGTGTTGGTTCGTTTGTTTGTTTTTGTCCAGAAAATTTGAAAACCCGAAAGTGTTTTTCAATAGTATATTTATATAAACGTATAGATTACAAACAGATTCATAAAAACTCAGATAAAAAATTAAAATAAATAACTAACCACATAGGAAATCTGTAGTACGTTTCTTCCTCAATTGGTCGTATAGAGCTCTCATTTCATTCCTTTTTGTCGTTATATCGTCCAATTCTGCAGCTCTTTTCAAATATAAATCCTCTTTTGTTTTGTAATCCTATAAAATTTTCGCCTTTTTTAAGTTATTATTATTATCATTTAAATATAATAGTCATCAAATTATTGAATGTTTATTACTTTTTTGACGACACGTTTGGCTCAGTTTGTCGTGACCCTACTTTACTTGCTATGCTAGCCTTCGCGGGTTCTAGTCCGGCTGGGGGCAGTCACTTGTGTAATGAGCTATCTTTGTACTCCAGTCACGGGTGCTTATATTTATAATATGTATGTATTTAAAGTTATATGTAATGTATCAACTATCTGGTATCCATAACACAAGCCTCGTAGCTTACCATGGAACTAGATGGTGCTGTGTTAATGTCCCAACATATTTATTATTCTTATATTTATAATTATTTTCAATGGAAGTTCAGGTACAAAAATATTGACGAATTGTGCACCCACTTATTTTTAAAGTCGGTCTAAAACAAGTTTTAATAAAAGTCTTTTGTAATATATGTTACTAAAGTATATATTAGATACCAACCGGTATTGTTGCACTGCTTTCTGCGAGAGAGACGACACTACACAACCGAAGTTAGCCGACTATCGCTTTCTAATACACGATGTTAGATACTGCTCTGTACGAGCGAAACCACACTACAACACCACAGTTAGCAGACTATCTCTTTCTAATGCACGATGTTAGATATTCCTCCGTGCGAGAGAGATGACACTACAAAGCCGAAGTTAGCCGACAATCTCTTTCTAATACACGATGTTAGATACTGCTCTGTGCGAGAGAGACGACACTACAAAACCAAAGTTAGCCTACTATCTCTTTCTAATTCACGATGTTTACTAACTAACCTGTATCGCCTGTATATTGGGTTTATTATCACCAATCCTACTTTTCTGCGCAGTCAATCTATTCCTTAGTTCTTCCACTTGACATTCCTCTAGTTCCTCAGGCGAGTGTCTCACCAGAGGCGTCGGACGTTCAATTCCCGGTACACCGTCTAAGCCTGGGTCTTCCAGTTTTAATGATTTTAACTGGAATAAAAATATATGATAACATATTTATAAAGCCAGATTATTATTTTAATAGTCAAATATACAGTTATTAGTTTTTGAGTTTGTCCATTTGTTTAGTAATTTGTTAATTGTATATGTATCAATCACAATTAAACATTAAAATTAGTAAAGTATAAAGTAAAGACACAATACGAGCTCCCCTTTCCACACATCTATAAATAAAGTGGTGAGTTCCTTCATAATAATCTACATGTTTCATGGTCATGGACCAAAAATTTTATTCAATCCGTACTAATATTATAAATTCCGCCCGCATTCAGATGACCAAAAACCAAATTCTTAGGTTTTACATATTAGTATACTCTTACAATGCAGTTTTTGTATTTTTTCCCAGAAATGAGACATTTCCCGCGGTAAAATCCTATATGTTGACACGAATAACCAGCTATCATCGTACCAAATTTCATCAAAATCCCTCCAGTGGTTTTTCTGTGATGCGGTAACAGACAGACAGACAAACAATAATTCTTAAAACTATAGATTCAGCCTCTGTATCAATAATAATGTTTATTTCAATAAGATTTTCCAAAAAATATTTAATGTTCAGATTCGGCTTAGTTACAATTTTATTATATGTATAGATATAACTAAATATTCTGTGAATATTTCAAGCGTCTACCTGTTGCCGTTATCAATATCGAGCAAAAATTAGCAAAAAAATCAAGTTGTTGTATGGGAGCCCCCCTTCAATATTTGTTTTATTCTGTTTATTAGTATTTATTGTTATAACGGCAACAGAAATGCATCATCCGTGAAAATTTCAACTGTCTAACTATCACGGTTCAAGAGATATAGCCTGGTGACAGATGGACACACAGACAGACAGACGGACAGCAGAGTCTTAGTAATAGGGTCCCGTTTTACCCTTTGGGTACGGAAACTTTTAAATATCATAATGTTATAAAAAAAAACATAAATTTTTTGGTCAATAACTCACCTCTTTCTCCCACATGGGCGTCTTCGTTTTACAATCCTGTACGGATTTCTCCATTTTGTTCACAGCATCGTTCGCTTCCAAACGTTCGGCTTTTGCTTTGTTCTCCTTACTTTGTAACTTTGCTATTTCTTGACGTAGACCGGAGAACTCACTCGTGCCTTCGTTTATTTGTTCTTCTAGCTGTATAATGAAATTTAAATTAGAGACAATTTTTATGAATAACTTATAGTACAACCACTAGCCACTCACCCTCGCTTCGCTCGGGTTCGTTCCTAGGTATGTTTTAATTTGTTTGAGCAGAACTCTAATTCTTTTTCTAAAATAAAAGTAGCCTATGTTACTCCCTATAACATCAGCTATCTTCCAGTGAAAGTCACGTCAAAATTAGTCCAGTCGTTTCCGAGATTATCCAGAACAAACAGACAGACAGACAAAAAAAATGAGTTTTTCATGTCATCATAAGTACCATATATAATTTTATATGCATTTAGTAAAACGCTGTTATTTTGACATTACAAACAGACACTTCAGTTTTATTTATCTGTATAGATTAGTACTACAATTTTCGGTTTAATGTATGCCACAGTTTTAATGTGTGTGTATGTTTGTTTCCTTTAAGGTGAAGCGGCTGGATTGATTTTGGATGAAATTTGTTACACAGACAGTCTATGACTTAGAGTATCGCATGTTTAGCAGCTAGGTTTGCACAAAAACGATGAAAACAAATCAAGAATTGCTGGACATACTTTAATGGATGTTTATGATTATCCCATTGTTTATTATTAATTATCTATACTAATAATATTATAAAGAGGTAAAGTTTGTGAGATTGTGACGTTGTAGGGGGTAATCTCTGGATCTACTGAACCGATTTAGATGTAATTTTGTGAGGAGATAGTTTGAGGCCCTGGGAAGGACATAAGATATTTATATCCCGGAAATCATCCCTTAAGGGGGTGAAAATGGTGATGTAAGTTTGTATTGGGAAGCAAGCTAGGTAATATTATAGATGTGAAAGTTTGAATGGATGTTTGTTACTCAATCACGCCAGAACAGCTGAACGGATCTGAATGAAATTTGGCACAGAGATAGATTATAGTCTGAAATAGCACACAGGCACACAATACTTTTGATCCCGAAAATGTGTACGGTTCCCGTGGGATAAATTTGTGTTTGTTTTTCACAAGTTAGTTCAAGGGAAATTTACAAAAGTTACAAAAAGTTGTAAGGGAGTCAAGATTAATTTTATTTATATCAAATCATTCACTAAAAACCTACAGACTATAGAGCATGTTCATTAACAATACTTACTTCTTCGCATTCCTTCTGATATTGTGTACTGTCCAAACTAAGTTGACGTTTTTGATTATTTAAACTTTCCAAATTCTTTTCAGTTTCTTTTAAATCCGCCTCCATTTGGTTTATTTTGTCTTTTGATTTCTTTGCGTTTCTGAAAGGTATTAACAAAATAACTATTTAAAAAAAATAATTATTGAAAAAAAAAATGTGTTGAATCGACTTGACTGAATTTGATAAACTCTTTGCGTACTCTAGCTGGATTGTTCTTAGTTATATTTAGACCCGGTAGATGGCGTTGTTATTAAGATCTAGAAATTTCTTTTTTAAATTTCTAAATAAAAAAAGATTTTTGACAAGACATCTACAACTACAATCTTTCAAATTAAAACAATTCTCTTACATCTTACCTAACACTTGTATTGATAGCCACTTTAAGTTTAGTTATTTCTGTGGATATCTTATTTATCTTCTGACTCAAATCATCTACGTTCTTCTGTAGATCTTTCACTTTGTTGCCAGCGACTGCTGAGATTTGTGCATCGACTCCATGCACTTCTTTTTCTACCTTAAATTATATTAATAATAATAGATTAAAAAAATATTTAAAACCAAGTGCGAGCAGGATACGCGCATGAAGGTTTCCATACCATTATTATCTATAAAAACGGCAAAATAATCATGTCCGTTGTATGGGAGCCCCCTTAAATATTTATTTTGTTTTGTTTTTTAGTATCTGTTGTTATAGCGGCAACAGAAATTCATCATCTGTGAAAATGTCAAATGTCTACTTATCACGGTTCATGAGATACACAGCCTGGTCACGGACAGACCGACAGACGGACACTGGGAGTCCTAGTAATAGGGTCCTCTTTGGGTATGGAACCCTGAAAATATGTATAAGTATTGTAAATTATAATATTGCTATAATATAAATAATTATCCATCTATCCCGCCACTGTTTCCTACTATTTCCCACATGGGTTGACCGAAAGAGATTTCTTATAGAGATAAGTCCATCTTTGTCTACATAACTCTGTATGTATTTTATTATCACAATAGACCAGAAATGGTCGCAGTGACAACGAAATAGCCGCAAAATAGAAATGATATATTTATTTGTTTTAACTGTTAGATCCAATCTGTATAAATATTATAAATGTGAAAGTTTGTGAGTATGTATGGATGTTCGTTACTCTTTCACGCCAGAATGACTGAACGGATCTGGATGAAGTTTGGCGCAGAGATAGATTATAGTCTGGAATAACGCGTAGGCTACTTTTTATCCCGAAAAAATATACGATTCCCGAGGGATAGATTTGTCTCTAGTAAAGAATATAATATAATTTATATATCTAATAAGTGTTTTTTTTTTCCAATTACTTAATTGTTAACCGACTTTAAAAACGAGAAGAATAGAAATTTTTAATTCAATCAAATAAAAAATAATACATTAATATTAAATTTTTAAATTTGGTCCTTATTTCAAAACTTAAAAAAAAACATACTTCTCCAGCATCATATCTGGCTTTCTCCAACTTTTCCTCAGCTATTTTCAAATTTCCTTCCAACTTCGCTTTCTGTTTTGCATCCACTTTACTCGAAGACACTTTATTTTCTTGTTGTTTGATTTGCATCTGTGAGTAATAATTATTATCTATACAGATAAAAATAAATGAAATGTCTGTTTATAATGTCAACATAACAGCTTTTTACTAAATACATATTAAATCATATACAGTGTAAATAAAAAAAACCAGTTTTTAAAATTTTTGTCTGTCTGTTTGTTCCGGCTTCTGGCAAAACGGCTGGACCTATTTGACGAGACTTTCACTGGCAGATAGCTGATCATCAGTAATTTAGCTACTTTTATATTAGAACAAGAATCAGGGTTCCGCGTAAAAACATTAAAATGCATGAAATTGTGAACAAAATCGTATTTAGGGACGCACGCGAGCGACGCGAGGGTAAGTCGCTAGTTATTATAATAGATGATATTATCTTTATATATATAATTCTTCTGTGAGTGTGTATGTCACTGAACTTCTCTCAAACGACTGGACCGATTTTGATGAAATTTTTTGTGTGTGTTCAAGGGGATCTGGGAATGGTTTAGATTCACAATTTGAATAATAATTTTCATCAAAAAAATTATTAAAAAAAGTTTGAAATTTTCAAATTAAAGACGTGTAGACAGGACAACGTCTGTCGGGTCCGCTAGTACTTTATATGATACATTAAATTTTTCGCTGGAGAGACTAAGGTTTGAACCCGCTTTACTCGGTTTCCCGAGCGAGCGTGTTCCCACTGAACTATCACTGCCTTTTAAAAGTTAGCAGCTTAGTTAAATTAATTCTTAGTTAATTTAATATTCAAATACAAAAATATTCCTTCTGAAAGAAAATAATTTAAATAACATAACGATATAATATACTCAAATTTTATTAATTTACCTTCAGAGCTGGTACTTCTTCAGTTAAACTCTTCAATTCAATATCTAACTTGTGCAATGTATTTTTTCCTTCGCGTATACTTCTTTGTGTTGACACCAAAGAATCTTCTAACGTTGATTGTTCACTGCGTAGTTGAGTCAATCTATGGAAAATATTCAAGTTTAAAAATTTTCTAGTTTAGGTTGCAAATTGAAAAACAGCTTAAGCCACTAATTATAAAAACAATAATAATGTATCTTTACACAGTATAAAATGAAGTCGCTTCCGCTGTCTGTTCGCTTGGATCTTTTAAACTACTCAACGGATTTTAATGCAGTTTTTAGCAATAGATAGTGATACAAGAGGAAGGTTTATATGTATAACAATTAATAAATGCATATTATAGTACAGAAAAGCCAAGAAATTCAAAGATTTGTATTTCATACTAACAGTTAAAACGTACCGTAGTTTTGTTTAACAAAACTATATTTTCGGATTATTTCGCGGATTTATTTTGATTTTTCGTTCCCGACGTTTCGAATGCTTTAGAGCAATCATGGTCACGGGATAGACTGTCTCTCCAAAAATCTAAATAAATCCGCGAAATAATCCGAAAAGAAAGTTTCATTTAAAATGTCAAATATTCGCATAAATTTAAGAAAGTATTATATAATAATAATGTACACAGATATTATAAAAACGTAACGTTTGTAAGTTCGTATCATGTAGAGGATTTTTTCAGATGTCTCAAAGGTCTTTATATAGTAGTTACAGACTGCACCTAGCCATAAAATTATATAATGATTTTTTAAATAACATTTTTTTTTCTGGTCTCTAAAATCCAAAGTCTGTCCCGTGACCATGATCCCTGTAAAGCATTCGGAACCGTCGACAACCAAAAATCAAAATTAATCCGCGAAAAAATCCGAAAAGATAAAAAAAAATCATTTTTTCGTACAATTTTTCAAATATTTTTTCATACAAATTTTGTCCTGACATTTACAAACAGGACAAAAAAATAATAATTTGCCAAATATGTAGGTGAAAAGCCTTTTTGAAGTAATTTGCTTACATACAATTTGGTAATTGATTTTCCCTAGGTATATTTTTTTGAGCGTAACTCTAATCCTTTTACTGAAATAAAAGTAGCATAAGTTACTCCTTATAACATCAACTACCTGCCAGTGAAAGTCCCGTCAAAATCGGCCCAGCCGTTTCGGAGATTAGCAGGAACAAACAGACAGACAAGATAAAAATTTTAAAAATTGTGTTCTCCTATAAATACCGTATATGATTTATCATATGCATTTAGTAAAAAAATGTTATTTTGACATTACAAACAGACATTTCAATTTTATTTATCTGTATGAAGTTGTCAAATATTCGCCGTAAATCTAAGAAATTATGTATTAAATAATAATCAATGTTTCTCCCAACCTCTGTTCCAAGTGAGCCAACTTCCGCTCACTGTCCTGTATGGCGGCGGGGTCCGCCTCGCTGGTGTCCTGCTGCACGGCGCTGGACATGCGCCCGCGCATCGTCACTTTGCCTCCACCAGACATTGTTCCTGAAAAAGATTGTTATCTATACTACTATTATAAAGAGGTAAAGTTTGTTAGTTTGTGAGTTTGTGCACGTACACCACCTGGCACTATCCTCACGGCGCCCATGGCTGAAGAGTAGCCTAGAGTTTCGAGTAGAATATTAATCTTGTTAATTAAATGGAAACGGTATCCATAGAAAAAATATTATTGAAATATGCAAGGACGTCGCGCCAGATACACACATTATTATTATTTTTTCATAAATGTTATACGACCACAGTATTCATGATTTTAATTCTTTTTTTTTAATCTTAAAGAACTATAAAAGTCGATTAAGTATCGTGGTACAACATCGAACTTTTTTCTTAGACATATCTTCTAAATAACTTAATAATGTACGAAATAGCATTAAAATAATATAACAAAAATATCCCAACACTGGCTTCTTAACAGAAACCCTCAAAAACTTTACCTATCCCGACCCGGGACTCGAACCCAGAACCACCTGATTTCCACACACACATACTAGCCTCTAGACTTACACAAAACAAAAAACCAGCCAAGTGCGAGTCAGACTCGCACACGAAGGGTTGCGTACCATTATTTATAAAAACGGCAAAAAAAATCACGTTTGTTGTATGGAGCCCCCCTTAAATATTTGGGTCATTTTAATTTAATTATTTTAATTTATAGTGAATATATAACTAAATATTCTGTGAATATTACAAGCGTCTACCTGTTGCCCTTATCAATATCGAACAAAAACGAGCAAAAAAATCACGTTTATTGTATGGGAGCCGCCTTAAATTTAAATATTTATTTTATTGTTTTTTAGTATTTGTTGTTATAGCGGCAACAGAAATACATCATTTGTGAAAATTTCAACTAACTACCACGGTTCATGAGATACAGTCTGCTGACAGACAGACAAGCGGACGGACAGCGGAGTCTTAGGAATAGGGTCTCGTTTTACCCTTCGGGTACGGAACACTAATAAAAGTATTTTAATAAAAACAAATCAATACCAGCAATTTCAATAACATCCCCCTGTAAAGTCACCACGCGGTATCTTGTAGCTCCGTAGGCTATTCTAGACGCTTGTTCCAGATCTTTCGCCACAAGTGTTTCTCTCAAAGCGTAATAGAAGGCTGGCAACACTCTTTCATCCTTCACTTTGACGAGATCGAAGAGACGTGGTGCGTTTTCTGGACTGGAATAAAACATTACAAATAGAGAATATGTGTGTAATATATACTAATATTATAAAGGGGTAAGGTTAGACTTTGTGACGTTGTAGGAGGTAATTTTTGGACCTACTGAACTGATTTAGATGAAATTTGGTAAGAAGCTGGTTTGAGATCCGGGGAAGGACATAGGATACTTTTTATCCCGGAAATCATCCCTTAAAAGGGTGAAAATGGGGATGAAAGTTTTTATTGGAGAATCAACCTAGGGACGAACCCGAGCGAAGAGAGGGTGAGTCGTCGAAAAATATATTTGTATATGTGTGTATGTATATATATATATTATAATTGATGTGCCTGTTTGTCGAGCGCCATGAAGGTGGCGCGGCCCACTTCGCTAAATAAAAAAGAATTAAATCTTGCAACACTAAGTCACCGTATTATACACAATGCTTGTTATCACGTTCATCGATATGTTGTGGCAGTGGTTATCTAAGATAAAACAAAACGGCAGCACTAACTAAGTCCCTCTATTCTGGCAATTCTTGATGAGATGCGCCTGCTTGTCGAGCGCCACGAAGGTGGCGCGGCCCACGTCGTGCCGCTTGAGGTGCTCCACGCAGGCCTGCGCCGTCTCCACGCTGTCCACCACGACGTTGTCGAGCGCGCCGCAGCACGTGGATATTGCAACGTCGTATTTACCATCTATCGCTCCTAGATCACCCTGTGGCAATGGCAATTGTTTTTGTTACTATCTATACATCTATAAGATAAATAAAATTGAAGTGTCTGTTTGTAAAATTGAAGTGTCAAAATACCAGCTTTTTACTAAATTCATACGAAATTATATATGGTACTTATAAGAAAAACACTTTTTTTTTATTTTTGTCTGTCTGTCTGTTTCTTCCTGATAATCTCTGAAACGGCTCGAGCGATTTTGACGGAACTTTCATTGACAGATAGCTGATGTTATAAGGAGTAATTTTGGCTCCTTTTATTTTTTTAAAGAATTAGGGTTCCGCTCAAAAAATTAAAAGTGCTTAGGGACGAACCCGAGCGAAGCGAGGGTGAGTCGCTAGTCTATACTAATATTATAAAGAGGAAAGATTTGATCTTTTGTTAGTTTGTACCGAATAGGCTCCGTAACCACTAAACCTATTTAAATGAACAATTTGGTAAGAACATAGTTTGAGACCCTGCGAAGGATATGGGATAGTTTTTATCCCGGAAAAATATACGGTTCCCGTGGGATAGATTTGATTTTGTTTTCCTAGAGGTGAACCCGAGCGAAGCGAGGGTGAGACACTAGTATAACGAAGTGTTTCTAATGCTTCACAGCAACCATAGTAACGGGAGAAATAAAATAGTTTTATAATTTATTTAAAATGTATATATATTAATCTTACCAGTCTTCCGAATATTCCAGGAAGTCGGCCAGCCTTCTTTTCTTTCATCAAAGAGTCTAACACACGACCACGAGATTTATTTGCGCTCATTGCTTGACGAGATTCTTCTAATTGGGCTCTAAAATATAACTTATACTTTAAATATATATTTAAAAAAAACTAAAGTTGGCATCTAAAATACGCCATTTTAAAATCACCATTAATAGTCTAATCATCAAGTGCTTCTTAGGTCGACTTTTTCGAGGTGTCATTCGATCCGCAATAGCATGTAGATAATTTAAAAAAAAAACAAGTTCCACATGCAAAAATTGCAAAAGTTATAAACAATTAACTAAAAATAAAAAAGGGGATGCAGTTTTTTGCAAATATCTCAAAATTGAGATTATTAAAATCTAAACGTCTCCCGGAACTGTAGGATTATTATTCGATTATTTATAATTTTCTGATTTTTTACTTTTTATTTTTTTAAGTCTTTTTTTTTTTTGTAAAAAGTTTTTATTTTTCATTTTTAGTGTAGGTTTAGTAGTTAGCAAAATAAGAAGTAATTATTTTAAAAATTCTGTAGATGAAAAAAAAAACAATCAATATCTATATATAATCAATCACCCCTATTTTCTACATTTAGTGGTGTTTTTTTTTTCAATTTAAATGGAATCATTGAAATCGTTACATTGCAAAAAGTTATGCGTGGTCAAACATAAGAAAACACGTGTGGAATTGCGAACTTTCCCCTTTTTTTCGTCGCTTAAAAATCTTATTAAAAAAAGCCCAAATAGTAATAACTTTGGCGATATAAATAAATTTTAGTATAATACTTTCTTAGATTTACGCGAATGTTTGACATTATTAAATAAAACTATCTTTTCGGATTATTTCGCGGATTTATTTTGATTTTTGGTTCCCGACGTTTCGAATGCTTTACAGCATCCATGGTCACGGGAGAGACTGAGGTGTTACATGTCTTAAAGATATAGTTGTTACAGACAGCCTACCCACAATCAACAAAATGAAAATTGCACCAATTACATTACAATATTTTAACTTTAAACATTTTTATAATTTTAATTATAATTGAATATGGAAAATTATTTATTTAATTTTTGCTATTATTTTTATAATTATTACAATTTTAAAAATATTAATTAGTAATATATATTTAGTGTTGCCATTATTATATTTATAACCATAAAGAAAAATATAAAATATAGTATTAATTATTTAAGCCATATAATTGTTCAATGTGTAATTTAAAAAGTTAAAATTATAATCCTTAATTAATTTTAACTTTTTAAATTACACATTGAACAATTATATGGCTTAAATAATTAATACTATATTTTATATTTTTCTTTATGGTTATAAATATAATAATGGCAACACTAAATATAGATTACTAATTAATATTTTAAAATTGTAATAATTATAAAAATAATAGCAAAAATTAAATAAATAATTTTCCATATTCAATTATAATTAAAATTATAAAAATGTTTAAAGTTAAAATATTGTAATGTAATTGGTGCAATTTTCATTTTGTTAATTGTGGGTAGGCTGTCTGTAACAACTATATCTTTAAGACATGTAACACCTCAGTCTCTCCCGTGACCATGGATGCTGTAAAGCATTCGAAACGTCGGGAACCAAAAATCAAAATAAATCCGCGAAATAATCCGAAAAGATAGTTTTATTTAATAAATTTTAGTATATATTATTAAAGAAACAGTATCTTTAAAACTTAATGTGTAAATATAATACTTTCTTAGATTTACGCGAATATTTGACATTTTAATTCGTTTTATAATTGAATATGGTATATTATTTATTTATGGAATATTATTTATGTATAAACTTAGATAGAAATAAATAAACATTACCGTAAACTACGAGCCTCTCTGGAAACGCTGGTTTCATCTTCCTTCAAAGTTTGAAGTTTTGTTTGTATTGTCTTCAGCTGTTCTTCTTGCATTGGTATGGTAGATGAGAGATCTTCCCGTAACCTGTTAAATATGCAATTATTCAATAAAAATAATATATTTTATTTGCATTAGTGACTTACCCTTTGCTTGGGTGTGTCTTTAGGTACGAATTACATTTTTTGAGCGGAACTCTAATTTTTTTTTTCTATAAGTAAAGTATCTTTAGTTACTCCCTCTACATCAGCTTTGTGCCAGTGATTGTCGGTCGACCAGCCGGTCGATCAGTCGGTCGATCAATACATATATCGATCAAACGAACAAACACACAAATAAACTCTGCCTCTTTATAATATTAATATAGATTTGTGTGGAAAAAAATAAACCGTCTAGGATCTTTCAACGAAATCCCTTTGGGATATAACAAAATAATGTATGGTGGAATTGTGTACCTTATATAGGTCTACAGAAAAGTCCGCGATAGCACATGTCTATCTCTTAAGGATAACAAACTATATCCATTTCAATTTAAAACGTAATTAGGGACGAACCCAAGCGAAGCAAGGGTGAGCCGCTAGTTCTTTAATAAATATGACAAAAATATCAAAATGGACTCACGATTTCTTCTCTTCCAAATCTTTCTTCGCCTTTTCATAATCTTCTTTTAATTTTTCATATTTCTGCATCTCTTTTTGCTCAGTGCTCAAATATATTTTTAATTCTGATTCAGTCAACTTATAGTCTTTGTTGGCTTCGTCCACTATCTTTTTCAAGTCTATCAATTTTGATTGTAACTTGTCTTTTTGCTCTTGAAGACCTTGAGTTTTGGACCTATATTAGCAAAAGATAGTTAAAATAAATCTGTCAAGTATAAATCGGATTATTTTAAATGCATGTATTTTTTTATAGCAATTCTTTATTTACATCAAAAAAAACTTATTAAGCTTGAAAACACTTTAAAATAAATAAAAAATACACCATCCGCGTGAAATGATATTTTCGATGATCTCTAAATTGCTTGTATTCCATCACACCTGCTTATGTTACAGATAATTATTTTTCTGTTTTTTAATCTGTTTGTACTGTCATGTATTCGTTAAAATTCTCTAGCTAAGTTCGTATAAATTTATATAAAGGTAAATATGTACTAAATGAACAAACAAACATACACACGTAATATATATAAATAGATAAGAAAGAAAAATTTTAAATGTAATATAAAATACTAATAAAATAACGATACAAACTACCTTACTCCAGCCATAACAGTTTCTAATTCCTTTTCAGCCTTCTCTTTATTCTCATTGTGTTTCACTAAAAGTTTCTCACAATCTTCAATTTCACGTTTATTTTTATCTGGTATCTGTTAAATAAAAACATAAAAAAAACATACAGTCGAATTGAGAACCTCCTCCTCTTTGAAGTCGGTTGAAAAGAAAATACATTATAATTTGATTAAAGACTTTTTCAAATATATTTCATCCATTATAACTAGTTATCACACCAATCCCGTCACTCTTTTCGTTGTGCAAGGACAAACCAACAAACACGTGAAAGTCACATCTATACAGATAAATAAAATTGAAGTGTCTGTTTGTAATGTCAAAATAACAGCTTTTTACTAATGCATATGGAATTATATATGGTATTTATAAGAAAACACAATTTTTAAAATATTTGTCTGTCTGTCAGTTTGTTCCTATTAATCTCAGAAACGACTGGTCCGATTTTGACGAGACTTTCACTGGCAGGTAGTTGATGTTATAAGGAGTAAGTAACTACTTTTATTTCAGTAAACGAATTAGGGTTCCACTCAAAAAAACTAAAACGTACCTAGGGTCGAACCCGAGCGAAGCGAGGGTGAGTCGCTACTTTATAATATTAATATATGTAGTATGGTTACATAAATATTGAATTTATTAAAAATAATGAAATAATAAATGCTATCTAAATGAAAATAAACATATAAGTTTTTAGTATATACTTACCAACTCTAAGTCAATCAATTTTCCCTTCTCTTGTTCCAACAATTGTTCTAGATTCTTCTTTTTCTTGTTAGCTTGTGAGGAATCAGCTACAACTGTGACCATTTTCTTTTTCGTACTTTGTAATTTCTCAGCCACATCATTCTTTTTCTTTTGAAGGTCATCATATTTTCTGTTTGGATGAATGAATTAATAAATATGTTGGGACATTAACACACAGCACCATCTAGTTCCATGGTAAGCTATGAGGCTTGTGTTATGGATACCAAATACTTGATACACTACACATATATAACTTTAAATACATACATATTATAAATATAAACACCCATGACTAGAGTACAAGCATTTGTGCTCATCACACAAATGAATGCCCCCCGCGAGACTCGAACCTGCGACCGCTGGCACAACAAGTAGGGTCAATACAAACTGAGCCAAATGTGTCGTCAAATAATGAAATCTATTTATGTTACAGTAATAATGTATATTTTTGTTTCATGTAATTGTTAATTTTTTTTTCAATGTATTAGGTTATATTTTTTTATATTTACGCGAATATTTGACATTTTAAATAAAAATATCTTTTCGGTTTTTTTTCGCCTATTTATTACGATTTTTGGTTCGCGACGTTTCAAATGCTTTACAGCAATCATGGTCACGGGAGAGACTAAGGTTTTAGACGTCTCAAAGGTCAATAGTATATATAGTAGCAATTTTTTTTTAACTAATTGAAATATACAAATAAAAAGTTTTTTTTTAATTAATATTTAATTTTAGAAAAATATTTTAATTTGCAGAAAATTACATAATTTAAAATAAACCTAGACAAGAAAATTATAAAAAAACCTAATAAATTTCCTTATTGTAAATATAAAAATACAAATTTAAATACTTACTGTGTTCCATTTTTTAGTTCAGTCGTTTTTGTTTGTAATTCCTCTTTAATATTTCCCAACTTTTCATCAATTTTCGCTAAAGTTTCCTTCAGCTCCTCCATTTCTTTATTTTTGGCTTCAATTATTTTATTAGTTTCATGTCTGTATAAAATATTTAGATGTAAATAAAAAAAATATATTTTTATGACACAAATAAGAAAAGAGAAGTGTTTTAAACTAAAACAAACAGTGTTAATTCAAAAATATTTTTAGACAGAACCCTATATCCTTTTCTATACTAATATTATAAAAAGGTAAAGTTTGTGAGTTTGTGAGGTTGTAGGGGGTAATCTCTGGATCTACTGAACCGATTTAGATGAAATTTGGTAAGAAGACAGTGTGAGACCCTGGAAAGGACATAGGATACTTTTTAACCCGGAAATCATCCCTTAAGGGGGTGAAAATGGGGATGAAAGTTCTTATTGTAGAATTAACTTTTTTTAACATTGAGAGATATGTACAATCAAATAGATTAAAATTAATGAGTTTAGGTGTAACCTTAAATTTTATTTGCACTAGTGACATACCCTCGCTATGCTCGATATGTTTTAATTTTTTTGAGCAGCACCCAACTCTTTTTCTAAAATGAAGTAAGAACAGACAGACAAAAAGTTTAAAAATTGTGTCTCATGTAAGTACCGTAAAGTGATAAAAAATATAAATAATATTTCAAACAAATTTATTTACTTACATATATTTTTGCAAGAGCATATTTCTAGTTCTCAAAGCGGTGTTCGTTAAGTTCATCAGTTCCACAGCTTCTCTCATTGGCACTTCCAGTTTTTGCTTCTCTTGTTCAACCAAACGCACTCTATTCAACTTCTCTTTGCGCATTTCTGTATATTCCTCAACTCTCACTGATAATTGTTCAATTGGTTCCTTTTACAAAATTTAAATAAGTTTAATAATTTACTACCGTAATATAGTAAGTTTTTGGAGCTCGAACGAGAGTAAAATTTCAAGGCCGAGTGATGAGAAATCGTCACGAAAAACGAACTGTAAAGTAACTGTTCTTATTGTCTGACAAATCCTATATCTTTAAACGAGCAATTCTTGTTTATATGTATATATAAATATATATATATATATAATTTGAATCTCGGAAACGGCTTTATTCAAGTTTTTAGTTTAAAAAAAAAAGAAAATTGCACTTTAGGTCAAAAACTACGAGCGAAGCTCGATAGCCCAGGTACTGATATTATATGTATATGATATTCTTTCCATTGCTATCTTCAAAGATTACTATTTTACTAATTTGTTTTCAAATTTGTAAAATCTTTATAAGATATTGGTTTTAACGTTTAGTATGGAATAGATAGAAAAGTACATAATATAAATAATAACCAATGAAGTTTCACTTCTAACATGTGTACTCTGTACACACACTATTTTTTTTTAATTGTGACATTGTAGAAAAACTTAATGAATGAAAAATTACATGTATATTTCAATAAAATCTTGGGGAATTCAATAAAAATAATAAAATCTCAGACTTGGTATACTATAGACAATTCAAAACTACTTGTGGTAGATAAAGGCACACACATTCACCAATTCCAGGATGTTATTTTGGCTTGACCTGGGACTTGAACCCAGTACTTAACATAATTCTAATATAAAATTCATAGTATATTTAATCTATGGTTAATATAATAGCATATGTATATTAAGATTACTTTATATCTTGAAGTTCCAATAATATCTTCCAAATATTCAAGCATGCCAGACTCGTGTTCATTTTGACCTTTAGGCTTCATCATAGCTATTTGTTCTACTTCACCCTGAAAAAAAAATTACAACCATGTATTCAGCACTTTTCTAATGTACCACTGCTGGGCATTTCAATGGGAGGGTATTCAGGCCATAACGTTGGCCAAGTGCTGGTTGGCCGACTGCACATGTCTTTCGAAAACTTGCTAGGTTCTCTCAGAGATGCAGGTTTCCTCACAATGTTTTCCTTCACCATAGTCCGTAAGATAAGTGGTAATCATGTTAAGAATGATTTACTTACACATGAAAATATCAGAGGACCCAGGACTTCAACCCACTTCACTTGGTTTTCCAAGTAACCTTGCACTACTACTGTATACTGTACCTACCACTGACTATAGTTATAACCATATGAAAAAGTAGTTACTAAAAATTACTATTTTATAATTAAATTTAATTTATTTATATAAAACCAAAATGATTATTACCTGTAAGATCAAAAATCTATTGTGATCTAAATCAATGCCATGTGATCTCAACATTTTTGCTACTTCTTTAAATTGAACTCTTCTCCCATTAAGTGTGTAATGAGATGAATTATCCTTGAATGCTGTTCTCGATACTACTATTTCACTATTTGGGACAACTGTAAAATCTTCACCTTCCTACAAAGATTAATAATTTTAACAACAATCATAAAATTAATATAAATTAGTGATTATTTGCAAATTTTAATTATTAGTACATATTTGTATTATTTCAGAATAAATAACTTAGGTTTAGATTAGCTTAGCACGAATTTAGCTTAGAACTATAATGATAAAGAAATATATAAAATTAAAATTAATAGTATTGTATAAGATCTTTATCAGAAATCTGTAAGATATACCCATTATTCAATATAATATGTATATAATTATTGAATGATTATATTTAATATTATACATAAAAAATCATATAATTGTTTTTTTTAAATGATAATAAATATGAAATTTTATATTACAGACTTAAATTACTTTTATATTGTAAAATATGAAATAAAATTAAAATGAAAACCAATAACATACCCCATCAATAATCTGGCAAAAATGTACTTCAACAGCAGCACTAGTTATATTTGGAAATTTGCTTGAAGAATGAATGAGAACAGAGATTTTCTTAGATCTAATTTTTGTTGCTCTGTAGCCAAATACAAAAAGCATAGAATCTATTACATTGCTTTTACCACTTCCATTAGGACCAATAATTGCTGTAAAACTCTAAAACAACACAAATTATTTATTAATAAACACTAAACTTTACCTTAGAACAAAGAACAAATCGCACATTTGTTGACTATAAATAATTTTTAGACACTTAGATTTTAGAACTTTAGAAATTTTAAACATTTTATATATTAGACACAAAATTCTCTTTACAATTAGCTAGCTTAGCCAAGATTTTGTTTTAGATTATATATTATAAATTAATTTACCTTGTGAAATGGACCTAACGTTTGCACTCCAGCATAACTCTTAAAATTTTCATTTACAATATGTGTTATGATTAACCTTGGCCCTGTTGTATCAAATGTAAGAGCTGGTTTCGGGGCTGGTGGTATATAAATGTCACCGATACGAACTCCACCTTCTTCATCATCAGAAATATGATCTATTTCTCCATTTTCATGATTCTCACTGTTATGACCATTTGAGGTACCGGGGTTTTCGTCAACTTCCATTGGCTCTTCTTCCCCTCTTTTCTTTTTAGTTTTTTGCATTTTTAAACATAAATCAACCTATAAAATCACAACTTATCTGTCTAAGATAATGAAAAGTTTGGTAAAGAATTACAAATTAAGTTTGAATAACAAACAATCGTTACGAAAACGCGGCTTTAACAAAGTTTGACATCTATACATATTTTGACATTTATTATAAGTAAAGCATTCGTCCAAAAAATATATAATAAAACATTAACATAATGTTATTTTTAAAAAACATCTAGAACCGTGTAGTATAAAAATGTTATTAATTAATAATCTCACTATTGTTAGTAAATTTCTGAGTAATATGTATGGCTAAAGTTGTTATCATATCTATATTTTATTAATATATAAAAGCTAAACTATTACTTTATTTAACTTTTTGTTTAAATTGTGTACTTTTTCTATTTTCAATCATGTAGCTATAATAGATTTGGCTTGTTAATATTTTAATTGTAAGGTGTGGGATTAAACATTATTAAACGATTTCTGTCAATGTCATACGTCAAAGAAGATGGCGAATCGGACAGTAAAGGACGCGAAATCCATTCGCGGTACAAATCCGCAATATTTAATAGAAAAAATAATAAGATCACGCATTTACGATTGCAAATATTGGAAAGAAGAATGTTTTGCTTTAACAGCCGAATTGCTTGTAGACAAAGCCATGGAGTTAAGATACATAGGAGGCGTGCATGGTGGCTTCATTTATCCAACTCCATTTCTATGTTTAGTATTAAAAATGTTACAGATACAACCTGAAAAAGATATTGTTGTTGAATTTATAAAAAATGAAGAGTTCAAGTATGTGCGTGCTTTAGGTGCGTTTTATATGCGATTAACTGGTTCATCACTAGATTGTTATAAATATTTAGAACCTCTGTATAATGATAATAGAAAGCTGCGGCGGCAAAATCGTGAAGGGCAGTTTGAAATAGTGCACATGGATGAGTATATTGATGAATTACTACGTGAAGAGCGTTTATGTGATGTTATTTTGCCAAGAATTCAAAAAAGGCACATATTGGAAGAAAACAATGAATTAGAACCCAAAGTATCTGCTCTTGATGATGATATGGATGAAGATATGCCCTCTGAAGAAGAAAATGTTGACACCGAGACCAAAGAGAACAAGCGAGAGAAAGATAATACTGTTAGGAGGGACAGAGACAGAAGAAGAGAGAGGTAAGTTATTTAACTTATTTTGGATAACCTTACATTTTATGAATTAATAGAATGGAGGTTAATGATACTAAGAATAAATAACAATCCTCATATTATGATGTATTAGTCTGCCTTCCTTATATGATTTTATGAATAATTTCAGTGAAAATATATTTGTGAAGTGACCTTATTAGTATTTTAATAAAATAAAAGGCTAGACTTTTATGAATCATTTAAATTAAATATCTGGACCCATTTTTCAATATTGTACATTTGCCTTTCTTCTTCTTTCTATATTCTTGAACTATATAATAATATATTGTATCAATTTTTCACCACACACATTTAATCATAGTATAATAAGTGTGCTGAATATTTGCATCCACAGTTGTCTCTATGAAAAAAAGTCTTATCTCTCTATATAGTATTTGTTATATTGGTGAATTTCATTAATTCTATATTAATTGTATATTATGTAAAAGTGAATACTATATTTTTGTAATAATTATTATCTTAATCATAAAGTAATTCCAATGAAGATTATAAAAAAAAATATTTCACCTTTATTTAAATCACATACATATTCCTTAATGTCTTCCTTGTATGTGTGCATGTATATTTTTAATACTCCTTCATGGTAATGGCTGGATGGATTTGGATGAAATTTACAACACAGATGTGATCTATGACCTGGAGTAGCACGTAAGCTCATCTATACTATATTAGGTCATTAAGCATATTAATTTATTTAGTTTGTTAGGCTAATTTTGTTATTATATAATAATTAGTAATTAAATATTATTAAATTTAGATCTCGAGACCGTGAACGACGTGAAAAAGAACGCAAGCGCGATCGCTCCCGAAGTAGAGAGCGGGAAAGACGTCGGGAGAGAGAAAGAGAGCGTGAGAGGGAGCGAGACAGAGAACGCATTCGTGAGCGCGAGAGAGACAGAGAAAAGGAAAGACGAGAAAGACATGAAGCGGACAGACGAAGGGATAGAGGACGTTATTAGAATAATAAAAGATCATTTGCTAATTATTCTTTTTTATTTCATGCATTAGGATAATCAAAAAAAATTTCTTTGTTTTCTGTGCTGAATTATAAATAAAAAAAATTAGTAAAGGGATATTTATATAGATGAAAAATGAAATTTTCAACCATTTGAAAACATTATGCATAAATAAAACTATTTCTTTTTTTGCTGCTGATAAAACTATAAAATAATCTTTACTGCTCAGAAAATCTGTACATGTATAAAAAAAATCAATTCAATTATACACACATATTTAAATTCTTTTTTATTATATTTTAAATTCTTTAAGGCAGTGGTAGCCCAGTGGTAAGCGCTTACTTTGCCATCTGTGAATATGCTTTACAAACCTAAAGGCTGATTTTTCAATGACCAAAACGTATATTGGATTTAAGAGCACATTTTTCATTATACATCTTTATGGGATTTTAACTTTAATTTTACATAATCGATAAAATATATCAATACAGAGAATATAATGCCATCTATTGACATTTTCTTTGAGCTATTTTCATCAACACACAACAAAAATGGTTGTCAAAAAGTCTTCAATCCAAATCTTAACTAAAAAAACCATACTTTATACATATCCCATACCCAATAAAATATACAGAAAAAAAGGGCCAATCAAAGAAAAGACAATAAAATAATGAAGCCTTTATTATTACAAAATCTACTTGAGTCGTTGCAACAGCGTAGTATTTAGGAGGTTGGCGTCCTTGAGTGTCTGTGTGTGGTCTGTGAGCTCTGTGCTGGGGAAGGTGGTCAGGAGGGCGAAGCTCTGCAGCTGGTAGGCGGGCTCCGCGCGAGACACGTACTGCATGAGGTCGGCCACCGTGTGTGTGTGGTTGAAACGCCCGGTCAGACGGCTGCCGTCGGCCAAACGGAACTGGTGTGCAAAATTAAAATTATTTATTTTAAACCGAATTACATTAATAGTACAAATTTGACTGTTGAGAACCTCCTATTAAAGTTAAATAGCTGCGGCTATATAATAATGTCTTTTGCTGCGGTAACTTCGATCAACAATACTACTAGATAACATGTCACATACAAAATAAAAGCTAAATTCTGTCCGAGAGAATATGCACTTATACAGCTTCATTTGTATACTAACGAACCAAGACAAAGTCTTATAACAGTTTTATTTTCAACCTAATGAACACCGTAAGACCTTGTAATAAAGTCAAAAATCTTCAAATTATCATCATACACTTACGATCATTTCGTAGGTTTTAAAATCTTATTGTAAATTCTACCTTATACCAAAAAAAATAAAGCACTTTTTCCCGCTGTTGCTTTGTGAGCTAAATCGTTGTTTTGTTTCTATTTGCTCCTTTGAATTGGCGCGTATATTGGCCGACCTGGGCCAACATTCGTAGCGGATGTAAAATTGTTCAAAATTACGTATTTACATTATATCGCAGGTTAAAACTTAAAATGTTGACTTTTGCCTAATATTCGGCTATTCGGCCAGAAAGCCCACGGAATATTCGGTATTCGGCGTATGACCGAATATACTATACTTTAACTGCCTCGGTGGTGTAGTGGCTAGCATGTACGGTTGCACACCCGGAGGTCCTGGGTTCGAGTCCCGGGTCGGGCCAAGTTTAGTTATTGAGTCTTCCTGTATAGTAAGTCTCAGTAACAGCCCGGAGTTGGGAAGTTGGCGGTGTTTCACCCCCGTGCCTCGGAGAGCACGTAAAGCCGTCGGTCCTGCGCCTTAACTCTCACCGGTAGTGTCGAGTGGTCGTCCCACCGGAGTATGAGAGTGATAGGAATAGAGAGTGCACGTTGTGTCTGCGCGTACACTTGAGCACTATAATATCTCCTGCGCAGTTGGCTAATCTCATTGAGATTGGCCGCCGTGGCCGGAATCGGCTAGGAGAACATCATCATCATCATACTATACTTTTCAAGTCTAGTATAGATTTCTCAGAGATGAGATATTTTCCCGCAGTAAAAAGTATCCTTAATGTTGAACACCTTTACCTGCCGTTGCACTTGATGAATCACTATTTTTTTAACGCGAATGGACTATCTTTCGCATAGTTCGTCCAAATGAGCGCTCCTCCCACCTAGGTCGTTCGCGAAGTACCCAATACTAGTTGTAAGCATGGTACCTGCACGGTGGTGGCGGGCGCGGCGTCGTCGAGGCGCACGGCGCGCTGCGCGGCGCGCGCGTTGGCGTCGCGGTCCGCGCCCGCCGCCGCCGCCGCCGGCGCGCCCACCGTCGCCGGCGTCGGGCTGCACACAGGCACATATACACATACATACATACATATAGGATCCGGGGATACTAATAAAACCTTTTACAACACTAGTAACTATTTCTGTACCTGAGAAGCATAACACTGTAACTCCGTTTCTACGAGTTTGTGTTTTTACAGTATACTATTGTATGTCTTTTTCTATTATGGCATAACACTGTATGTAGCAAAATTAGCTATGTAAGTATAATAATCTAGTATTGAAGGTAGGCCCGTGCCCAGCGGTGGGACGTTAAATATGGTCAAATACATACATACATACAAGTGAAACAATAGTCTGACTAATATATACTATATATATAATAGACTGACATGGCCCGTAAAATATCAAGCACAAGAGCACTAGTGGAAAGGCGACATAAATTTTCATGCTAAACCTTATTTGTGTTAATAGCCTTATTCTAGCATATACAGCCTCAGATCCGGAAGTCCTGGATTCGAGTCCCAGATCGGGCCAAGTGTAATTGTTATTAATCATGTAGACTCACACCACTCCACTCAACTACTCCAGTCATGGGTGTTTATATTTATAATATGTATTTATTTAAAATTATATATGTGTAGTATCAACTAACTGGTATCCATAACACAAGCCTCGTAATTACCGTGGAACTAGATGGCTGTATAGTGATGGCTAGATGCTGTGTTAATGTCCTAACATATTTATTTGTTATTTAACAAACCCCATAACCCCCCAGCCCATACCTGCCCAGCATGTGACCCTTGCCGGAGAAGGCCTGGTGCGAGGGAGCCCGAGGACACTCCTCATGACGCCGGTCCTCCAAGCTCAGACGGACTTCACCACTAGACCCTGACAGTTCTGATGGGATCTCACTGAAAACATTATTATACACTTGTATAGTAAACTAGCGACTCATCCTCGCTCCGCTCGGGTTCGTCCCTACTTACGTTTTAACGTTTAGTATAGATTTCTCAGAAATGAGATATTTTTCCGCAATAAAAAGTACCTCTATATCCGTTGATTTGAGTTGATCCGGATAACCAGCTATCACCATACCAAATTTCATCAAAATCCCTCCAGTGGTTTTTCCGTGATGCGGTAACAGACACGACATACAAAAATTCTAAAAACTATAGATTCAGTCTATGTATCAATAATAATGTCTATTTCAAAAAAGAAAGCAAAAAATATTTCATGTACAGATTCGGCTTAGTTAGAATTTTATTATATGTATAGATATATAAATAAGAAAAGCAGAAGCAGTAAAATAAAGTATAGTATACGGGCAGATCACATTATTAGATATAGGGATGTAGCCCAGTCGTATTAGCTCAAAAAAGGGGCAAACATTGCAACAAATTTTAACGGCAATTTTCCTTCGGAATTCATTGTCTTTGGTCACTGGAAGTCTAAATTTAGATTTTCGGGGAACCAGACCGTCATTTTGAATTTAAGGATTGATTTTTGTTTATTGAATAACTCGTTTATTTTTAATTTACCACAAAAAATAGTCATTACAAAAGTCTCATACAATTTTTTTCCTAGGATCTATATTTTTTGACGTATACCCGAAAAGAGGGGGTGAATTTTTGTTTATTGAACAACTTATTACTTTATTTTCAATTTTACACGAAAATTGTAATAAACAAAGTTGTTTAACACCTCCAGGTAAATTTCTAAGAAATTAATTAAAATTCTAAGAAATCTATTATTAACTGACACGCCGGCGTGTCCGCGGTCGCAGAGAGAGAGAGTAACTATAAATACCGTTTAACCTCCTAAAATTAATCATTTCCCTCAACCGGGAATCAAACCTACCCTCTCCGAATGCAGCTGAGGAAGTCTGCATTGCTGGGGTCCGTGTACTGCCGGAGCGGACCACCGTCCACTGTGAACCCTTCCCTGTATAACTGGAGGCGAACTAAACGGTGTTGATTACTATCCTGAAAAAAAAAACACAATTTATTAAGGTTTTCTTTAACATGCTTCATATGTAAATGGAAAAAGTTTAAAGTTGGAAAGTGAGCATTGAAAATTCCTTGAAATACTTCTGACTGAACAGCTCACAACTTAGTCCAACTTGGGACTCGAACCCACGAACTCTTGAATTGGAACGGCACATTACGGTTATGGCTAGTCATTATGGTGTTTCCACACAGCAGTTAAAAAATATTAGATAACATTAAATAACATTTTTTAACATGAAAACTTTTTTTTTAACACTCAGTAACATGTCAACTATTGTTAGATGTTTTCAAAGCTTCCACATTGATAATTGATAAAACATGTTGTAGAATATTATACATATAATCATTCTGCAAGCCCCGCTGTCTTCTGCTGTGTGTGTGTGTGTTTGTGTGTAATATTTTCTAACAAACGTTACAGATTGTTATATTTAGCTTCAAATTGTTTTGTTCTAACATATTTTGTTATACAAAGTTCTTTTTTGCTATAAAATGTTCAATAACAAATATTTACTAACATTTTTTAACTCCTGTGTGGAAGGACCTTTAGACCAATGACCATCCAAGCGACAAACCAACTTTTTGTATAAGCCACAATAACAATGACCACGAGGAAGTATAAGATAGAAATAAAAATAATTTTTACCTGTTGTGCTTTCCCCTCTGCCACTGGTTCATGGTCGTCAGCCGTTTGACCTGTCAGTGATGATAAACAATTATTATCTAGTAGCAGAACCCGAGGCTTCGCTAGCGCTAAAACTACAAAACAATCTCTAAAAGGGTAGTTTCATACAAATTTTCACTCCCTGTTTTATCCCCTTATAGGATGAATTTCGAAAAAGCTACAACACGTATTTATTTAATTTTATCTCTTCAAGCATTAATACCAAGTTTCAAGTAATTCTGATCATAAATATTTTTTTGGATTGTATTATAACGTGTTTTCCCGTGGGGATTAATTACATAATCTCCCGCGGTAAAAAGTAGCCCATGTCTTCAACTCTTCAGCCCACCAACTTCATCTCCACACAAAAAATCACGCCAATCCGTCACTCCGTTTTGACGTGAAAGAAGGATAAACAAACCAAAGAAAAACACTTTCACATTTATACTATTAGTGTGGATACAGATAAATAAAATTGAAGTGTCTGTTTGTAATGTCAAAATAACAGCGTTTTACTAAATGCATATGAAATTATTTATATATGATATTTATAAGAAAAACACATTTTATTTTTATTTTTGTCTGTCTGTTTGTTCCGGATAATTTTTGAAACGGCTGGACTGATTTTGACGGGACTTTCACTGGAAGATAGCTGATATTATAGGGAGTAACATGGCTACTTTTATTTTCGAAAAAGAATTAGGGGTCCGCTATAAAAATTAAAAACGTACCTAGGGACGAATCCGAGCGAAGCGAGGGTGAGTCGATAGTTTTGTATCAATGATTTTAATGTTATTCATTAATATATACATTTTAATCACACTCATATTATATATATTCAGCTCTTTTTAACGTCCTACTTCTGGGCAAGGGCTTCCTTCAAGACAAGGGGTATCAGGCCATAGTCCACCATGCTGGCCAAGTGCGGGTTGGTGGGTTTCACAAGTCTTTCGAACTTGCTAGGTTTTCTCAGACATGTAGGATTCCTCAAGATGTTTTCCTTCACCGTAAGAAAAGTGGTAATCATGTTGAAAATGATTCGCACATGTAAATATTAAGAGGTGCCAGACTCGGGATTTGAACCCGCTTCACTCGGTTTCCCAAGCGAGCTTATTACCACTGGTCTATATCACTGCCTATATATTTAACTGCTACTAGTATTTAATTAAGTGAATATTATACCTAATCTGTAACCAACCCCACTGAAGACTCCGCCTCGGCCTCGGCTGGTGGAAGCTGGCCCATCTTCAAACACTACGGCACCACGCCTGAAATAAATTCATTTATTTTACAAAATCACCAGCCAATTTATTAAATTAAGATTAAAGTATAGAACCTAACCCTATACCAAAGTTGGATTTATACTATTAACTAATTAATGACTTACGCTCGTTTCGCTCGGGTGCGCCCCTAGTTAAAAGACTAAAAAGACTAAAAACTAAAAGTAGCCTAAATTATTCCCTATATATATATATATATATATATATATATATATATATATATATATATATATTCCCATAGCTGACACGCAGATTGATTAAATTTAGTTCGAGCTTTCAGATCCACAGGGTTTCCTGTACTTCTCAGATTTTTATATTTACGTATAAATAACTTCTCAAAAATAAAAAATATATATAGCAGTAACTTCTCTTTTATTTTGCATTCATTATTTTTGTGTGACATCAACTTTTGGAACTCGACCACAGGGACTGGTGACAAATACGTCATACGTGTACGTGTACGGAAAAGTTCGTAGACCCGTATATCAAGCCACTAGCCAGCCAGCCAAATATTATATTTGCAAACAATCAATTGGCATACCTGGGTGGATCTATACAGTATAATCACAGTCAGTGTACACGATGATACATTTGGCTCAGTTTGTAGTGACCCTACTTATTGTACTAGCGGTCGCGGGTTCGAGTCCCACTGGGGGCATTCACTTGTGTGATGAGCATGTTGGTACTCCAGTCACGGGTGTTTATGTTTATAATATGTATGTGTTTAAAGTTATATATATGTAGTGTATCAACTTTCTGTAGGCTTACTCTTGAAACTGATTCGAATTTGATTTTGTCTTTGATTCGAGTGTTATCAGCGCCGTTAACTGTATCCGGCTGCTGTGAATCTATGGTCAAATTCTTTTTAATGTAAAAAAAAAAACGATTTATAATTCGCTTTTTTCGTTTAAGATGATTCCCTAGTGTTTTAATAACAATTTTTAAGATTATATTTAAATTATTTTAGACATTATAAAAATGACAGGCGAGCCGTAATAATAAAAAAATGTCATTTATGTAGATAAATATCCACACTCGATTCAAAAAAGTACCTTTTTCGCTATCGTTAAATTTGACATTAGATTGATCCTAAAACTCGATACCAAAGCTGTCCGATTGAGTGGGGAGTAAGACTTTTCGATCGTAACGGCCGTTCTCGATCGTAGTTAGTTCCAATTTGAACCACTGCCCGATCGTGCGCTGATGTCAATTTCAAGGGTACGAATCCTAACAAAATCGAGTCAATTTCGATTGATTCAGGAACTCGAAGCTGTCGGGAGTAAGCCGGCTGGTATCCATAGCACAAACCTCGAAGCTTACCATGAAACTAGATGGTGCCGTGTATGATAACCAACATATTTATTAATTTATAAT
Organism: Brenthis ino; assembly: GCA_921882275.1. NCBI lineage: Eukaryota > Metazoa > Arthropoda > Insecta > Lepidoptera > Nymphalidae > Brenthis > Brenthis ino. The sequence goes on along the minus strand of OV170230.1, from coordinate 3,506,791 downwards.
TTTAATTTATATAAAGTTTCAAAAATTACAACAACTTACTCTCTGACACTCTTAAACATTGCTGACACTATGTCTTGTCCCTTACCAGGCCCAATTATTTGTTGGCCTGATCTTTCAGAACCCCCCGCATAGAAGGCTTGACCTGAAGCAATTAAAACAGTTTATATGGTTAGTGAATGAAATAAAACATTTGAATTGACGCTATATAAAATGAATTCTGTTAGTTGTATATAAATCTATCAAGAAAAGTCTAACTACATAGCTTTTAAAGGAGAATGCAACCCTTTGTATGGCAGGTGGCATCATTTTTAGGGTTCCGTGCCCAAAGGGTAAAACGGGACCCTATTACTAAGACTCCGCTGTCCATCCGTTTGTCTGTCTGTCTGTCACAAGGCTGTATCTCATGAACCGTGATAGTTGGACAGTTGAAATTTTCACAGAATTGATGTATTTCTGTTGCTGCTATAACAACAAATACTAATAATTATAAATTAAAAATTTTATAAACCCCCTACGCAAATTAATTGTGATTTAACGATTACACCGGCACTCGTGAAGCACTTATTCGAGTAATCATACCCCAAAATGCCTTACATCATTTTAGAAAAAAGTTGATACTCTTACACTGCTGGACGGATATTAACCAAACGTAGCTAAGAACCACCGCAAGGAAACTGGCTTTCAAATGAAAAAAAACTGCATCGAAATAGGTCCATCCGTTTAAGAGCTAAGATGCCACAGACAGACAGACATCGACGTCAAACTTATAACACCCCTCTTTTTGTGTCGGCGGTTAAAAAACAGAAAAAATAAATATTTAATTAACTATATAACAGACATAATTTTTTTGAAAACTATTTTAAAAGTGAATTAAAGAAGAAACGAACTCGCTAAACCGTAACAAACAAGAGATATTGTGGTTGTAAACCAGCTTACATAGAGAAGTCAGGTCTTTGCTAGATCATATACTAATGACACTGCTATATTTTGTATGAGGATCCAGGTAACAAGTGAATCCATTAGATTTTTATGACTTATAATTGGATATTCTTCAAAATCGAAATATATCTTTTGGGTGTTTATTTTCGTTCTTTCAACAACAATGTAACATATTATATGACAACATGTTGAAGGAAGAAATTAAGCTCCAAGATATTACTTATTCGTGCGTAAATGCATTTCCCAACGTTAAAAAAAAGGGTTATTACATAGTGATCTAGTTATGATATAATTTTTGTTACTGGAGAAAGTAAAAAAATTGATGCGAAAAAGTTGCATACCCCTTTTTGTATCCACAATCATAAAAATAATAAAAATAAAGTATGTCTTTATTTATATTATAACTTTTTATGAAGCATTTACTCTTTCACAGACCTGTCCTATCTAAATCTTTTAATCTTGCTATTTCTTCCTTTAATTTTGCATTTTCTTTGGTCAATCTATCAATTTCTATTTGCAATTTTTTAACTTCTGCATTAGTTTTCTTTAACTCATTACTATTAGATTTATTTACAGAATTGCTATCTTTATTTTTAATGGAACAAGATGATGGGAAGAAAGAGGAGTCTTGATTTATTCTTTCCTCTTCACAATTTTTCCATCCAAACTTTGTTACTAAAGTACAGGACAGTTGTTAACTACTAGCATTTAAATAAAAAAAAAACAGAGTAAAAGTATGTTTGAATAAGTGACATACAATATAAATTAAATATTAATATTTAATAGAAAAGCTATTAATTATGTTTCATTAAAACTTACCTTCTTCTTCATCGCTGGAACTTTCTTGCTGTAATGATTCTAAAGTAGCAAATTGTGGATTTCCTTTCTTCTTGTCTTTCTTTTGTGGTCGGTTTGGAGATCTTGGTGGGGAATCCATATCACTATCTGACATAGGTGGTACATTAGCCGCAGCTGGGGCTTCTTCTACATTACCACCATGTTCATAAAAGCTAGATAGAGCTACCTACAAAGTTATTATAATTTGTATTCAATAATTAGTATTTTATTAAATTAGTAGTAAACACCTATGTGGAATGTATATTTAATATTCAATAATAATATTAAGATGAGGGGTAGTTTTAAATGATAAATGAAATAAAAAACAAAAATTGTTACAAATTGAAAGAGAATGTATGAAAATGACTATAACAATGAACTGGATATTTAATATCAAAGTTTAAAGGAATTGTTTTGTAAACTTAATAAAATAACTAAATAACTATATAACATAACTAATTTTTTACTTTTCTTACTTTTAACTATTGTTTACAGTGAACGCTATGTACACTTGTTATAGATATACATATCAGGTACTTAATTTATATTACTAATAAGATTATCAGAAATGTTTTATATGTGTATTGTTAGTGTGCTTTATAAATAAAATAAAAATAGATACTAACTTCTAGTTGCCAATTAGAAGATTCTAAAAAGAATCTACTGCGGTTTTCATCGGCACCGGTAACATCGCAAAACTGACGCAGTGTATCTTCTTTATTCACAGACATATTAATAATTTATTGAAATACTTATATGAATATCAGTAGCTTAACAAATCTTTCTTTTCAATCACTGTATTGTCAATTTAATCTTTAAAATTATCAAATCCGAGCAAGTCATCGGAGTTTTCTTTCATTCATAAATTAATGTAGATTATAAAATAAAGAGAACTATGAAATATTGAACATACAGATAATTTAACTATGTAACTATACTTTTAATAGGGAAAATTTTTGCCTTTTTCCCCCAAGATGTCATGATCATTATGATCCTCAGTATATTATTTAAAAAAAAATTATTATTTAAAATTTAATTAATTAAGATGACAAATTATAAAATGCCATAATGCAAAAAAAATGGATACCATTTGTTCCCAAAAGACAAAAACTGAAGAAATTGTGGGCTATAAAGCAATGAGACGACCAAAATTGGCGAAATTACAATCTTTATATTTAAGGCCATGTGGACATCATTTGAAAGAAAGTGATTATAAAACTTTTAAATCGTCTACAGGTGAATATTAATTTTATTTTTTGATCTTTTTTACATATTAATGAGTTTCATACAAACTTTCATCCCCCATGTTTTCCCCTTATGGGATTGACTTTCAAAAAATGATAAAAGCCGTATTTATTAAATTGTATTGAAGAGCATTAACACCGAGTTTCAAATCATTCTAATCATAAATAATTATTTCCATTTTCATCATTCATATAAGCTTTATCACCCCTTTTTATCCCTTTAAGTGATTAAAGCTAAATAGCACTTTCTGTGCATTTCACATTAAAAATGACAGAGTTTCATACAATCTTTAATCCCCTATTTTACCCACATAGGGAATGAGTTAAATATTTGAATTTATTGAGGACGGAGATTTTCCTTTTTTGTAAAGGTTAATTGTATTTTTTGAACTAATTTGAACTTCCATGGCAGTTTTTCTTAATGTGATATAAAGTTGTAAAAATAAAAAAAATAATTTTAATTCCTAAATAATGTACCTGTACTAGATAAGAATTTCAGTACTATAACTAAGAAAACTGTCAATTTGGTCCTGGCCGTACATATTACATTGACATGACTGAATTTTATGAAATGACAACTGAGGTCTGATTTCTGACAGTGACAATTTAATTGACATTTGACAATGCAGTAATGCAGTCCATTTAAAAAACTAATTCTTATACTTTTCTGGTTCTTTTGCTTAATTCAGATCAATAAAAGTTCATTTTAAAATCACGTTCATGTTTAAGTACTTTAAGTTTTGATACTTAATAAATGAAGACATCTCGGAAACCGGTTGGTAGCATAATGAGGAAATACTATCAGCTGATCCTTATCATAGTGTGTTTTTTGAGTATAATTACTCTTCTCATTTATCGTCATGAATATTATCGTCTTCGATATGTGTTAGAAGTACTCAATTTCTTCGGCAAACCAGGCTTATCAGAGATCGAGTTCTGCGGCCCTGGCTTCAACGCTACTATGTTATCGGAAATACTTCGCAACACATCTATGGAAGTTCGAGAAACCCCGCCCTTATTTCAAGAAATTGATGAAAACTTTTATTCATATTCATCTTTCTTAAGATCTTATAATAAGTATAATAAACTTTCACCTACTAATGCACATATTATAGATACAATAGTCATAGGAAAAGCTTCAGCGACACCTAACTATCGTTGCAATATATGGCTTGAAAATAATCCAAAGCCTAAAGCTGGCAGATTCAATTATAAAATAGTATCAGAACCAGTCAACAACTACCGTTTGTATATATTTCAGTGTTCACTTATGAAAAACTTTGGTAAACCAAAAGGAATAAGTTATTATGTCAATGATTATAACATAAATCCGATGCATGCACCAATTAATAAAGTCATTCAAGTTAACACTAAAAGGAAGCCAAGGGAGAATAGTAATATAAAATTTGTTAATAATATTGAACCTGCAATATGTGTTATACCTAACCATGTTCCTATAGTTTCTAGAGATGAATTTATTGAATTTCTAGTATTTCATCACATTATTGGGGTCAACTACTTTACGATTTATGATAGTATGATATCAGAAGATGTTACAAGAAGACTGAATTTGTTTCCATCTGATATAACTCAGTGGGAAATCCAATTTTACCCATTGAATTATCCGTTTCTATTCTCAAAATCATATAAAATTGTTAGGAATGCAATAGAACTAGATTGTTTGTTCAGACATTTTAGATATGATAAAGAAGAATCTAATAAAGTAAGCCATGTAGCTGTGCTTTCATGGGATGAGTTTTTAGTGCCAAGAGTCCATAATAACTTCAAAGCAGTTTTGGATGACTTTGATCCAACAAGATCTCTTCGAACCTATGTTGTGGAACCTTTAGTGTTTTGTTTGAATCAAAATGATGATGATAATGCAGAATTAGGATACCCAGATATAATGAAGAAGACTCATTATTATACAATGCCTCAAGAGAAAGTTGCAATACAAATCAGAAATTTTGACACTATGTCAGCATTTGAAGATCTTTTTAATTTAACCTCTAATTCTAAAAATATTCCTTTGGAACAACTAGGAGCACACAAATATAGTATATGTAAGGATCCAAAGAAATTTAATCCAGATGGTTATAATGAAACAGAAATGCAGGTTTTTCAACATAAGTTTGAAGGAGCCATGTTGAAATTTGGACAAAACTTAGTAAGTAATAAAATATACAGATTATACAGGTCTGGCCAAATTTGGGAGAAAAATTATAATGATAATGTCAGAGACATACTCTAAAGTTGATTATACATTTTTATTGAGTGTTGAATGATTGATATATTCATATCAAAGAATATTTAAACATGGGTGCAGTATTATTGTGAGAATTTACAATTTAGGTGTAATTTGTTATAGGACTTGTTAGTTACAATTTCTTTTTTACATCTTAGTCAGTTTATTATTTCTATAATGGAGCTGAAATTGTTTAAAAATCTACAAAAACTCTTATATTACCTTTTTTATGTAGGTAGGTTATAGTAACATCATCTACATTGTAGCCTTAAAAATAATGTAAACTAAATACTCTTCACTATGAATATTGTTTTATATACCAGCACTTCATATAAAGGCTTGAAGTTAATGGCAAGTTTCACCATAGGAGCTTTGAATTATAGAATATTATACCGTTGTGCATATTATATGTTACAATAAATGTATTATCATGTAGACATTTGTTATTTATATTTTGTTAGATTTAGACATTGGGAAATGTGCACTTTTCATAAGCTGAGCTTTAAAAAAACATGACTTGGTTGTAATTTTTGTAATATGACTTTAATTGTGTTTGCACTAGTGTTTCAATACACATTCAAATACAGATTCAAAGTAAATTGTGATAATCTGACATCACAATAAATTAAATCTCCTTCTTCTTGCACGGCTTTTTTGGAAGAAGAAATTACATCTTTAATGAATAGATATTTTTTTATCTGTCTCATTAGACTAGTACTGTAAAGTGTGCAAATTTTTTTAAATTAATTAATTTATTTTATTATTTATTGTAATTTAGCGCATATAATTCAATGTCTAATCACATTTTCTTAGGGACCGTTTGTTATAAACAAAGAAAGTTGTGCCTTGTTTATATGAGGGTAGATAGCTAGATACTCATTCCTGTTCTTGATACTTGCTTTTATAAAAACAATGAGACTGCTTGATCTATAGATACCATATGGGTTTTATCAAAATAGTGAATGGCAAGTACCTTATTGTATGTAGTTATTAATGAAGTATTGAACACTAATACTAGAAGGTGGAAGTCTTACCAATTATATTAGAAAATAATTTGGCCTTAATAATATTTATCTTACATAACTTAGGTGAGATAAAGAGGGTTGCTTCTCTCTATAGATCATAAATAAGATATGAAGTTAAAAAATATTTTAAAACACAATTTGGAATTTTTTTGATTATAAATAAATGTACCTACTATAATTTCATTAGTATAAGTTATAAATAATGGAAACCGGCGTCGTCTTAGTTTAACATATTTGAATACTATTTTTTATTTAAGTACACAATATGTTTTGTCCATGCCAAAGTAAAAAAAAAACATAAAGAAAACAAATCCTCCTCCTTTATTGAAGTCGGATAACAATTAACATTAACTTTTATTGCATAGGTATATACTTGCCATACGCTCTTGTGATAGAACGAAGTTATAGAATTAAGTAATACAAGTATAATTAATCAGTAATTTACTGCAATATTGTTGTATAGCAAATTAACAAAGTAGGTATGCAAATTGTTTTAACACATTTTCACATTTTTCATGTTAAGTGCTAATAAATAATGTTTTTATTAAATGTAAATTGTTTTATTTATGTCAATTTATTGCCTGTGCGCGATGTAATTGTGCCTTTTTTTAGTAATATTTTTTATAATTATAAAAGACTTGGTCCTTGATTTTGGATATTAGACGACACGTTTGGCTCAGTTTGTTGTAACCCTACTTGCTGCGCCAGCGGTCGCGGGTTCGAGTCCCGCTGGGGGCATTCGTTTGTGTGATGAGCACGAATGTTTGTACTCCAGTCATGGGTGTATATATTTATAATATGTATGTATTTAAAGTTATGTATGTATAATGTATAAACTATCTGGTATCCATAACACAAGCCTCGAAGCTTACCATGGAACTAGATGGCGCTGTGTGTTAATGTCCTAACATATTTTTTTTTTATTATTTTTTAATTTAACTGATACATTGTGGAAGACACGCTACGCATGCCAAAGATTTTTCTACTTTCTAATGAATGGCGCAAGACACGCTAGTTGTGCATAGTTAATTCGTTAAAATTTCGTTGTATTATTTGTTTGAACATGTACATATAGTAATTCTGTTAGTATTGATTTCATAGAAATATTACATTTTGCAATTACCGTATTATTGAAGCTTTTACGAAAATGTGTGGTAAAGTAAAGATGGGTAGGTACTGGTAAAGTATTCTCATATAAGAAAAAAGTGCATTCATACCAGTAAGTATCAAGTTTCGGTCGAATCACACACCAGCAACGTTTCTTGTATAAAAATAATTTACCAGACCGGGAACGGAGTATGATTCGCACTATATTATAGTAAACCCTAAATCGGCAACTTATTATTTAATTAAAATATGTTTAAAAAGCATTTTGTTTATTTAAATAATCGTAATTTATCTTCGTAAGTAACTACACAAGTTAAAAATTATATACAAAACAAATAAATACAATCAAAATATCGCAATAATTTAAAATTACAATAATGTCAGTCTTCAGATTTGTGCCATTCTATAGTGACGTTTGAAATTAGTACGCAGAGACGGCTAACTACAACACTCGGCTCGTGGGAAGTTACAGGCGCAAGGGTCGGTCGTTATACATTCTGCTGGACAAATGCAGTCGCAATCTAAAAAGATAATATTATATTAATAAAACTACCTCAGTGGTCTACTGGTTAGCATGTATGGTTGTAGACTCTGACGTCCCAGGTTCGAGTCCCGAGTCGGGCCTAGTTTAGTTGTCTTTCTGTTAATTGTTAAGGTATTCTCAGTAGCAGCCCAGAGATGGGAAGTTGGCTTTTGGCGGTGTTTTACCCCCGAGCCTCCGAGAGCACAAAAAGCGTTCGGTCCTGCGCTAACTTTCACCGGTCGGTCGAAGTATCGTCCCATCGGACTGAGTGAAAAGGAATAGAGTGCACCTTGTGTTTGGGCGAACACACTTGTGCACTATAAAATCACATAATAATGCAGTTGGCTAGTCTCCGTGAGATTGGTCGCCGTGGCCGAAATCAGCAAGGAGGACATCTGTTAATAACTTTTATTTAGTCCTTAAACCAAATATCGCGACTACTATTATAAATGCGAAAGTTTGTGTGTATGTTCTTTAAGTTGAAACGGCTGATTTGGGATGCAATTCAGTACACAGATAGACTGACCTGTGGTAAAACGTACCTACGTAAGGTATACGTATATGAGATGTTTTTTAACACCTCCAGGTAAATTTCTAAGAAATTAATTAAATTTCTAAGAAATCTATTGTTAACTGTAACGCCGGTGTGTCCGCGTTGAGTATTTATTTTTATAAATTTTTTGGTATGGCTCGAAGAAGACACTCAGATTATTTATCATTGCACAATCATCCCAGATTTGGTCTCTAAAAATATGTTCAATACAGATTTAGTGTGTGGGTGTGGAGGACTGAAAACTGCAATGGCGCTCTTTATTAATAAAATTAAAGTTTGAGTTAATTTAAAATACTAACGTTTGCAATCCCCGTACGAACAAGGGTCCATATACTCAGTACAGTCTTCACCGGGCGGCAAGAATGACGATCGATAGACAGTTGTGCCTTCCAACTGAAAAAAAAAATTGTTTATTGAAAACTAATAAATATTTAAAAGCCTAGACAAACGTCCATAAAATCCAGCTGAAAATTTTCGTACAATATAAGTCTATACATATAATAAAATTGTAACTAAGCCGAATCTGTACATTAAATGTTTTTTGGAAAATCTTATTGAAATAAACATAATTATCGATACAGAGGCCGAATCTTAATACCGAATAGAATTTTGTCTGTCTGTCTGTTACCACATCCCAGAAAAACCACTAAAGAGATTTTGATGAACATTTTAAATAAAACTATCTTTTCGGATTTTGTCGCGGATTTATTTGGATTTTTGTTTCCCGACGTTTCGAATGCTTTACAGCATCCATGGTCACGGGAGAGACTGAGGTGTTACATGTCTTGAATGTATAGTTGTTACAGACAGCCTACCCACAATTAACAAAATGAAAATTGCACCAATTACATTACAATATTTTTTAACTTTAAACATTTTTATAATTTTTATTATAATTGAATATGGAAAATTATTTATTTAATTTTGCTATTATTTTTATAATTATTACAATTTTAAAATATTAATTAGTAATCTATATTTAGTGTTGCCATTATTATATTTATAACCATAAAGAAAAATATAAAATGTAGTATTAATTATTAAAGCCATATAATTGTTCTATGTGTAATTTAAAAAGTTAAAATTAATTAAGGATAATAATTTTAATTTAGTTTGCTATTATTTAAAAACAACTTACTAAGCAACACTATTAATATATACTTTTACAAATGAAAAATGAAAAATATTAGTCTGATAAGCTGTCATTATGATCTACACAGTATGAACTTACTACATCTGCCTGTCTGTTATGTTTATATTTATTATTTGATTTTATTATATTAATAACAGGATCCCATGACGATGGTAGTACCCAGCCATCTTCCCTATTGAAATTAGGATGTTTTTTAATTTCTATGGCTTCTCGAATCATTGGCCCTAGAATGATTCGAGAAGCCATAAAAATTAAAAAACATCCTAATTTCAATAGGGAAGATGGCTGGGTACTACCATCGTCATGGGATCCTGTTATTAATATAATAAAATCAAATAATAAATATAAACATAACAGACAGGCAGATGTAGTAAGTTCATACTGTGTAGATCATAATGACAGCTTATCAGACTAATATTTTTCATTTGTAAAAGTATATATTAATAGTGTTGCTTAGTAAGTTGTTTTTAAATAATAGCAAACTAAATTAAAATTATTATCCTTAATTAATTTTAACTTTTTAAATTACACATAGAACGATTATATGGCTTTAATAATTAATACTACATTTTATATTTTTCTTTATGGTTATAAATATAATAATGGCAACACTAAATATAGATTACTAATTAATATTTTAAAATTGTAATAATTATAAAAATAATAGCAAAATTAAATAAATAATTTTCCATATTCAATTATAATTAAAATTATAAAAATGTTTAAAGTTAAAAAATATTGTAATGTAATTGGTGCAATTTTCATTTTGTTAATTGTAGGTAGGCTGTCTGTAACAACTATACATTCAAGACATGTAACACCTCAGTCTCTCCCGTGACCATGGATGCTGTAAAGCATTCGAAACGTCGGGAAACAAAAATCCAAATAAATCCGCGACAAAATCCGAAAAAATAGTTTTATTTAAAATGTCAAATATTCGCGTAAATCTAAGAAAGTATTAGATTTTGATGAAATTTGGTATGGTGATAGCTGGTTATCCGAGTCAAGCTATAGGATACTTTTTACTGCGGGAAAATGTCTCATTTTTGAGAAAAAAATACAAAAACTGCATTGTAAGAGTATGCTAATATGTAAAACCTAACAATTTGGTTTTTGGTCATTAGAACGCGGGCGGAGCCGCGGGCATTGATAGTATATAATATACTTTTTAGAGATATCTGTGGTGCATTTTATTTCATTCTAATTAATCTAAACATTTTATCTTTTGTACAAAATTTTTATTTTTGGGTACGTTAAAGGCGCAAAGTAATAAAGGTGCAATTAAATAAATATTCACGTAAGAACTACTTATACTAAAGTAAGAAAAAAAAGCATACCCTTTGGCATGGTTTCTGGTACTGTCCCTTGCAGGCCCAGGGCGGTCGCTGCGGCGCGGGGGCGCACACCGGTTGGTAGGACATCTTTTGTATTGTGTCGCTTTCCATTTTGGCTAATTAATAAAATAAAACTTATAGGTATATTATTATATAGAACAGGATTTTATTTAATAAGGTTCGTCGCTATGTATACAAAAAATACTAAAATCGCGCTAAAAAATGGGAGGTGGAGGTGGGTGGTTGAAAAATACTTTACGACCTATTCTCATACCTACCAAATATAAAAAAAAAACAATAAAATCGGTCAAGCCGTTTCGGAGGAGTGCGACAAACACCGTGACACGAGATTTTTATATATTTGATAATAAGAACAATAACATCATAAACGTATAGAACCTCCTGCCTTCCTACCCGAGGCCTGCATAGCAGACCTAAGATCAAGCAATATCCCCTTGTAATATATTTTTCCTGTATTATTAGGTATATCGTTCAAAAATTATAAAAAATATAAATAAAAGTTACTTTAAGATAATAATGAGCAGGTGCTACTTACCAGCAGGTTTCTCATAACATCGATTCGGTGCATACGATTCTGGCAGTGCGATTCGACCGGGATTCAAATAAGACATTCTGTTTACGGTGCGATCTAAGAAAAAATATATTTAATTATTTACGAGTCTATATAAGTATGAATAATTAGCGGTTGACTCTCGCTTCGCTCGGGTTCGTCACTAGTGAAATATAAAAACAAATCTATCCCACAGGAACCGTACGTTTTTCCGGGATAAAAGTAGCCTATATGCTTTTCCAGAATATAATCTATCTCCATGCCAATTTTTTTCCAGATCCGTTCAGTCGTTCTGGCATGATTGAGTGACAAACTCTCCATCTAAACTTTCGGATTTACACAGTAGTAGTATTATATGATTTGATAGTAGTATAATATAAATTAATTGTTTAAACACGCTTTTATTAAGTAAAAATATATATAAAATTTGAAATACATACTATGTAATGTACAGGACTGTACCAGTTAAATAATTTCAATTAAGTTAATGTATTTTTAACCCTCGACGCAAAAAGAGGGGTGTTCTCTCAAACGGATGGACCGATTTCGATGCGGTTTTTTTTCATTTGAAAGCCAGTTTCCTTGCAATGGTTCTTAGCTATGTTTGGTTAATATCGGTCCAGCAGTGTAAGAGTATCGGCTCTTTTCCAAAATGATGTAAGGCATTTTGGTGTATTATTACTCGATTAAGTGCTTCACGCGTGCCAGTGTAATCGTTAAATGACAATTAATTTGCGTAGGAGCTTTTTTACATTTTTAATTTTTAATTATCCATACAAGATATTGTGCAGATATACTCGTACTTACTAATAGATACACGTGAAGTACAAAACTCTTATTAACAGTATGTTGCAGATAAAAATACCTAAGTATATGTAATGAAGGCAAGTTGTTGTTGTAGCAACTACTTATAACTCCTATAAGTAGGTATTTATAGGAATTTATTAGTGGTACCTTATATAAAACATGTATATACCTAATATAAATCTATGCTAATATTATAAAGAGGAAAGATTTGATTTTTTGTTTGTTTATTTGTACTGAATAGGCTCCGAAACTACTAAACCGATTTAGATGAAATTTGGTAAGAAAATAGTTTCAAACCCTTGTAAGGACTAGGATAGTTTTTATCCCGGAAATTATCCCTTAAGAGGGTTAAAATGGGGATAAAAATTTTAAATATGGTATTTTTTTTAAAAAGGGGAAAATAGTGTAGTGTGACGCAAACATTTTGGCCACAAGAATTTTATGTATGTGTGTATTGAGATATTTTGTGTAACTTAAGAATCGATAAAATAAATTTATGAAACTTCAGATCGCACGGCATTCTAAAATACAGTGAACATGTCATGCTAACACACACACCAAGGAAAAATATAATAATACATCAATATGCTAGATAGGAACCTAATGGTATTCTGTCTGTCAGTGAGCGAGATGCACACTGCACAATCACAGATTTCCTATTCGTTCCTTAAAAATGCGCAATTTATTCTCCGGTGTTGCAAGTGTGCAATTTTCGTATTCTTTGATTTCGACTTACCATTCGACTTGCTTATCATGACGAGTTTAACTAAAAAAAAATAAGTTTTTTTTAAATACACTTACTTTCAAAAGGTTGTTCCACACAGTGATATTTTTGTGGTGGCTTACAAGACTCTCGAACAGCAGTTGGTTTGGGTACATAGTCGTGTCTCTGCGTAGTGATGTTCTGCATCGGCCCTTGTCCCCACATGTCGTGATGGCAGGGACGGATCGGTTGCGTTACACACACAGGGTTGGGTAGGAATGAGAGCTGTAATACATTTGTATTTGAGAATATTGGCAAAAGTGACGTTTTAAATTGTTACAATTGTTAATTGTTAATCTGTTGTTGCATTACTGCGTGTCATTGCCTAAGTCAAATCATTACTTAGGTACATACATTTTTGTTCATAACATTAATCTATACTTACATATAATAAAATTGTAATTCGGCTGAATCTGTACATTAAATATTTTTTGGGAAATCTTATTGAAATAGATATTATTATCGATACAGAGGCCGAATCTATAGTTTTTAGAATTTTTGTCTGTCTGTCTCTCTATCTGTCTGTCTGTGACCGCATCACAGAAAAACCACTGGAGGGATTATGATGAAATGATGCAAAATTGGTATGATGATAGCTGGTTATCCGAGTCAACATATAGGATACTTTTTACCGCGGGAAAATATGTACCTCATTTCTGAGAAAAAAATGCAAAAAGTGAATTGTAAGATTAGACTAATATATAAAACCTAAGAATTTGCTTTTTGGTCATCTGAACGCGGGCGGAGCCGCGGGCAATGCTAGTATGGACTATAAAAGTGACATATGTATATATGTAAATGATAATAACATTTATATACACATATTCCAAATTTAGGTTGCGCTTAAATATTACTAAAGATATATTTTTATTATTTACCCTTTTCACGGTACAGTATAAGTTTATTTTAACTTAAATTGTTAGTACAAAACTCCCTATTTGATGTTTCGGGGAATAACCTCGTCCAGTGCCCACTATCTGCTCAATGTTCTATTTTGCATACTACATCATCATTGTGTCATTGTTGTTCAGAATATGAATCGTAATATTTTATTCGTTTCTTATTTGAACATCGGCCATTATTATTATAATAGTACAATGTACTGTAATATTTAATGTAAGTACTGTATTGTTATGGCGGAATTCAAGTTAACAAAACAGTTAGCAATAAAGAAAAAGATTATATTATAGAAACCAAAGGTTTTAAAAACGAAATCTAAAATTAAATTATTTTATTTATTATCTAATTAAATTAACCTATGATAAACTTATGAATTACAACTAACTAGCAGAACCCGCAGCTTCGCTCGCGCTTAAACTAACAAATTTCTAAAAAAAGATAGTTTCATACAAACTTTCATCCTCTATTTTACCGTCTTAAAGGATGAATTTCGAAAAATGCTAAAACACGTATTTATTTAATTTTATAGAAGAGCATTAATACCAAGTTTCAAGAAATTCTGATCATAAATATTTTTCAGGATTGTATTATAACGTGTTTTCCCGCGATAATTAGACAATCTCCCGCGGTAAAAAGTATCCTACGTTACTCTTCAGACCTCCAACTATCTCCACATAAAAAATACGCAAATCCCTCACTCGGTTTCCACGTCAAAGAAGGACAAACAAACAAACACACTTTCACATTTATAATATTAGTATGGATATACTCGTAACTTATGAAAATAATCATCTCAGTTTTAAAGCTAGCTTCCAGGCTACACGGAAATTTATAATACGACGTCTCTATGTACTCTACACTTTAAAATTTAATTTGATGCATACAAAATATGAACTCACATCAACTAGCTTGCAAGTTTACTATAGAAATAATAAAGTTAACTAAAATTACTTTTTAAATATAATATAAAAAATTAACCTTTTGTACAGTATCACCTTCCATTTGCGCGGTGGACGGTACGAGATTCGATAAAGGTTTTATTGGTTGGGGTATTGGAGCGGACGCTGGTAAATAGCTGTGTAAAACAAATTAAGAATACAAAAATAAAATAACTATAATTTAATAATTATTAACGCAAATAATATAATAAAATAGCAGACCCGGCCACATGTTGCTGTGGCATACTTATAATTTTTTTTTCTTTAGTTTAGGGGTAGAATTTGTAGTTTAGGATAGACTTTTCTCAGGTTTTCTCTCCGGATATGAAAACCGTAAATTTTGCAATAAAAAAAGGAAATAATCGGTATAAAATTATCCTATGGTTTGAGTTGGAATAAATTACAAATAAAATAATATACTATAAGATCGTATAAGTATTTTTGGAGTTCATCGCGGACCAACATCTATTTTAATATTATTTCATTATGTACATACTATTATAATATTATCAACTACTTTGTTGTAACTTGTTTCCAATCGACATTTTAAGCAATCGAGATGAAATTAATGCATGTCATGAATCAATTTTATTGGATGGAAAAGATATAGGTACATATGTTAGGCTTCCCATCGCGCTTTTGAAGAAAAAATTAAAAAGTCCCCAAAAAAAATGGGGATACTCAACAAAATCTGCGAGAATGTTTTTTATATTATATTTATATGAACTCCAAGATCACAAAGTTTATTGGAATTTGGACAGAACAACAGTCACGTCAGCTACATTATTTATAATTTATTTATAAATACAAGTTTTGTAATTAAAACTTCGTAGTAAGTACACCTTAATAAAACACAGTCACGATTATAAAATTTTGTTGGACACTTTTGAAATATTCATACTCGCTATTTATTATAAAAAAAATATATAAAAAAATATATTTTAAAAATACTTTTTCATTGCTGCTCATTATTTGCATTCAGATTTTAATACTTTGATAGTTCTATATTTTCTTCTGCTCCTTTACTGTGTAAAAATGTAATTACTACATAGTTTAAAACAAAGTCGCTTTCTCTGTCCCTATATCCCTCTGATGCTTAAATCTTTAAAACTACGCAACGGATTTTGATGCGGTTTTTTTAATAGATAGAATGATTCAAGAGGAAGGTTTTAATGTATAATTTGTTAAGTTTTTGTATACATTGGCTTAAATATAACGATATTTGTTGGAGGTGTCGGAAAAAATAAGACATCTGGAAGCTTTCAACGAAAACGCTGCCTAAACCCTTTGTGATATAACAAAATAATGTATGGTGGAATTGTGTATCTTATATATGTCTACAGAAAAGTCAGCGATGGCATATGTCTATCTCTTAACTTAAGGATAACGTACCATATCCATTTTAATTGTAAACGTACCTCACACCGTAATAAACTCAATAAACTTAAATATTTTCATTTATTACCTGTTCTTATATATAGTCTGAGTCTCAAATCTCTTTGAAGCTGTGACGGGATTGATGCAGCTGTCAGGAATTATTGCTCTCCTTCGACAGTCACTTTTTGAATCTAGGTAACTACCAGAAAAAAATGTAGATTAGTTTTAAATGTCTAATCGGACAACTTTTTATTATCAATGTATTTAGTTTGTGTGTATGTTTGTTACTCCTTCACGCTGAAAGAGCTGGACAATTTTGAATGAAATATAGTACACAGATATACTATCACCTTGAGTAATATATTATAGGTTTCTAAGTCGCCTATGGACGTATCCCAGAAGTTATGTCCTCCAGACCGGTTACGGCCAAGGCGACCAATCATTGAGGATGCGCAGGAGATATTATAGTGCACAAATGTACGCACAGACATACATACATAAATGCACTATCTATTTCTTTTTACTATCTAAGTCCGATAGGACGATACTTCGACACGACCGGTGAGAGTGAGGTGCAGGACCGACGGTTTTACTTGCTCTCCGAGGCACGGAGGTGAAATACCGCCAAGTTTCCCAACTCCAGTCTGTTACTGGACTGGACTTCCTTAATAGAAATACTCTAACTAAATTTGGCCCGACCCAGGACTCGAACCCAGGACATTTCCGGATCTGCAGCCACCCAAGAGTAGTGAGGGTATGTCACTTGTTCATAATAATATCAAAGTGAATAATATTAATAGCGGTAAATGTTAATTAAATACATTCCGCCTCCCCGCCCATTTATTGCCTATCCATCAAATCTAAGGCATTTTAAACGTTTAACTTCTATAATGTGGAGAGTAGCACATACATATTAAATTATTGTCGATAATTTTTTTTAACTTTAGTTTTATATGTCTCATAGTATTTGTTAACCAACAAATTCTATGTGATATACTTTTTTTATAAAATGAAAATAAAAAATACGATATTTTTAAAATACTAAATAATTATTTTAAAGACCTCATTGTGTAAGTTGTATTATCTTCTAATTTCTGACAGGGCTTCTGATATTGTCCTTTACATGCCCACGGCATTGGTTCTTTTGGTAGAATCTAAAAATAGTTATATATATGCATATTAAAATATCTACAAATTGTAACAATTTGAAAGGCAGTTTCTTTTCATTTTTATTAAAACCCAATTTCATTTATTAAAACTCGTCATTTATAGGTATTATATGTATTTATATAATAAAATTCTAACCGAGTCGAATCTGTACATTAAATATTCTCTGGAAAATCGTATTGAAATAGTCATTTTTATTGATACAAAGCTCCAATCTATAGTTTTAGAATTTTTGTCTGTCTGGGAACGTATCACGAGAAAACCACTGGACAGATTTTGATGAAATATGATATGATGATAGTTTGTTATCCTGGTCAACATACAGGATAGAGATGAACAGGACAGAGATGAGATATTTTCCCGCAGTAAAAATACTGCGGGAAAATATCTCATCTCTGAGAAATCTATGCTCTACCGTAAAAACGTACCTAGGGACACACGAGCGCAGTGAGGGTGTCGCTAGCTCATATATAAAAAACGCTGAAATAAGCCAATTTTACTTTTTAACAATTGCATTACATTTTTTTCTTACGGAGTTATACCCTTATACAATCAAAAATTTATTATTCATTTTCGATACGAGTTTAAACACAAACAGAAACATGTAAGAAATATTTAATATCGCCATTTTTCCTCTCGCCATAATGGCTTCTAAACATCTATTTACACACCCTCACATCTTATAAAATATTTATTATTTTTTGCGGTTACGTCGTGTATTTCGATTTAGATTACAGTAATGGAACACTGATTTGCCTTTAATATGTAAACGATTAGAAAGGAGGGCTCAAATTGTATGAAGATATACAACCTTCGCCTCGATATTGACATCTAATCAAACTTTTTCATAATTATTTTTTTTAATAATCTTATTTTATCAACCAATCTCCTTCGTATCTTCTCCATTCTACGTGACATTGTTTAAGCAATCTGTGCTCATCTGATACGCTTTGAAGCCATTAACAAGAAAATTGAATTTATATTTTTATGTGAGACGTGCATCAAACATACACACAGAAAGACAGTCAAAAATTAATTTATTTTTCATTTTATTCAATAGATTTTTTTGTTATATTGTTAAATTATTGTTTAATAAATGGCATAATATAATAACCACCAATATTGTCAAATATTATTAAATACACCACAATATATTTAAATCGAGATTTATATAACTTAAATTATATTAATTAAATAGTACCTGATTAGACATATAACTTAGTTTATGGGTAGTACTGCCGTCCATTTTAGCGGCGGGTCGTTCATAACAACGTTCTGGAGCGAAAGACTTTACGAGCTCGATCCTCTCGGGAGGCAAATAGGACAGCTTATTTACAGTGCGGTCTGGAACAGTACAAAACAGGTCTTGTTACCTTGATATATGAGGAATATTCCGCAAACGAAATTTTTAAGGTATATTTTTAATGACAAATCTACTATATCTGTTGTCTATACTGAATGTTTGTACTATGAAAGCTTGAAGAGTTCTTTTTTTTTGCTTAGTTTGCTTAAGTCCCCTAAAGTTTGGAATTATCGGTTAAATTGGAAAAAATTTGTTTGTACTCAGTAAATACTGAGTGTTAAAAGTAGAGCCATTATAAGTACATATGTTACTAAACTAAGAGAGCAGAGTCGCGGGTAGAACTTTTGATTAAAATGTAATAAAATCATTTAAATCGGCCAAATTTTTTAGAGATGCAACCAATAAAAAACATAAAAATAGAAATAAAAATTAATAAAGAAGATAATCATATTTTTAAAATCCAAAGAATAGTTTAATAAAAATAATAATTTTGGAAATTATTGATAAAGATAATCTTTTTTCTTTGAAGTTTTGAAAGAAATCTTATTTTTGAACGAACGAACAAAATTCCACGAACGTATTGATAGATATAATTTAAGGCAATTGTAGCGCGTTCGCTTGGAATCATTTCCAACCTGATTATAACTTGTCTTACTCTGAAGGAAAACATCGTGAGGAAATAAATCTGCATATCTGAGAGAACCTAGCAAGTTTTCGAAAGACATGTGAAGTCCGTCTACAGTGACTTGGCCAGCGTGGTAAACTATGACCTGATCCCCCCCTTGTATTGAAGGAAGACATTATGGCTAGCACTGGGACGTTAAAAAGGGCTGTATACATAAATATTATCGTAATAAAAGAGTTGGAACGCAAGCTTCCTTAATCTATTGGTGCAATCAATATGTATTTGTTTTATCGTAAATAGAACCCCACTAACAAACTAATATATATTAAAAACGCTATCAGATTCTCTCAGGTTTGCAATTTTAGTTCAGATACTCAGAATTTTGGATTTTCAGTTTATCATAGTTGCAAATTTTATACCATTTAAATTATATTAGATACATGTGAACTGTGAAAAAAGTGTAAATTTTGAACAGGCTATTCGTCTTACAGTTCTCATATGTAATATTTCAAAAAACTAGAGCAGCTTGTTTGTTGAGATGTCTAAAACACAATCTAAGTTTCGTTATTCTTGCAGTTCTGAACGCTCGACCGCAAAATAAGAAATATGCAAAGAATAATATTGTTTATGTATACTTACTTTCGACCTTTATATAAAATTAAAAAAAAAAGCTTTTTATATGTTTGTACTACAGAAGTTTTAAACTCAAGCTTAAAATAATGTTAAAAACACAATCCTCTTTCTGGCACAGTCGGAGATAAAAATAAGATTATTATATTTTTCTGTTATGTTGCTAAGGTAAACTGCGTATCTACTGCGCGTATTTTCATGTAATGACTATTACAAATAATTAAATAAAAACTTAAAGAAAAAGCGACTTCTAGGCACTAAAATAAAAATATAACTAAACGGGGGTTTTCATTTAGAATAGATACCTAATCAGATTTTTGGAGGAAATTTTTAGAGTTTTCCATATAATTGGTAATTTTAGAAAAAAACTACTTGCTTTTTTCTCAACTTTTTTTATGAATTGATAGATCTCAAAGAAATTGTGGAAAGGAAAACGTCTACTGGGTTTCATTACATAATCGACAAATATAGTGTATTACAAAAACAATTCTCTTGGATAAATACTGGTATTAAAAGTAATATACGCAATTATTTCCCAAATTATAGTGTGCAAAATCAAAGTTAATCAGTGCTTCTAACAAAGTTACTTAAAGAGTAATCTAGATACTTTCGAGTATCTCAATACTTACTTTCAAAAGGTTGTTCGTCACAGTGGAACTTCGCTGATGGCTTGCAACTTTCACGTAGAACACACGGTTTGGGTACATAGTCGTGTCTCTGCGTAGTGATGTTCTGCATCGGCCCTTGTCCCCACATGTCGTGATGGCAGGGACGGATCGGTTGCGTTACGCACACAGGGTTGGGTAGGAATGAGAGCTGTAATTAAAAAAAATGGAATAAATTAATTGAAGTCCCGAAGAGATAGCCTATATCCTTTTTTTTTGTTTTTGCTGGAGAAATCTATTATGGGACCCGGCCAGCCATCAGTGTTCAGGGGACTTGGAGACTCCCTATTCACTAAAATCCAAAGCGCAAACCATCTCCGCAGTGCAATGGGCCGTTGCAGGATCGTTTGTACACACTACAAAACTCCTTGGTAGCGTATATCCTAGATTAACACAATCTACTTTTTATCGACTTTTGTCGACTAATTTTATCGACGTATCTACCACAAATATACACACATTTTTTTATTAAGAATTATGCTAAATTACGTATAAAAATGCTTATTAAGGACGAGATGGAGATGAGTCGTAAATTCAAAACTGTGACTTATAAATTGGCTTGAAAAACTAAAGTCTCGTTTGATTAAAGTTGCTCCATTGCCGTTAATGGTCTTTGTGTGGAAGTTCAGCAACTTGAATTAAATTATAAATTTAAACCTTGCATAAGAAAGTTAACTAGTTACTTAAGTATCGCTTTGTATCTTTAAAAAGCATACTTAAACTAGTGTTTAAAATTTACATATATTAGACAAAGAGCACCTTTGACTAAAGTACGGTACCATAAAAGAAAAATTTTACGAAAGAAATTCGTTTCTCTCTTCAACTTCTATTAATAAGAACTTTTTTTGAAACAAAAAATATTCTTGTTATTAAGTTCGTGAAAAAAAAACATTACTAGAAAAAGAAAAAAAATTAACAATTTGAAAACATACTTTTGTTACTCTGTTTTATTTAAGCCCTGGTTTCGCTTTAACTCTATACAAAATTATCGAAGTAGTTACTTATCTATGGAAAATAATTTCACTAGATATTATAAGTTACATTTAACTGCCTCGGTGGTGTAGTGGCTAGCATGTACGGTTGCACACTCGGAGGTCCTGGGTTCGAGTCTCGGGTCGGGCCAAGTTTAGTTATTGAGTCTTTCTGTATATTAAGTCTCAGTAACAGCCCGGAGTTGGGAAGTTGGCGGTGTTTCACCCCCGTGCCTCGGAGAGCACGTAAAGCCGTCGGTTCTGCGCCTTAACTTTCACTGGTCGTGTCGAGTAATCGTCCCGCAGGAGTATGAGAGTGACAGGAATAGAGAATGCACGTTGTGTCTGCGCGTACACTTGTGCACTATAATATCTCCTGCGCAGTTGGCTCGTCTATGAGATTGGCCGCCGTGGCCGAAATCGGTCAGTAGAACATCATAATTTGCATTAAGATTAGTTGTAACATCCAAAAATTAAAATCGAAAGAACCAATCTCTCTTTATATAATACGAATGAACTCATCGAGGATGGATGTATGGATGTTTTGTTCACCCAAAAACTAATGAACGGATTTCGATGAAACTTTACTGTAATAAAGCTTATACGCCAAAGTAATACAATATGCTATTATTAACAAAGATACTGCACAGTCGATGCCGCAGAAAAATGCTAGTTAAAAATATTTAAAATAAGATTTTTAGGCTATTTCATTTTCTGTTGCAAAATAGATACAGACTAAAAACATATAGGTACTTATCTCTATCAAATACTAGCATTCTTTTTGTGTTATGTTTAAGCTGTAAGTTTTGATTCCCCAAAGGTTGGGTGAATAAAATTCAGTAATATTATAATACTAGCATTGCCCGCGGCTCCGCCCACGTTCAGATGACTAAAAACCAAATTCTTAGGTTTTACATATTAGTATACTCTTACATTACAGTTTTTGTATTTTTTTCTCAAAAATGAGATATTTCCTGCGGTAAAAAGTACTTTTCAAAAAATATTTAATGTACAGATTCGGCTTAGTTACAATTTTATTGTATGTATTATAGATTACGTTTACTGGCCAATCTCCTTGGTGTCTTCTACATTCTACGTGACATTGGCGAAGTAGTCTGTGCTCAACTGGCACGCTTTGAAGCCAATAACAAGAAAATTGAATTGAATTGAATTGAATAATATTGTTATTTATTATAAATTGCACTATCAACCCACATGTATTATTATTATTATAAATTCTAAAGCGTGTATGCATTCATTATTTATTGTGTACCCTCTATAGTAATTAATATAGATTTTTTATAGACCTGCGAGTGATATTACAATGGATATATATGCCCTATGTGTAGTACAAACATTTTTAGTTGTACCCATGATCATGAGATGTTAGTACATAGTGAAGGGCTGATAACAAATTAAACCATAATTTGAAGACATGTCTTTAAAGTAGGTACCATCAAACCTTTTGCACTGTACAAGATTCCATCGGTTCACAGCTCGGTACCAAACTCGGTGGCGGTTTCCTTGCTTCACCTCGTAAATTTTTACAGCCATCAACTGGTAAGTATGACAGTTTGTATGTAGTACATGATTCTACTGGAGCCGAAGGTTTCATGTAACATCGTCGGGGCGCATAGGAATCTGGTATTTTGGGCTGTTTATAGCACTGCAATAATACTTCATAGAATTAATTACTGAAAATACACTCCAAAATAATAAATGTCAGCAGTTCTGTCTATTACCATTAATGGTTAAAGAGCTCAACAGAATTTGCTGGAATTTGGAATAGAAAAATTGCATCATGGGGACAGACATTATTCTTTTACCACGCGAGCGGAGCATCCCTTTAATTTTTTGATTGCTTTACAAGGTTAGCTTAATTTATTTTTTTATCATTATCGTAACGGTTTAATATTTCTGCAATACTACTATTAAGGTGAGAAGGGAAATACGCACAGGTTTCACGATCGGTGGTTTCCCACAGCAGCAAGATTTGCATGGACATGGGTGTTCCTGCTTGCCATCCATGGGCTTCCCATCTTTCGGCCCGCTTTTTACTCCCGCTGTAGGCGCGCAGGGAGCGGCTGCTGGACATGGTATACACCTGGAGAATATGAATATTAGACAGTATTGTAGAGGTTTACTATTAGGATTCAAATGTCTAAAAAACGGTTTATCTGTGTAGGTTACGGGTTCAAACCCCTGATGAGTCAAACTACCTTACGCACATTTGTATATCAAATAGTAGTAAAGTAAGTAATTATGCCAATGTAGTTAAGGGATTCATATATTCAATTATATTGGCCGATATCATTAAGTAATGTAAATTTTGATATTACAAGTCTATTAAATCAATTTGGTTTAAAAAAATTTCCGAAAAAAAAATGGTACTAGTTTATTTATTTATATTGATTATGAATGATTTATTATATATTATTCGTACTAAGAAAAAAAAGGTTCATAGTTTACTTACTCTGGCATAATTTATTCCTAAAATATATATAAATCTTATAAAATAAAATAACACTGAAATAAAAAAAATACAAAATATATTAATCTAAAACTAAAAAGTTAAAGAACTGAAAATAATTTTACAAAAACATCTCTATCGAAAATATAGTTTCTAAAAACTGACAGTTATAGGGAATGCTCTTTTTTTTTGTTTTCAAATTCTAGATGGCTGGAATAAAATTAGGACGGCCATTATTTTAATATTTTTATAAGCTTGGCTGCACGATGGGTTTTTGCCGCGTGAGGTTCTAGGTACTGTGGAGTGCTTAAAAAACCTTTTCAAATTGCAGTATGAACTACATGAGAGTAGTTTTTGTAGGAGTTAACATATTAAGAAATGGAGAAGAAACATTTTATAGAATATTAACAGTTACAAATTGCATAATCACTGTATCATTATATCGTACAACAGCATTTCTTTCATTTGTACAGTATTAATTTCGGCATTAAATATTAAAAAAAAAACGTTTACATAGCTCTATTTTCTGGCAACACTGAAAAAAAATCGCATGTGAGTGCGACTCTATGAAGCTCTATAATGACGATACAATTTGTTGAGGAGTTTTTGATGCGTAAAAAAATAAGTAGTGATATTAAAATAAAATCAGTTGTTTTAAAATACGACAAGCGTGTGCGTGGTTTGAATTTTTGAAATACAAAAATATGCGAATAAAATTTTTTTATGGTGTCCGCTTTAGCAAGAGACATAAAATAAATTAAAAAATAATACAAAAAATGTGAAAATTTAAAATCTTATGTGTACGTACATAAAAACATAATACAATTGTAGTGTGATAGTTTCTTAAAGGCAAAACGTAATATTTGACCTAAGCAACAAGTCAAAATAGTAAGTTATAGCATTCATTGAGTTCATTTATAGTAATTGTTCGAACATTAAGATTAATAGGAGTAATAACTGACCATAGTACATACACGTACTCGTATGTGTTCGGAATGAAGTATTTAAGACTTAAGTACTATTGATTATATGCCATTTTGTAACCATTTATTTATTTAACGAGAACATTATTTAGAGATATTTTCTGACAGTAAAGAGTATCCTATATGTTGACCCAGATAACCAGCTATCATCATACCAAATTTCATCAAAATCTGTCCAGTGGTTTTCTCGTATGCGTTCCCAGACAGACAGACAGACGGACGGACAGACAGACAAAAATTCTAAGAACTATAGATTTGGCCTATGTATTGATAATAATGACTATTTCAATAAGATTTTCCATAAAATATTTGACGTACAGATTTGACTCAGAATTTTATTATATGTATAGATAGCTAATAGCTATAGTACCTATCGTAGAGTCAGTTAGATAACTGAGTTGCAGTTATTAACACTTACCTCTCGATTATCACGTTACAAATGTATAAACTTTATTCAATTAGACTTATTACAACTAGGTACTTTTGAATCGTCAATATAATGAAAGCGTCAGTGTAGCCAGTCCGTGAGGAAGCTACCACAGTTAAGGAAAGCAGTTCTGCTGAGAAGAACCCGCCGGTTCTCAACGGTTGCTCTTTTAAATATCGAGTTAATTCGAGGTTGAGGTTAATTCAATTTAATACAGAAAATATCTTTAAACACCAAACATCAAAATATATAGACATATACGAAAACAAAATATTAGGCAAAAAAAAAACATATACAATACGATCTACTAAATTACATACATTAAAGCGGCTGATTTTACACTTAGTTTTCTCGACTAAGAACTGAGAAGATTGAAGCAGAATGTGCAAAAGCAGACTTTTTGCTATCACTTAATGCAACAATTTTTAATATTATAATGAAGCACAAGAGTATTTAAATTCATTAAAATAAATAAATGTTCAGGATATTATTAATAGAATTTTTAAAAAATAAACTACAGTAGAATGTAAAAAATTACTATGACTATTGTACTGAAGGCAGTGGTAGCCCAGTGGTGACGTGCTTTCTTAGGAACTTAGTAAAGTGAGTTCAAGTCTCGTGTCTCGCACCTCTGATATTATATGTGTGATTTTTATAAATATGATTACACTTATCTTAAGACGTAGAAAAACATCGTTAGGAAACCTGCATGTCTGAGAGAACCTAACAAGTTTTCGAAAGACATGTCAAGTCCGCCAACCCGCACTTGGTCAGCGTGGTGGATTATGGCCTGACCCCCATTGTCTTGACAGGAGGCCCGTGCAGAATAGTGGGATGTTAATAAGAGCTGTATACAACACATACATAATACTACGTACATACATACATACACACATACATACGTACTAATCTATATATATAAAAGAAAGTCGTGTTAGTTACTTCGCTTATAACTCAAGAACGGCTGAACCGATTTAGCTGAAAATTGGCAGGGAGGTAGTTTAGAGCCAGGAGAAGGACATAGGATACTTTTTATCCCGTTCGACCGCGTTCCAATTTTTATGATATTTTAATTTTTGGATTTCTCTTAGTCCGGAATAGGTAAGTATTAAAACATATAATTAAAATGTGAGAAAGAAAGATTTTTTCTTTTTATATCTATTTAAAACGTACCTAGCGACGAACCCGAGCGAAGCGAGGGTGAGCCGCTAGTTAAAAATAAATACGTCTCTACTTTAGCATGAAAAGCTTTTTTTGTTAATACTCGTACTTAGTGCTGAAACTGTGAAAGGTGCTTCTTTAAAAAATTGTTTTACACAGTCATTATTTTTATGTGGCCAACAAATATTTTTAATCTTTTTAATTACTTTTTAATCTTTAATATGACATTTCGATAATAAATGTTTATCTAACAATAAAGTCGGTTAAGTGCGAGTCGAATTCGCACACGAAGGGTTCCATAACATCGTACATGTACTTTTTATTAGGGTTCCGTACCCAAACGGTGACAACGAAACCCTATTACTATGTCTCCGATATCCGTCCGTACATGTACGATAGTATGGAACCCTTCATGTGCGAATTCGACTCGCACTTGAATTTATTAATATGGCTTTCAACTCTCTACCTATTATGGTTCATGAGATACTGCCCTCTGACAGACGGACGGACGGACGGACAGCAGATTCTTAGTAACATGGTTCCATTGGCACCCTTTGGGTTCGGAACCCAAATAATAAAAACTATGACTTCAGCGCTTTGCCTCAATAAATGATTATACAATGTTTATAAGAGTTTGTTATGCCTTTTTATGCTATATTATTAATTTTCATATCAATGACGCTCGCTTTGAAATGGTAATGGTTATCAAATGATCTGAATTACATACGTATCTTGTTAAGTGTTAATTTTATTGATATTACTGATTTGTTATTTTTATCTCTTACGTTTATATTTATCTATAGGAAATGTATTAGTTACTTACCAAAATGTTTTTTTTGTTATATCTTTGAATTGCTTTAACAGAATGGTTATTCATAACATACCTAAGATTGTTTAGTTAAACACACAAATCTATAAATCTATACATATAATAAAATTGTAACTAAGCCGAATCTGTACATTAAATATTTTTTGGAAAATCTTATTGAAATAAATATTATTATCAACACAGAGACCGAATCTATCGTTTTTAGAATTTTTGTCTGTCTGTCTGTCTGTCTGTCTGTCTGTCTGTCTGTCTGTCTGTCTGTCTGTCTGTCTGTTACCGCATCACAGAAAACCCACCGGGGGGATTTTGATGAAATTTGGTATGGTGAGAGTTGGTTATCCAGGTCAACATACCTATAGGATACTTTTTACCGCGGGAGTAATCTAATATGTGAAACCTAAGAATTTGTTTTTTGGTCATCTGAACGCGGGCGGAGCCTCGGGAAATGCTAGTATGTCTTATGATGTTACAAAACTAATTAATATTAAATAAAAATTAATCGTCACCAGATTAACGTAAATTCAAAACAAATATTAGGTCCATTTTTTAAATAAATTAGGCAACAAAAATACCTGTATATTTATTTTTAGTGTATACCTTTTAATTTTTCGAGATTAAACGACTAATTGTTGATGAGGTTAAATGATTAAAATGAAAATATTTTTTTTCATGGTTTTACTTTTTGTTCGCAGTTTTTAATGTTTGAGAGCAAACAAGGTCACGTGAAAAGCCGCGAAAATCTCCAAATTATAAAGTTGTTAAATATATAAAAAAAATTGCGTACATCTAAGAAAATTTAATATTATTAATTTTAATTTTGCTAAGTGCTTAGAGTGGTTAGCAGTCAATGAGTCAATGGGCTTGATCAGTTCGTGCCTTATCGTTGATCGTTGTACACATCCCACAATACTAGTGTTTAATAGAAATAAATAATATAAATCAGTTTGAAATATTTACTGAGGACATTCTGCTAGCATCGCTTTAAGTAAATTGTAAGTATAAAATTGATAATTTATTATTTTATAATAAGTGTTAGTGTTTGAATATATAATATATGTAGATAAAATTAAACAAAATAGACCGTCGATACAAAATAGTTAAAGATATTAAAAGATAGCAGATAAAGTATTGCCCTCTATGCCCTTTAAAAAAGGTAGTTTCTCATGAGGTAATTAATTTAAGGGTTCAACTACGTTTTTGTTGTAACACAGTTTAAATAAATAGTTTTAAGTATTTTTGTGTGTATGTTTGATTAACGTGTAACGAAGATTTCAGGAACAGTTATTTTAATTTAGTAGAGGATTTAATTTGAATTAAAAACATTAGTAATTTCAATTCAATTGGTTACCAGATTCAAAGATACACGAATATACTAAACAAAGCACTTATGTTTTCTTAGATGTTAGATTATATGGAAATAGAGTCACTGCAGCAGTTAATTTTTACAAAGATATGCCAATGTCATTTTAAAATTAAACATATTAATATACTACTACAAAAAAATTATTTTTCTTATGAAAAATTATATTTTTGTTGTTAATTTTTTTTTGTTAACAAGCTGACATATAAATTATATACATGTACATAATAATTTATCAAGGGCATCTTAGCATGTACAATGTTATGTTTATGTATGAAGTAATCTGTGATGTCCTCATTCAAGGAATTCTAGATGCGGAATGCAATTTGTTTATTAATTTGCTTTGTTGTTCTCTTATCACTAGCAAACTAATAGGGGTTTCCTCGTGATACTAGCGACCGTCTTATGAAGGTCATCTAACATCTCGCTAATCTCTTCGTCCTATAGTAGCGGACCAAACTATCATAAATAAACTACAAGCGGTTCCGCAGTCAAAAACTAGTAATGTATTGAAGTATATAAGAATGTTGTTTTTAGGGCTGTTCCGTGGTGTTATCAATAATAATATTATAAATTTTAAAGTACCTTTCCACGCTTAAACCGCTGAACAGATTTCGATAAAATTTGTCACGGACATAGATTTGATACTGGGATCGGAGATGATTATGATCGGACAGGATACCGTTGATCAAGCTCCGCTTATTAGGTGCGAGAAGCCGCGGGCAAAAACTAGTTTTATACAATTTTGAAACGTGAGAATTAAAAAAAAATACATTGATTTATGACTGGATGTTATTATATTATATGTATACATATACATATTATGAGCTCGATGGCGAAAATTAGGCATTTTCCCTATATAATCCATGAAGGGATAGATTTTTGTAAAGAATACTAAAAATAAAGCTTCTCATATTAATTTGGGAAAAATATAACGAAAACCACTTCTTAATTTCTTCGCCTTTCCTATTGTATGGCACAAGCTCTCTTTCAAGCGAATATGATATTTTTCAATCTATCAATATCACTAATTTATTAATAATCAAATTAACATCTTTTGTTAATTTATACTTCATCTACACAGTCATTAAGAAAGCGATTAAAGTGACTTTGCATAGAGATAGATAGTTTAAAGAACAATGGTATGGTTTAAAATAAATTCAATACTTTACAAATAACACAAATATGAACTTATAGGCAGTGGTAGCCCAGTAATGCACTCGTTTGGAAAAGCAAGTTGTGGGTTCAAATCTCAGGCTTCGCACCTCTGGCCCTATTCGGGGGGCGGTGTACCATGTGGGTTGCTCCTGGTACTTCTCTGATAGCAGAGTGGACCTTGGAGCAGCCCCATGGTTGTGGTGGTCTGCTTCGGCAGACCTGCCGTCGGGGCGTCATAGTTGAATGCGTAAGCGATCCTGCGACGCCCCATTAAGACGGGGGAAGGTTTTGTTGGGTTTTAGTGGGTAGTACTGGCTGTATTACGCCGGTGAGTCCCACATGTCGTGCGTAAATGCATTTCCCAACGTTAAAAAAAAAGGCTTCGCACCTCTGATATTTTAAATTTTCATGTGTGATGTGCGAATCATTCTCAACATGATTACGACTTGTTAACGGTGAAGGAAAACATCGTGAGAAAACCTGCATGTCTGAGAGAACTTAGCAAGTTTTTGAAAGAGATATGAAATCTGACAACTCGTGCTTTGCCAGCGTGATGTGAAAATTCAACGCGAGAGGCTCGTGCCCAGGGACATTAAAACGATAATAATTTGCAAGACTTACAATTAAGTTCATAATTAGTTACCATTAACATAACTAATTATTTTTCTTTGTAATCATTATTACAGTCGTTTAACTAAGACAGTTGTAGCCGAGTGGTAACGCGCATGCTTGGGAAACCGAGTGACGCGAGTTCAAATCCAGGGTCTCGTACCTCTGATATTTTCATGTGCGAATCATTTCCAACATGATTACCACTTGTCTTAACGGTGAGGAAACCTGCATGTCTGAGAGAACCTAGCAAGATTTCAAAAGACATGTGAAGTCCGCCAACCCGGACATAGCCAGCGAGGTGGGCTATGGCCTGATCCCCCTCGCATTGAAGGAAGACCCGTGCCCAGCAGTGGGACGTTAAAAAGGCCTGAACACATTACAATACAACTAAGGTGTCTAGACGTCATCGTGAGGTGTGTAGTGGGAGATGCGATATCGAGTATCATATTTACTTTTCTATGATAGTCGGGAAACTTTATAATGTACAGATATGACTGTAACTTGCCACGAGATGGCACTACAGTGTACAATGCTTTCACTTCAAAAACCGTTCGCGATAAAAATTGTTAATTTTAGACAGTCCTTGCAGTTTGCGTGATTTCGGTAACATCAAAGGCACATATTCTATGAATTTTTATTAGTATTATAACACTTCATTGTACAATAAAGTGGTACACTACAAATACAAGTGAAGAGATATAATAAGCGAGCTCTTACAAGCAACCGATAGTAACAATTTAAAGCTAATGCCATAAGTACCCGGAAAGGTTTTATAGTATACCTAGATCTTCAAGATAAACTTGAATGTCAAAATGTACTTAATAGAATAGATAATGCATTTAATGTCATACACTTCAAATTATCAGCCAATAAATAAGATAAAACTCAAAGGATATGTACATATATAAACATCTTTGTAAATGCAATTTATATTAGTGTTATATGAAAATCTGATCAGCATAGACTGAAGAGGTACATAATAGATAGGCAGAAGCTTAAATTCTGGGTTTTAATGATTTTATATATCGACCAATTTCCTTCATATTTCTCCATTCTACGTGACATTGGCGAAATAATATGTGCTTTGAAGCCATTAATAAGAAAATTGAATTGAAATTTTGGTTTAATAAAACTATTTTCAATATTACGTTTCATTAGATTTGTGGGAAATAAATATTTTATTAGTGGTTTCACTTTTTAGTTTTCAAAATGGTGTGTGATTGTGACTTCATACTTCCCTCAAGAGAAGGCTGGGAGCCGCATTATCAGAATTGCAAGACGAATTGGATTAAGCATCATAATACTGACTCACCAAAGTAAGTGTCGATTCCATCTATACTGATATTATAAATGTGAAAGTAACTCGTATCTGTTACCTTAAACCACTAAACAGATTTTGATAAAATTTGGCAAGGTGTTTTAGCGATTTTTTTGAAATTTTGACATAGATATATAATATTTTTATACTGTCCATTTTGCTCACTGGATGGTGACACAGCGAATCAACTTCTACACCATTTCACAAATCGTATAATTGGTACCCATGTTTGAGTACGAGAATGTTAACGCGTTAGCGTTAACATTCTCGTACTCAAACATGTCTCGTACTCAAACGCGTTATTTTTTTACCCGTATGAAACCACTGGCAAAGGTTAGTTTCTTCCGAAGGCTTAGTACTTTAAAAACATCGTGACGAAAGCTCTTTAAACTTTAGTTACAAAATATATATGTGACTTGACGACACGTTTGGCTCAGTTTGTGGTGACCCTACTTGCTGTGCCAGCGGTCGCGGGTTCGAGTCCCGCTGGGGACATTCATTTGTGTGATGATGAATGTTTGTACTTCAGTTATGGGTGTTTATATTTATAGTTATATATGTGTAGTATATGAACTATCTGGTATCCATAACACAGGCCTCGTAGCTTACCATGGAACTAGATGGTGCTGTGTGTTAATGTCCTAACATATTTAAAATATTTAAATTTATAATATATTACCTTTTCAGTTTTCTTATTATTTGATTTTAACAATACATACAAATACAATCACATTTTATCTTTACTGACATAATTCATTTTATAAGGTTTTTCAAAAAATTAAACATGAAGTAAGGGAAGTAGGGCAGTATACGCTGGGATTTTTTCGAGGAATAATGACAACTGAAATCCGGCCATATATAAAAAAGTTGATATATAAAAAAGGTTTGGGTATGATTCAATGCATCAGACTAATAAAAATTACTTATCACAGAGTGATTAGGTACTGTGAACTTTGCTGCATATTGTTGTGCAATTTGATAATTTAGATAAATTAGGCAGGACATACGACGTTTTACTATTTGGAACCATCCTTTAGACAAGTTTCGATAGGGCTTTGAAATATAATAATAAAACTTTAAATAAAAAAAAAACCGACTTCAAAAAAAGCCACTAAAAAGTAAAAATTAACTGGTTGGTAGTTTTTATTTACTATACTAATCAGATATTTTCCAAGTCAGTGTGATTTGATATGTATAAAAAAACGAGCCAAATTAAGATTGGACCTCCTCCTTTTTGAAGAAGTCGGTTGAAAAAATATAAGTCTTGCCCGTGATGATTTCTAAAGCTTATTATAAATTTTACATTATATTTCAGACATGAAGACGGAACATTTCGTTTGAGAAACGACCATCTTTCTAAGTTGGATAAAGACGTGCTTTACCATTTGGGTTTGGATACTGAAAATTATGATTTACCTGCTATGTTCGGAGATGTAAAGGTAAAATAGTAATTGTTTATACTTAAAATTTTCGAGATAAATTATTATTGGTAGTGTATGTGTGTGTTATGTGTTTGGTGGACTCGTTGGTCTAGTGGTTAGCATATACGGCTGTAGATCCGGAGGTCCTGGATTCAAGTCTCAGGCCAGGCCTAGATATAATTATAGCGGTTTTCTGTTAAGAATTTCTCAGTAACAATCCAAAGTTAAGTAACTAGCAATGATACAGCCTGCCTGGCTTTACGTGCCTCTTAGAACACGTAAAGCCGTAAGTTCTACGTGGCCGAAATTATAGTGGATATTATAGTGTGCGCGCTAGCTATCCTGCAACGCCCATTTTGCTGTGGCTATATTGTTCCACTATGGGTTTTAATGAGTAAGACCGGAAGGACCATATGATTGTGATTATAGTATAACTCCTAACATAAAACATCAAATTATTTAAAAGTGACAAGTATGTAAGGCAATATAAGCTACTTTATTAGGAAATTCACCAAACACACTGTGTTGTGCCGCCTTGAGTTAAATTGAATTCTATGCATTGGAAATAAGGGCTCTACTAAAGTGCACCATATTATTATTCTGACACGGCCTTGATCTGTGAATGTCCTCGGTTCATTATTATCATTATTTTCAAACCCCCATATTGGATAGATGAGTCATAAAACGTTGGGTTATGAGTTATGACACTTCGGGTATCATAGTAAACAAAAATGCATGTATTCAAGACTTAGTGAACGCTATCATTCTATCAGTTTTATAATTTGTCCCGCGTGTTTATTTTAAATAGTCAGCATCATAATAAAACTCCTGGATAACATTACGGGCCTGTCGCTACATACATAATTTAATTTATATAACCAAACTAGCACTGCCCGCGGCTCCGCCCGCGTTCAGACGACCAAAAACCAAACTCTTAGGTTTTACATATTAGTATACTCTTACAATGCAGTTTTTGTATTTTTTCTCAGAAATGAGATATTTTCCCGCGGTAAAAAATATCCTATACGTTGACTCGGATAACCAGCTATCATCATACCAAATTTCATCAAAATTTGTCCGGTAACAGACAGACAGACAGACAAAAATTCTAAAAACTATAGATTCGGACTCTGTATCGATAATAATGTCTATTTCAATTAGATTTTCCAAAAAATATTTAATGTAATGAAAATAGTCCCATTGATGTTTTTGGTTAATGTCCCAGATGACGTAATACTACACTTAACTTTTTTAACTGAAAACCCCATGACTATATTTGGCTTGACCCGGGACTCGAACCTTACATACGGAGAATTTAATAACCAATTTAATTTTTAAACATTCTTCCAACGATTAAAAAAAACTTAACATTATAAAAAAAAATTCTAGATATAGATATGTATAATCCTAGGTATATATAAATATAGATATGTATGCATCAAGCAATTCTTTCATAATAACTTTTTTTTATTACAGTTTGTATGTATGGGTGGAACTAAATACCGAATGAAGGAATTTGCCAAATATATAGCTCAAGAATTGAATTTAACTACTGAACCTCTAGTAAATTTGACAAAGCATTCTCATCGGTATGCGATGTACAAAATAGGCCCAGTGCTATCTGTTCATGTAAGAATATACGATATTTTTTCATTTAAAACCTTTTTAAATTTCATAAAATAAATATATTTTAATTAAAGTTTTATTTCAGCATGGTATAGGGATTCCTTCCATGACTGTTGTACTTCAAGAAGTTATAAAACTGCTCAGTTACGCGAAAGCCAAAGACCCTATCATATTTAGAATAGGCACTAGCGGCGGTTTAAATATACCACCGGGAACAGTCGTTATATCGTCGTGGGCTTTAAATGGAACATTAGAAAAATCTTATGATATTGTAAGTATATACGTAAAGACAAATCTCTCTTATGTATGGTTAGTAAGAGCTAAACTGTCTCTAGTTTCTACAAATCTTAATTCTCATTGCAAACTGTGTCTGTATTTAACGTTGAATTAAAAGTTTTTTACTAAATGTTTATGAAATTATATACGGTACGAGTAGGTACTTATACGAAAATAATAATTTTTAAATTTTTTGTCTATCTGTCTGTTTGTTTCGGCTAATCTCCAAAACGGCTGGAACGATTTTGACGGACTTTTTACTAAATTTCTCTGGCAGATAGTTGATGTTATAAGGAGTAACTCAAGCTACTTTTATTTTAGAAAAAGAATTAGGGTTCCGTTCAAAAAATAAAAAAAGTACCCGAGTGAAACGGGGGTAAGTCGCTAGTGTCGTAAGTAATTATGTATCTCGATAATATAAACTAAACTGAAAAAACATCGTTAAAACGCAGTCTTGAGATTTTAGAATAGGAATAAAAGATAACTAGATTATATATATTACAATATAAAGTTACATTTTTGTTCTTTACAGGTTTGATTGTTTGTCGAAATATTCGGTATTATGTATATTAAATATTACAATTTAGTACCAAATACTCTACCCATGTTGAAAATTTACGCTAAAAGCGGTTCATTGTAGACAATCAGTACCGACTATTAAAAGATATGATATACGAGTGACATAACAACACTCACAATCAATAAATATATGATTCATTGCATTTTTGGCATAATTAATATGCATTTTTAATTATTTTTAATTATATCTGCAAAATAATAATATAATTTTTTAATGTTTACATTTTATATTGGTCACTTAATTTTTTTTAGCCAGTGTTGGGTGAAATACGTAAAATTCCATCATTATTTGACAATCGGTTAAATCAAGAATTGTTGCACCTTGCATCTGATGAAAAAGAATTTAAGACTGTCATTGGTGGCACTATGGCTGCGGATGATTTTTATAGAGGTTTTTTTTTTTTTAATTTAATTATACTGTGAACAATATTTATTATGTATTTAAATTTGAAATAAGTGAAAAAATATTATAAGTAAAACTATATATAATCAAACTGAGAAATTTGAGAAAGAAATTGTGGTGCTTTCACCATTTTTCCATTTTTTTTTATTATTTTAAAATCTATCTATATTTCTATACTAATATTAACACCTCCAGGTACATTTCTAAGAAATTGCTTAAATTTCTAAGAAATCTATTGTTAACTGTAACGCCGGCGTGTCCGCGGTCGTGGAGGGATTATAAATGGGGAAGTTTGTGAGTATGGATGTTTGTTACTTTTTCACGCCAGAACGGCTGAGCGGATCTGGATGAAATTCGGCACAGACATAGATTACAGTCTGAAATAACACTTATAGGCTACTTTTTATCCCGGAAAAACGTACGGTTCTCGTGGGATAGGTTTATTTTTGTTTTCCTCAAGGCGCACCCGAGTGAAGCGAGCTTGAACCGCTAGTAAATAATAAAATTTCTAATAATTTTAAAATCGGCTCCGGTTCGGGCCAAGTTCAGTTGTTGGGTATTTATGTCAAAAAACTCTCAGTAACAGCATAGAGCTACCGGAGTTACAATTACCCCCGTGCCGATGCAGAGGATATAAAACCTGCGTCTTAACTCTTACTTGTCGTGTCGAGTAGTCGTCCCACAGTAGTATGAAAGTAACATAATATCTCCTGCGTAGATGATCCTCTCCTATGATCTTAATGAGCTCCTATGATCTTATGATCTTAATGAGCTCAATGATATTTACATTTTATTTCTTTATTACTAGCAGAACCCACGGCTTCACTCGCGCTAAAACTACATAAAAATCTCTAAAAAGGTAGTTTCATACTAACTTTCATCCTCTATTTAACCCCCTTATAGGATGAATTTCGAAAAATTCTAAGACATGTATTCATTTAATTTTATTGAAGAGCATTAATAGCAAGTTTCAAGTTATTCTGATCCTAATTTTTTTTTGGATTGTATTTTAAAGTGTTTTCCCGTGGGAATTAGGTAAACTCCCGCGGTAATAAGTACCCTATGTCACTCTCCAGCCCTCCGACTATTTCCACACAAAAAAACACGACAATCTGTCACTCCGTTTCGACGTGAAAGAAGGACAAACAAACAAACAAACACACTTTCATATAATAATATTAGTATGGATTTATTAGGGAAACAAAGAATGAGATGGTACTCATAAGATACTAATATACAAAAATACAGCTAAGTTTCCACTGATAGTTATCATATAAACACTAGCATTAACAAAGACAAAGTAAAACAATTCATATTATGTACTTACATAAAAACAGATAGATAATCAAATTAACACAAAAAAAAAACTCGAAACTAAATTTAAATAAGATATGAAAGAACACGTTGACGACACGTTTGGCTCAGTTGGTAGTGACCCTACTTGATGTGCCAGCGGTCGCGGGTTCGAGTCCCGCTGGGGGCATTAATTTGTGTGATGAGCACGAACGTTTGTACTCCAGTCATGGGTGTTTATATTTATAATATGTATGTATTTAAAGTTATATATGTGTAGTGTATCAACTATCTGGTATCCATAACACAAGCCTCGTAGCTTACCATGGAACTAGATGGCGCTGTGTGTTAATGTCCCAACATTTATTATTATTATTACATATAAAACTGATTAGGGCATAATTTTGTGTGAGTTATTGGTAGATTTTTCTATTTTACAGGTCAAGCTCGCTTAGATGGTCCATTTTGTGATTATACTGAGAAAGACAAATTATCTTTTATACAAAAACTGATGGATTTAGGAGTGAAGAATATAGAAATGGAGGCGACCGCATTCGCTGCTTTTACTAGAGAGGCCGGTTTGAGATCCGCTGACGTTTGCGTGACATTTGTTAACCGTTTAATGGATGATCAGGTATTTATTTTATCTTCTGTGGTTGAAGGAAATTAAGAAAATTGAAATAAAATTAGACATTAATTAACTTAACGGTTGCAGATTTAAAGGGACTGGGTTCAAATCCGGGTAAAGGCAAAATAGTTATTAAGTTTGTTGACTAGGAATATTAGTTGGAGATTTTTACACCTACGTGCTTCGGAGTGCGTTGAGCTATCGGTCATGGGCCGGCAGTCTCGACAAAGTTAGCCATTGCTATTTAATCGATTCGTGCCGCTAAGATGATCTTAGTCACCATCGTTGTCAACGTCGTCGAAGTCGCCGTAATGAGCAAAATTTGAAAAGTTAGCAAAACCTTTGAAAAAAATAGAAGCAACATTTATAGTCAAGAATACGAAAAATCGATAAATTCTGATCATTACGACTTAGTGGCACGAATCGATAAAATAGCGATCGCCAACTATGTTGAGACTGCCGCTGTTCTGGGCCTTATCCTTTACTCATCTTATCTAGTCGTCATTAAATAGGAACGTGAGGGTTCAAAGTGAGAAATAGAGATTGCACTTGTCTTTGCACACACTTCTTAAGTATAATATCACTTGCACAG
Organism: Brenthis ino; assembly: GCA_921882275.1. Classification (NCBI taxonomy): domain Eukaryota; kingdom Metazoa; phylum Arthropoda; class Insecta; order Lepidoptera; family Nymphalidae; genus Brenthis; species Brenthis ino. The sequence goes on along the minus strand of OV170230.1, from coordinate 3,467,978 downwards.
TTATTTAATTTCTTGTTGGTCGCGAAAACTGAAACTGGTTAAAAAGACCTTGTATTCAGCCCTTTTAACGTCCCACTGTTGGGCACAGGCCTCCCTTCAATACGAGGGGATTCAGGCCATAGTCCACCACGCTAGCCAAGTGCGGGTTGGCGGACTTCACATGTCTTTCGGAAACTTGCTAGGTTCTCTCAGACATGCAATTTTCCTCACGATGTTTTCCTTCACCGTAAGGCAAGTGGTAATCATGTTAGAAATGATTCGCACATGAAAATATTAGAGGTGTGAGACCCGGGATTTGAACCCGCTTCACTCGGTTTTCCAAGCGAGCGCGTTACCACTGGGCTACCACTGCCTATTAATTAAAAATACCATATTATACTACATATCTAGTACTCAGAATTTACATAAAGAAAATCAATAATTTAATATTTTTACAGGTAACACCACAAAAATCAGAACTACTGAAGTGGCAAGAACGTCCGATGATAGTCGTTGGAAAATACATATCTACATATTGCAAAAGATCAAAGCAATGAATTTATTAGACGTTCATTATATATTTTATATAAAGTTCATATTTAGGGCAGTTTTTTTTATTATTTTTAATATTTATTCATGAACTAAATTAGCTAAGATAACGAATGAATGAAACAATGAATATATTTTATATTTAATAAGTGTAATTTTTATTTTGTTTGTATTAATTTATTTATATAATTCGTAATAACAAAACGGATACAAATATACTCCTTAATCTAATAATAATTATTGTGTAATACATGGATAAAAAATTTAGGATAATGGATAATAAATAGAGTGCTGAGACGCACGCACTAGGATACCACAAGACGCTCTTATCTAATTTAAAACTATAGTTAAAGTGATAAGTAATTAAATTACATATATGATAAAAAATCTGCCTTTATTCTATACAATTTTAACTTATATTATTGTATACTACCAGAACCCGTGGCTTCGCTCGCGCTAAAACTACAAAAAAAGCTCTAAAATGGTAGATTTCATACCAAATTTAATCCGCTATTTTACCCCTCAATATGGGATGAATTTCAAAAAATTTCAAACACGTACTTAATAAATTGTATTGAAGAGCATTAATAGCAAGTTTCAAGTAATTCTGATAATAATTTTTTTTGTTGCATTATAACGTATTTTCCCGTGGGAAAGAGATCATCTCCCGCGGTAAAATGTAGCCTATGTCACTCTCCAGCCCTCCAACTATCTCCACATAAAAAATCACGCTCATCCGCCAAGCCATTTCGACGTGAAAAAAAGACAAACAAACAAACAAACAAACAAACAAACAAACACACTTTCACATTTATAATATTAAGTATAGATATGCAAGCAAGCAATATTTTTAATAAAATCAGGTAATATTATATTTTAAAATATCTAAATCTGTTATTTTCTTATATTCTTATATCTTATTTTCTTATATCTTTAAATATTTATGAGATTAATTGGTATGATATCACTGCCATAGAGTTGAAATTTGAAGGAACAGTTTTTTAGCAATGTTGCTATTTTTAATGCGGAAATTACTAACGGAAAGCTATCAGACAGTTATCTAGCATTTAATACGATATTACTTGATTACACCTCTAGTAACATACATCAACAGATGCACCAAAAATAAAGAAGTAAAGATACGGGTGAATCAGGCACGAATCTAGGGTTAAATTTTGGGAAGGGTCAGAGACTGAAGTATCTTGGAAACTGTATATCAAACATATTATAAATAAAAAAAATTGTTTATTAGGATAATTACAATAATATAGGAAAAATAAAGTATGTAGGTATATATTATGTATGTATGTATTCAACCCTTTTTTTAAAGCCCAGTGCTGGGCACAGGCCTCCCTTAAATAAGTGGGGGATCAGGCCATAGTCCACCACACTGGCCCAGTGCGGGTTGGCAGAATTCACATGTCTTTCAAAAACTGGCTAAATTCTCTCAGACATGCAGGTTTCCTTCACCGTATTGACAAGTGGTAATCATGTTGGAAATGATTCGCACATGAAAATATCAGAGGTGCAAAACCCGTGATTTGAACCCGCTTAACTGTGTTACTCAAGTGAGCGCATCACCACTACTCACTAGGCTAATACTCGCCTAATAAATGTATGTACCTATGTATATAGAATATACACATACAATATTACCTCTATATCGTAAAGAAATACTTAACGGATCTACCTAGTTAATGGTAAAAACTTAAACAAATAAAACCCTCATCATGCCTCACGCTAACTTAATTACTATACTTTAATTATTTGATTTCCTGTTTTATTACAAAGTTCTTGGTAATGACATAAGGAAGTGCTTTTAGGAACGAAAAGCTTACACGGAATCGAAATTAAGATATTAGTGATGATTGGTGAAATAAAATGGAACCTTACTCAAATATACTTATTACAAGCACTTTTGAATCTTCAATATAAAGAGTGTCAGTGTAGTCAGTCCGTGAGGAAGCTACCATCGGCTCGGTAAGCAGTTCTGCTGGGAAGAAACGGCGAGAAACTCAACAGTTGCTCTTTTAAATATCGAAGTTACATTGATAAACATAATATTAGAGATAGCCCACATATGAGTCAATGTATATTAATTCCACAGATTTCCATCAACAAGAAACTCTTAAATCTAGGACATAAAATATCTAGGACATATAATAAAAGTAAATCTAGGACATTTTGTGGAATCTTATTAAGTATATATGTGTATTTTCAGGCCTATGAAGCATTTATTCACCTTTTGGAGTCAAAATTTAGGCGTATCAAGCTTATTTCTATTTGTTGTTTTATGTATTTCTATTTACACTGTTTTTTTAATAATTATTAATATTAATAACCGTAAGAATACCATTTTTTTGAAAACATCTCGCAGATAATTACGAGCTCTTAGATCATATAGGGCCCGTACTGCTCTTTTTTGAAGAATAAATACTGAATTAATTTCCGCTGCACTGCAGCAAAGAAGTTTTCCGTAAGGTAAGATACTATGAAAATAGCTTTGTTTCTAAACGATTCCCTCAGCAGCCTGGGATTATCTGTTATTAGCAGTACTCGCGGCTTCACCTGCGTTCTAAATCGAATTCAGCACGAATTCAGCGTTCTTTCGAAGCAAATTTCGATAGCTACCAAACGTTACAGGATCACCCGCTGGATTAATCTGAAAATTGTCTTAACCTAGCTAGTTATCTGATTCAACATATAAGATACTTTTTATTGCGGGAAAATATTTCAGCTCTGAGAAATCTATTCTAAACTTTAAAACGTAAGTAGGAACGAAACCGAGCGGAGCGAGGGTGAGTCGCTAGTCCTATATAATAACACAAAATTTTTAATACATACAATATACCATTTAAAAAAAGAGATTATTTTATAATATCAATTTTTAATCAAGAATGTCGTGTTTAATATTATTAATACGAGCGCCATTTAAGTTTTTATTCTTCGAGCTTTTGTAGTTTGATGTAAGCGTTTGCTGGTTCTTTCTTTTTAAGCTTCATTATCTTCGTGCCCTATATTCTTTTGAACCCTCAAAGTGTGCTATCGATATTTTTAATACGAATGAATCAGCAAATTGTGTTTTAAAGATGAAATATTTAAGGAAAATAAGTGATTTTTTTACTTTATAGAAACATCAATACGAATCTGTTAAGTGCGAGTTGGATTCGTGCCCGTAGGTTCCGTACCCACAATATATTTTTTGACATTTCGTATTATTTAATCCCTCCACGACCGCGGTCACGCCTGCGCGTTACAGTTAACAATAGATTTCTTAGAAATTTAATTAATTTCTTAGAAATTTACCTGGAGGTGTTATATAGTAGACTAGCGACTCACCCTTGCCCCGCTCGTTTTCGTCCCTACGTTTTAAGGTTAGTATATATTTCTCAGAGATGAGAGTATTTTCTCGCAGTAAAAAGTATCCTAAATATTGACCCATATAACAGCTATCATAATACCAAATTTCAAAAAACTGTCCAGTGGTTTTCTCATGATGCGTTCCCAGATCATCAGACAGACATACAGACACAGGCATAAATTCTAAAATCTATAGATTCGGGCTCTGTATTGATATATAATTAATAATGTCTATTTTAATAAGATTTTCCACAAAATATTTACCACGAGCAAAAATATTGAGCACGTTAGCTTTAGTTATGACAATTGTCATCGTTTAAAGAATTAAGGGGGTGGTGCTTATTAAAATGTGCCCGTTAGAATGTTTAATTAAATTAATAATAATTGACTTTTTAGAACAAAATCGATGCACTTGTTATTTAAATAAATTATTTTCAACTTCACAAAAATATACGTAGATATCTTGAAATGTGAAGCTGCCGTTGCCCACTTGGCCGCTACCTCTTCGCAGCCAGGTGTAAGCAGGTAATATTTTGTTACATTTAGACGTTCAGGGCGTATATTCATCATTTATATATCAAATTAAAGCTAATTTTTTTCTGTACCTGATAAACTACCTTTTCCTACGTAAAAGTAGCCGCAAACAGGGGTTGCCAGCTATTAAATATTTATTTGTTACATTTACACGTTCATGGCGTATATTCATCATTTATATATCAAACTAAAGCTACTTTTTTTGGTTAGAAATAAAGCTTTGTTTTTAGAATAGAGAAAAAACCTCTCTCCTGTAGAGTACAACAGGTATTGGTCGTTTAAACAAACACTAAGGTGACGATATAACTAAAATTAATCCATATATGTATTTTACTATCAAAAACAATGCAATTAAATTGAAAAAAAAATACTGCATTAAATTGTTTTTTTTATTTATTTATTTACTTATGAGTCTGCTCACAGGAAACGATTGCATATTAAATTTTTATCTCTTTTCTATAATAAAATTAAAAATAACTTGTTTCTAAACACGCTTTCACCTACATATTATGAGCATTCATTTTTCTTTCTTTTACTTCAATATTTTTGGACGACGTAATATTTTAGAATTAAAGTATTGTTGAAAATAATATTAAAGTTTTACTTCTGTTATCTCTAATCTCTGTGTTAAATTTCAGCCATATCCGATATTATTAGTCATGCATAATAGTCTAAGGTTCCGATCCGATCGGGATCTCCTACTATAATTACATATGTAAGTAACAAGCGTCTAAACATCTTTATAAACTTTCTAAAGAGGTACGTAATTCGCATATTGTCCACGAATCTTTACAAACTGTGGATAAATTTTCGTGAATATTTTTTTTAAATAATTAGGATATTTTTTAAGGTAAGGTTAAGGGTTTTAAGAGCTTCCTTCCCTAACGAATTATTTTTAATAAAAAATATATTTTAACGTATTTTTGTAATTCTGAGATTTATTTTTACACTAGCATTGCCCGCGGCTCCTCTTGCATTCAAATGACCGAAAACCAAATTCTTAGGTTTTATTATTTATTCTTAACTTTTTATCTCGGAAATTATCCCTTAAGAGGGTGAAAATGGGGATGAAAGTTTGTATTGGGAAGCAAGCCATGGATGAACCCGAGCGAAGCGTGGGTGAGTCGCTAGTATACAATATACATAGTACTGCATAAAGAGTGTAATAAAACAATTCTACTGAGGCTTTTGTAGAGCTTACAGAATACGGACACAATATGTGTACATTTCGATCAAAAAATATTGGTATACAGTACACTAAATAAAGATTCAAGAGTCTTCAATATATTTTAATTGGAAATTTTATATCCACCTTGTTGAAATTTTACATAAGGAGCTGAATATCTATATAAATTATACCTGTTTTTGCTATTATTTTTATAAGATTTTAATTAACTTGAAACGTTCGCATGTAAATTTATTTATTATTTAGAGACTAGAATGTTTTGACTTTTAAGCTTACATTTTCTTAATAAAAGCTTGTTTTTAAAAATCGTGTTTTTACCTTTAATTTATATATTTTATGAAATTCCGAAGCGTGTGTATGTTCGTAAATTTTCTCCTTCTAAACGGCTTGATATCGAATTTGATGAATATTATTGTGTACTGGGATGATTCTCAGCTTTAGTTGGACCCGGTAAGTGGCGTATTTTCTGATTAAAAGAGCCTTGTGGCAAGACAGAGTACTTAGTATATTGTTGTTTCACGTCGAAACGGAGTGACGGATGGGCATTATTTTTGTGTGGAGATAGTTGGTGGGCTGGAAAGTGACATCGGCTACTTTTAATCGCGGGAGACTATTGAATTCCCACAGGAAAACACGTTATAATACAACCCAAAAAATATTTATGATCAGAATTACTTGAAACTTGGTATTTCAATGAAGTTAAATAAATACGTGTTTTAGGATTTTTCGAAATTTATCCTATAGGGGGGTAAAAATAGGGGATGAAAGTTTGTATGAAACTACTTTTTTAGAGATTTTTTTGTAGTTTTAGCGCGAGCGAAGCCGCGGGTTCTGCTAGTTCATTATAAATCACTATGATTGTTTACAACTAATAATGGAAAACGTTCCAATGTTGTTTGTAATCTATACGTAAATGTATATGTATATACGTTAAGCTATGCACGTAAAGTTTTTTCTGTATTGCTAAGCTGCAAATAAGCCTGAGTTTTGAACTGACGAAAACTGTATATTTTGATATCCACACACGTTCTAGTTTTTCTGTCTAGTCCAATTACTTATACAAGCAAAATTTAGCAGGTATACTTAATACTCTAGATTGTGTGGCCATCTTAACAATCGAATCTACTGGGTCAAATATCTTGTAATACTTTCCCTTTATTTATTATAACAAAGCTTAAATATAAGTGGCAATTATATTTTTTTACTAAAACACCAAAGCATTGTTAAGTACTCTTTAATTATTATTTTTTATTGAAAAATAATAATTTCAATAATGAAACGAAACGTGTTGAAAATTATTTATTTTTAAGTTGAAAGGTAAAATAAATAAATATTGATATTGTCATTGACTTATCAACTATTTAAAAAAAAATGTTAGTAGTAAACTAAAAAAAATAGCCAAACACGTTAATGAACTAAAAAATATATGTTTTTATTACGTGCTACTGTAGTATAGTGCACATGAGAATATATGTATCTATTTTGCACTTTACAGCTATTGAAATAAGAGCTACTGATATAGCCTACTTTGTTGCTTACCGTACAACTTGCGCAAAGCTTTTGGCTCCAAGTTGCTTCAAAGCTACGTCAGTCTCTCGCGGCAATTCGTAGCGCTAGGGCGCCTCTACGCGAAATTACAAACACTCTTTTGTCATTCAATTCCTCTTTTTTTTTATTAAAACCTCTTTTTTGAATAAAAAATATTGTGTCTGTGCGTTAACTGTGTATCTGTGCAATTGGATTTGTGTTGCACAGTGTGTTATCTGTGTCTTTTTGTAGTGTTTAGTCGCGCTAATCATTGCGTGAGATTAGCCGTTGGATGCAAAATTCGAGTTTTTTTACTATGTAATTCAAATATTTTGTGATGTGTGCGTGTGGATTAAACGGAATATGGCGTGTAAGTATTATTTACAACGCATTATGTATACAGGTTAATTAAATGGCAACCCATAAGACTCATGGGAAAGGTACTATTTTCCACATGGTGTACATTACCTACATTACGGATATTAACATTTTATTTTGTTATTACTATACATTCTATATTATATTAAATTTAATTTCAAAAAAACTAACACTTAAAATGCTAATGTGAAATGTTTTCTTAAAGACTGTATTTTTTATCGAGTATAAAACAATTATACGTAAAATTAGTAACTATTTATAAAATCTATACTAATATTATAAAGAGGTAAAGTTTGTGACGTTGTAGGGGGTAATCTCTGGATCTACTAAACCGATTTACATGAAATTTGCTAAGAATGTAGTGTGAGACCCTGGGAAGGACATAGGATACTTTTATACTTTTTTAACCCGGAAATTATTCCTTAAAGAGGTGAAAACGGGGATGAAAGTTTGAATTGGGAAGTAAGCTAGGGACGAACCCGAGCGAAGCGAGGGTGAGTCGCTAGTATCCAATAAGGATATTGACATTTATCCAATATTTAAATTTTTTAAATATTTTTATTATCTACGCATTAATATTAAAACACACAGTTAAAAAATAAATATATATAAAAATAAATATATCACACTTTTTTTATGGGATAGTGTAGATAGATAGGGATATCATGCAACAGTATCATTTGTTTTTTCACATGCAAGCAACACTCACGCTAGGCAGCTTTGTGCTACGACGTATTTAGTGAGACAGTCTATTTAATTTTTCCACGTCATGAATTTTCTCTTTCAACGGAACTAAAAGGCAAAGATTTTACCTTTTAAGTTCTTACACATAATATAAGATTTTTTTGAAGAAGCTATTAGATAGACAGACAAGAATTCTAAAAACTATACATTCGGTCTCTGTATCGATAATAATGTCTGTTTCAATAAGATTTTCCAAAAAATATTTAATGTACAGATTCGGTTTAGTTACAATTTTATTATCTTATATATAAAATTTCCATGTCACGATGTTTGTTACCGTACTCCTCCGAAACGGCTTTACCGATTTTTACCAAATTTTATATGCATATTCAGTAGGTCTGAGAATCGGCTACTATCTATTTTTTATACCCCTAAGTGATAAGGATAAGGGTGGTCCTCCCAGACCCCACCCCAAGGACGAACCCGAGCGGAGCGAGGGTGAGTCGCTAGTATTATGTATAGATTTGTGACGGAACATTTATTAATAGTAACACGGACAATTTATAAGTCTTGCAACTCAGACTTGTCATCATTTCCAAAAGCAAAAGGTGAGATTTCGGTACAAGATAGAAATTTATAACGCGCAGGGTCGGAAATACTACGCACATTTTATGGCTGTAAAAATTGCAAATGTTGCTTAGACTGGAAATGTACATTGTTATATTATTCTCTTAGATTTACATAGTTTTTTATATGCTTCAACTACTCTATTAATTAATTATAAGTTAATACACATAATATAGTCTTTTTTTATCTAGTATCATAGTTTTGATCCTACTAAATTTGATTTTTGATTTTTGATTGATTGAAAATGAAAAAAAAATTTATAAAGAAATCTTTTTTGTGATTATAATTTTTTTTTAATTAACACATTGGAATTCTTTTTAATAACCACTAGCGGCTCGCCTCTGGATAGGCACAAACAGATCTATCCCACGGGAACCATTCATTTTTCCGGAATAAAAAGTAACTTATTGTTTGACCGGCAATATAAGGTATCAGCATGCCAAATACTAAATTAGGTGCATAAGTTGTTGTGTACTAAGCTGTATAAGTTACTGTATTTTTTTTACTATTCTAAGGAAACTCTCTAATTTTCCGGGATGAAAGGTGTCTAAAATGTTGATCGGGGAGATAAGACACCATTATGCAAAATTTCATATAAATCGGGCGAACAGTTTTGGAGATTAGCCCATACAAAACATACAAACAGAAAAACAAAAAAAAATGACAAAAATCTGGATTTGTTCTATTTATCTTCTTACGAGTACATCGATCCCCTTGACTCGATTTATGGCATTATTTTCGATGTACATACATTCGACCTCTACAATTTTATTATATGTATAGATATGTGAAATATAACTTTAATGTGTCCTTTAGTTTCACTTTGATCCGTCTAGTTATATTACAATATTCATTTGTGTAAAGGTCGTACTGCTGTAATACAATTAACAATGCCGTATGTAACATTATATACGAATAGTAAGCTTTCATTTGAAGCTCGACTTTCTGTAATATATCCTTTATATACTCATTTGTTGTCGGGATATGGAATAATGGTATTGTGCTCATAAATCTATACATATAATAAAATTGTAACTAAGCCGAATCTGTACATTAGATATTTTTTGGAAAATCTTATTGAAATAAACATTATTATCAATACAGAGGCGGAATCTATAGGTTTAAGAATTTTTGTCTTCTTGCCTGTCTGTCTGTCTGTTACCGCATCATAAAAAAACCACTGGAGGGATTTTGATGAAATTTGGTATGGTGATAGTTATCCGGGTCAACATATAGAATACTTTTTACCGCGGGAAAATATCTCATTTTTGAGGAAAAATATAGAAACTGCAATGTAAGAGTATACTAATATGTAAGACCTAAGAATTTGGTTTTTGATCATCTGAACGCGGGCGAAGCCGCGGACAATGCTAGTTGTTTTTATAAGAAAAAAACGCGTTGATCTGTAGCTTTATTGCTACAAGAAAGAAAAATCATAAGGACTGTATAGTGTAGTGTAGTGATAGATTTCTATTGTTTAAACTTTCTCATTTAAAACAAGTGTAAGACTTAAAATAGCAGTAATAAAATGTTAAAGACTTATTACTTTGTCGGAGCGAATTTACGTTGACATATATAAGTTACACTAAGGTCTAGGTGAGGACCCCCCCAACGTGCGTTCACCTTGTCGTGGTGGGGGGGCTCAGTAGTAGTAGCGAAGCTAAGAAACGCACAGGGAGGTTGCCCACTTCGGGGGGCGGTGTACCTTGCGGGTTGCTCCTGGTACTTCTCTGATAGCAGAGTGGACCTTGGAGCAACCCCATGGTTGTGGTGGTCTGCTTTGGCAGACCTGCCGTCGGGGCGTCGTAGTTGAATGCGTAAGCGATCCTGCGACGCCCCATTAAGACGGGGGAAGGTTTTGTTGGGTTTTAGTGGGTAGTACTGGCTGTATTACGCCGGTGAGTCCCACACGTCGTGCGTAAATGCATTTCCCAACGTTAAAAAAAAAAAAAAAAAAAAGGTCTAGGTGAGGAAATACCGCACTTCAAAGTTTAACTATTAGATTACAAGGTGTTTGATTTGTAAAGATTTCGTTTTGTATAATTTGGCTAATTTGCCTGTGTTTTTAATAGTAAAATATTATTACTTACTAATAGTAGTCTATTATTATATTTTATTGTAATTATTGTATTGTACTAATCTACATTCTTTTAAATTGTATGACAACATTGTAAATTATAATTTAATTTTATAAAAAAGACTAGCGACTCACCCTCGCTTCGCTCGGGTTCGTCCCTAGCTTTCTTCTCAATACTAACTTAAGGGATGATTTCCGGGATAAAAAATATCCTATGTCCTTCCTACTTATAAAATTTCATCTAAATCGGTTTAATAAATCCAGAGGTACCCCTTACAACGTCACAAAATCACAAACTTTATAATATTAGTATAGATAACGAAATAATATTAGTCCCGCTGAGTTTCTCTCGCCAGTTCTTCTCAGGTCTGAAGCTTTTTCTTTCCGAACTGGTAGTAGACTCATGACGTTCTGTAAAAAAAATAGTAATTTAGTGCTGAATAAAATATTTTGAATTTGAATTCTAAATGTTTTATTAATTTATTATTAACTAGCGTTCGTGCAGAGGTCGAAAGACAATATTCATTATGGAGAATTAGAGAAAAACATTTAGGTATGAATGGAATTTACCTATCTGTATAAAAAGTAACTGGTTTCAATATTTTTTATTGATAACATTAAATCTCGTCAATAACTACTAAACAAGAAAAAAATAAACAGAGGATTAAAAGGAACTTTGAATGTTTTGTCTTTGCCTATCTATACATAGTATAAAACAAAGTCGATTCCGCTGTTTGTACGCTTAGATCTTTTACACTACGCAACGGATTTTAATTTTCAGAAATAGATAGAGTGATTCAAGAGGAAGGTTTTTATGTACAAAAAAGTCGAGAAATAAAAAAAAAAGTATTTGATTTGTATTTGCATTGTCAATTTGTATTGGACGAACCCTAACGAAGCGAGGGTGAGTCACTACTCACTAGTTTATATATAAAATGCGAAATATGCAGCAACGGAACAACGAATAAAATTATTATTTTTCATAGGTGCAGTTATGTTATCGGGACTTGGGTTGTAATAAAACAACGTTTTTCGTTGAAAGGACAAGTACAACTAACGTTAATAACATATTTTTTAAAGTTTTATAGGAACTTGACTGCGGTAGTGTGTGTGGGTTCCCATCACAAAAAAGGACACTTAAACTATTTATGCGTAACTGCTTGCTATCTGTTACAACTCAATTTTCTTACATATACATTAGATCCTTTTAAGAAATATCTAAAGAGGACGATACATTCAAAAGTATAAGATTCTTCCTAGAAGGATATTTAAACAGCCCACGTGTTGGGTTACATAACTCTGCTGACGAGTTAATTACATAAACTACATTTTTCTTCTATCTTAAAACATACAAAAGTTGTCTGTGAGTTGTAAGTTTATAAAAAAAAATGCGAGTTCATGTGAAAAATGTTGCCACATTAACTCGTTAGACAATTATTACATTAATTTTATATACAAAATTTGAAGGCTTTATTAGATGAACCCTTAATATGAAAAATAAGGTGAAAAAGGTTACGCACTAAAATTTCCAATAGGATGATTGAATTTCGTGTAACGAAGTATTAAATAATTCCTTTTCGTAAAATAACGATATATAAATTGCTTTTTTAAAACGAGTTGTTTTTGTACTATAATAAAATTTTACGTTCAAAATTTATGGCAGTTAAAGACCATGTTGAATAATTACGTTGGCGCTATAGTAAACTACAGTGCTTAAGCACACCTGAGAATATACCTTACTAGATTTATTAGTTTCAACCATAGATTATATAAAAGTATACAGCAAGCTGAGTAGAAATAAGAAATAAGGACAGAGCTAAATCGGGCTATTCTTCGAAGTTTTTAGGTAAGTTTACTGTAGTACTACGATTCCATACTATAAATGGAATGTATATTACTGCCTCGGAAGTTTAGTGGCTAGCATATATGGCTGCAGATCTGGAGTTCGAGTTCCGAGTCGTGCCAAGATTACTCATTGAGGTTTTCTGTTAAGAAATTCTAAGTACACTAACAACATGGAGTTCGCGGTGTATACACTCTCATCTGCCTATGTATTATGTCTATTTCAATAAGATTTTCCAAAAATAACTAATGTACAGATTCGGCTTTGTTACAATTTTATTATATTTAGAGATGAAAAAATGCATTTATACGTACACTCATATTAACCTGGAGTCGAGTTAGAGTTTATCGATTACAGACAAACGAACAAATCTTTTTTGTTTATAATATTAATATAGAAATAAGGATAAATACAATATTTTGAAACTGATATTTTTAAGACCAAAAAATATATATAATTTACAAACAGAATAAGGGAAGCAAGCACCTGTGAAGATTTATATTATACTCGTAGATTGTGTTTATCTTTTCTCCGGCCTAAAAATATTGACCTTACGAAATTGCATGTATTATATTAAGAGCTTTTACGTGTTCATCTCAGCTTTATTTACTTATCTACGCTACATACTTAGGTGTTTATATCTATCGTATATCTATTTATTATATCGTATTACTTGTAAAAACTGTTGCTTTTGGGAACAGTACCTACCTATATAAAAATTATAATTATAATTTTAACAGAAAATACTTGAATGTACTTTAAGCTTTACGTAATGTATAATACTAGCGACTCACCCTCGCTTCGCTCGGGTTCGTCCCTAGTTTGCTTCCCAATACAAGCTTTCATCCTCATTTTGACCTCTTTAAGGTATGATTTACGGTCCTTCCCAGGGTCTCAAACTATCTTATTATCAAATTTTATCTCAATCGTTTTAGTAGATCCAGAGATTACCCCTTACAACTTCACAAACTCACAATCTCACAAACTTACAAACTTTACCTCTTTATAATATTAGTATAGATAAGTAGTATAGACTAGTAGTAGTGGTATTTACTTTGCTGAATTACTCAAGTTGAGTAAATACGCCTCCCTTAGTCAAAATTATATTTGTATGTATGTATATATATATATATATATATATATATATATATATATATATATATATATATATATATATATATATAATTAAGTATGTTTCTAATTTCAATATATAGTATATACCTATAATATTTTTTAGTCTATAATAATGTAGCTGCTATGGTAGAATGTATAATCAAAGCTACAAGTTTTAGTTAGGTTTTCTTATAAGATTTTATTTAGCGTGTTAAGCAGTTTATTTGCATGTTTTTAAAAATTTCTAAACTTTGCATATTGTATTTAATTAACTAAGCAATGTTCCAACTTTGTTTTTATAATTAGCTTTTATTTAACTTAATTTAATTATTTGTATGTAATCTGTTTTTCGGTTCAAGATTTAGAATTTTACTCGTTATAATTTTGTTTACAATATTTTATTACTGCTCCACTCCCATGGGTACTAGCATGATGATACATAACCTATAGCCTTCCTTAATAAACGGGTTATCTAATACAAAAAGAATGTTACAAAGCGTATTAGTTGTACCTGAGATTAGCGCGTTCAAACAAACGAACGAACAAACAAACAAACAAACAAACAAACAAACAAACAAACAAACGGACAGACGGATGGACGGACGAACGAATAAATAAACACTGCCTCTTTATAGTTAGGCATAATAATTATCCCCTATTTATGACAGATTTTAATAATATTATAACAGATTTTAATAATATTTTAATTTAGAGGTGTAGCTACACTTCAAGGGTAAAACATAATTATATGCTCACTGAAACATATTTGAATAATGACAAGTTTTTTTGGTGCAGGTATAACTTTTAAGTTAGAAAGTACCTACGTTATTGCTACATTTCTATTAATTTTTTTTAGTTTAAAATTGTTAGACCTAATTTTTATATTTTATATATATTTTTAATATATTTTATTACAAAAGTATTTATATTTTTGGGAAGTATATTGAGTAAATAATTTGTATTAATTATGTTCGTTCTTTAAAATATTATAAAGCTGTAATGAATGCGTGTAACAAAGGCCGCGTGTTGGTGACACGTTTGAATGGAGTTATTAAATCGATAAACTAATTTAAGTAAGCACTAGTCACGAGATGCCTTACCGTATAATACATGATTGTAGATTTATTTATACTTCTATACTTCGTTGACATCGATGACTTATTCACGTAGATACATATATACAGAATGGGGCAAATCGATGATACATGAAATAAAAGTACCCTAAATATGAAATATTTAAAAAAAAATTACAACTGCATTAATTTTTTTTATACAAGCTTACCTGAACCGGTAATCGATTCAACTAGAATACAGTAAAATACACAGTCACTATTTTAACGAACTAACCGATAGAGTCTATGGTAAAGTTAAAACTCGAGCAAACATTCTATCTTACAATTAAAGAAAACCATGAAATGCATATTGTTCTACCCTGTATATCTATTACTAACGACTCTTCCTCGGCTTCGTCCCTAGCTTGCTTCCCAATACGAACTTTCATCCCCATTTTCCCCACCTTAAGGGATGATTTCCGGGATAAAAAGTATCCTATGTCTTTCCCAGGGTCTCAAACTATCTTCTTACCAAATGTTATCTAAATCAGTTTAGTAGATCCAGAGATTACCCCCTACAACGTCACAAACTCACAGACTTTATCTCTTTATAATATTAGTATAGATTACAAATGTGAGTTTTATAAGGTATATAATCATAAGTTTGATTGATGATCCTAAGATGTATTTTAAGTCTTAGTGCATTAACGCTGCAACAGGACCCCTGTGCCTCGAAGAGTACGTAAAGCCGTCGGTCCTGTGCCTTAAATCTCACCGGTCGTGTCGAGTAGAGAGTCATAGTTTATTTTTGTACCAAATATCACCTAAATCCGTCCAGCCGTCTCAGCCTCAGCGTGAAGGAGTAATAAACAGACACACACATATTTCACACTTAAAAACATTAACAACAAAGGAAAATAAACCTTTTTTTACGCTGGGAAAACAGACAGAAAGTAATGTCTTTGAGACCATATGGTAATATAGTATCTAGCGTTGCCCGTGGCTCCGCCCGCATTCAGATGAGCAAAAACCAAATTCTAAGGTTTTACATATTAGTATACACTTACAATGCAGTTTTTGTATTTTTTCTCAGAAATGAGATATTTTCCCGCGGTAAAAAGTATCCTATATGTTGATCCGGATAACCAGCTATCACCATACCAAATTTCATCAAAATCCCTCCAGTGGTTTTTATGTAATGCGGTAACAGACAGACAGACAGATAGACAGACAAAAATTCAAAAAACTATAGATTCGGCCTCTGTATCGATAATAATGTCTATTTCAATAAGATTTCCCAAAAAATATTTAATGTACAGATTTGGCTTAGTTACAATTTTATTATATGTACAGATATTAACTTCTTTGAATAATGTTCATGGTCGCGGGAACAGCCTCAGATCTAATCTCATACAGCGTTATATTAGAGAACATTTCACGTGCAAAACTGTGCGAGTCCTCTGATAATATCATCCATTTGCATTTACTATTTAGCGAAGCAATAAACATGTTTCATAGTTTTCTAAATGACAAATATTAGATTGTTAGTGTTCGTGCTAAATTGCACAATCATGTTCGAAGGCCATTTAGCTCCTGAACTTCTACACACGCTGTAATGTTGGACTTAATTGGAAATTACTACAATTAGAACAGTAGAACCCTTCAAAATTATATGGCAGAGCCATAAATTATATGAGAATATATATTATATACAATAATTCACATATTTTTACTATATATATATATATATATATATATATATATACGGCTTGGGCGTCCCGTTTATGCATAGAATCAGGTCTACCGCGCTTGTCAAGTTACATATCTTTTAAGTACTGGGTAGTTAGGTTTTTTTTAGCCATGTATATTTCCTCGCGATACCTTCATCATTATATTAGCAGGAAGCAATCGAGTTGTGACTGTTTGGCTCATGAAAGACCTGCATAATTGTATTTTTTCAGGATATATTTCAAGTATAGATACTAAATAACGATTTTTATCTTTCGTATTTTCTTAAAAAGACAGACAAAAATTCTAAAAACTATAGATTCGGCCTCTGTATCGATAATAATGACTATTTCAATGAGATTTTCCAAAAAATACTTAATGTATAGATTCGACTCAGAATTTTATTATAATAGATGTCGCAGATTCGAAAATATTTTGTAACAGTAATAAAATGTATTGCAAAAGCTTCTCGATAAAGAATAGTAATGGCGAATTTTCTGTATTGTACATTGTTTCAGCGACATTTATTACTCCTTTGCAATGCAAATCAAAATGGACAGTTAAAATAGCGGGTATTTTTGCAAACACACAAACGGAAACGTATTTTTTCAGTACAAATAGAGAAAATATTTCATAATTGGATCCATGAATATGTATTGCATTTGAAATGGTATTATAATAATATTTTTGAATTAAGAGATTTTATTATCTTAAACCTATAAAATGATGATGTTCTCCTAGCCGATTCCGGCCACGGCGGCCAATCTCATTGAGACTAGCCAACTGCGCAGGAGATATTATAGTGCACAATTGTACGCACAGACACAGAAAAACTTATAAATTATACATAATCACAATTAAATGCATACACATACAAACTCTCACACACACCACACATACACACACACACACACAAACAATTTCTCTTATTTTATTCATTTTATCTTCTACCATTATAATCTACTAACTTCAGTAACTGGTAACTATTTGGTCCATATATTGTAAATCTAGAGGAAGGTAACGGTGCTCGTAATACAGGTTTTTCTAGTACGAGCTCCTAAGCACTCTTACTGGATAATCTTATATCATTATGTCTTAAGCGAAACAGTTATGTAGAGTATATTTTTGTAACCTGATTTTTTACTACAAATAAATGAATATTATTATATTATTATTATTATTAAATTTGATGAATGAGTATGTAAACCAAAAAAGTAAAACATCAACATAAAAATAGGCAGACACGCGAGTGATTTTATTAAGATCTAGATTTTACGTCAGATATAAGAAACCTTAAAAACGATACAGACTTTTTTATATCTTATTTTCTGTTGAACGAGAATCAAACCCAGAATCTTAATCTTAATGAACTTGATATTACTATTGAATAAACTTCAGCACAGTTATTGAAATTCTTTGACGGTAGAAAGCTATTGTCGAAAACAAAGGCTATTTGAGAGAAGTTTCATAGAATCCCAACTTAATGCCGTTTGTTTTTTGATTGATTCGTACAAATGGCTCGTTTGCGTATTCAATCTCATTTTATATATATAAGTACTTATATTTTTAAGTGAGTATACGCACATCACGGACTGTTGTTCGTGCCTTTTTATGAGTTGGGTTTATGTTTTCGTCATTTCCTTCTATGTGATATATTTGTTTTAAGATTATATTTATTATTATCTTGCGTTGCGATCGTGCGAATTTTACATAAATTATATACATAATTCAGGCTATATGAGCCTTTATGGTTACTGTTGGCTACTTATGGCTTGGCAAGTTGCTGATGTCTTCTTTGTGTGGGATGCTGGCATATTTCGTCTCTCTCTCTCTCTCTCTCTCTCTGCTCTCGGGTCCCTTTTTATATTTTTTTAATGCTGATTTATTTAATTTATTTTTTATACTGATTAAATGTTTACTGTCTATATTTATAATTAATTCTTATCCGCGGGTGCATTCGCAGTCTGTGGTAATCCAGGCTTTAAGCTATCTCATTTTCGCATTTAACTCGATGTCGTTGACCTGTTAAAACGAAGTTACTCAAAAGTTATTCTATAACATCCGCATTTATAATATTAGTGTAGTTGCTGTATAGTTCTGAGAAAATGCTTGTTTCATATTAATTTCTATATATAAATGGGCAGAGACAAAACAGTTTTTCCATCAACAGATTTTCTTTTTTTTGTTTAGTAGAGCCTTTTGACGAGCTTTAGTGTTATTTAAAAAAAAAATGGAAACAGACAGTTTAGACGACTGTTAAAACAAGTTTAAATAAAACCCATATTTACCCATAGATTTATGCGAATACTATCGATATTTTATTATATTACTATCGATTACCGACGTTTCGAATGCTTTACAGCAATAATGGTCACGGAAGAGATTAAGTTTTTTTAAGGTCTTATAAGTTTTCGTATAGTCATTGAAGACGGTGGCTACATACAAAACTATATATAAATTTAGAAGAAAAGGGACATGGCACTGACGTACATATGTATGTATCTTACAATTAAAAAATAATAATAAATATTTCTAGGTAGTGTTTTATAAGTTAAATAATTTTAAATTATTTTATATCGATTTGATATAAAAATCAACTATTTATTTAAATAAATACATTAAATTTTTTTTAAAGATTTGATGCAAGTAATATAAAATTGTTAACGAAATTTTCCTTCATAAATAATCATAACACTTAGCTGTTGCTTAAATAACTTACACTTACTTACAGTGTAATATAATTATTTTAAACTTTGGTTCGTAAAAAGTAGGAAGTAACGAATTTTTAAAGCGTTTTCGCGTGTTACTTTTTTCATTACGATAAAGTTTTTATCGCCCAAGCTTAAAGAATATATACCTAACTAACAAATAAATGCCTTCCCCGAATAAATAATAAATAATAATAACTTTTATTTATTTGCTTTTTAAAGTGAAAGTGAGCATGTAATGTTAATAATAATGTACAAAATATTGGAGTTTTACAATTTTTGTACTTTAAATTACTTCATTATATTATGTACATATATAATATGTAAAGGTGGCTAGGATTTACCCTCGCTATGTTACGTCTGGACGCCTTAAGTAGCCTATGTATTACACCAGCTCGAATAGTTGGTAACGGAGTAACAAACATACACATTACGTACATACATACAAATACTCATACCAAATATTAGACCAATTTAAATAAAAGTATTCTTTTTCTTTCTCTCTCCTATATAAGGTTTAAATTCTCTTTTAAATAAGTTCATAATTAATTGACTTTACTGTGAGATCAAGATTCAACTTGGATAATATATTCGCATTGAACCAACGTAAGTTTTTAGAGATTATACAGCATATAGCAGCAGCAACGAAGTTACATGGGGGTCGAAAATGTCCGGAATGGTTTGAGAAAATGATGTTATGGCTGTGCCCTTTTTGCTCGACTTGGCAGGGCCTTGCCATGCTCCCAGATGTTTCTTCTAGTTAATATACCTATTTTTCATCTAGGTCAAAAGTACAAAAGTCCATATTTTAACTGTAACGTTATTCTGTATTCTTTCATTTTACTTTTTTCCACCTAATTTAAATTTTCTTTGACTGCCAATTCTCTACGTGACTCACTATTTGAATTGTCGTATTCAGTTTTGTAAAGCTCTTTTCTTTTTTGTGCCCTTTCAAAAATATTATAACGAGGTCATCCTTGGCAGTGAGTGATTATGTAATTATGAAACTTTGTTAATGAAATCATTTATAACTATTAACACCTCCAGGTAAATTTCTAAGACATTAATAAAAATTCTAAGAAATATATTGTTAACTGACACGCCGGCGTGTTCGCGGTCGTGGAGCGATTAATACTATATTACATAAAGCTATTATATATTATACTTTATCTATACTATATAAAGCTGGAGAGATTGTTTTTTTTGTTTGACGCCGATAACTTCAGGAAAGAAGTCTTATTTGAAATATTCTCTTTGAGTTATATATCTTATTTATCGAGGAAGGTTAAAGACTATTTTAAATTATTCTGTGACTCTTAGAAGTGGAACATTTTTATATAAATAAACTATGTGGACAAATTCTAGTATACATTTTACATTAGATATACATATATTACTACAAATTCAAATATATATTCCTCTTAAACTTAAAGTGATAAATGAAAGTGACAATCAGTGCCATTTTCAATATAAATTACATAATATGAATATATACTCGTAGTACATAAACTTCTAAACGACGAATCGGATTTTATACGGGTTTCACTAATAGAAAGGGTGATTAGCGAGAAAGGTTTGCGTTTTGTAAATGTTTGTTACAAAATGGCTGAACTATGACGGTGTTTTGTGAAAAATCTGTTTTCGTACGCTAGGCTAGGCATGAAGCCTTGCAGGGGTGTTGCAGTGAGTGCGAAAGCGATCCTGCATGCCCCATTGCACTGCGGCGAAGGGTTCCGCTGTGGGTTTTAGTGAGTAGGAGTCTCACAGTACTCTGCCCATGACGGCGGCAGGGACCCCATGATGGGTTTCCCCAGCGAAAACAAAAAAAAAGGCATGAAGCCTTATGCTGGATAAGCGTATAGTATCACTTAAACTTCATCAAAATAATGTACTAGAAAATTGTAGTTTTTAAAAAGGAAAAGTCGCCGATAGCGTGTGTCTATTTCCTAAGGTACACTCACATGTACTCAGCCCTTTTTAACGTCCCACTGCTGGGCACGGGCCTCCTTTCAATACGTGGGGTATCAGTTAGTCCACGCTGGCCAAGTGCGGAAGAACTTCACATGTCTTTCGAAAACTTGCTAGGTCTCTCAGACATGCAGGTTTCCTCACGATGTTTTCCTTCACCGTAAGGCAAGTGGTAATCATGTTGGAAAATGATTTGCAACATGAAAATATCAGAGGTGTGAGACCCGGGATATGAACCCGCTTCACTCGGTTACCCAAGCGAGCTCGTTACTACTGGACTACCAATGCCTTATTCTCATAATACTTATTTTTATCTGTTTAAAACGTAGGAACGCACCCGAGCGAAGCCAGGGCAAGTAGTTAGTTGTTATTTATAATTACTATTATTTAGATTTTCAAAAGCCACACAAACTGATTTTCCACGCGTCTATATATAGTCACAAAAAAGGCAAGTTCAAGTCTTATGCCCTAAATTTTGCGAGACCGTGTTCAGATTACAAAAGGGACAATGAAATATTTGTGAATGAAACAGAAATATACAATTTATATGGGTGCGAGAGAGATGGAATACTGTGTGGGACATTGCTTAAAGTCCAAAGACAAATGTATTAACGATTTCATATTTCAACGACTTATTTCCGTATTATTTCGTTAGCGTTATTTCCACTATTTAATGGTTTGATAATATTTTTTTAATGAAATATGGTAAATATAAATATTTTACGTTGTTTTAGATAAGTACTTAGTCAGAAATAACTAGAGATGTTACCAGTTCATGGAAAATATTTGTTAATGCATATTAATAAAATAAAATTCGTGAATTCTGTGACAAGATATTAAAAAAAAATTAATACACAAAAATACTGTGGTATCTTTGACGCTTATTTTTAATCATCAATGAATACGTCAATTAACTTTTGTTTTCGGTCATTAACTTTTAACGGCTAAACTAATCGTAAATAATTCCACGAGAGGTCTGAACATTATAGTGATTTCTATACAATTTCTATAAATTTAACAATTGTAATATGACATCTTATTTAAGCATTAGCGACTCATCCTCGCTTCGCTCGGGATCCCTAATTCTTTTTCTAAAAGTAACCTATGTTCCAATGTTCAGCTATCTTCCAATGAAAGTCCCATCAAAATCAGTCCATTCGTTTCTGAGATTATCCGGAACAAACAGACAGACTGAGAAAAATAAAAAAAAAATGTGTTTTTCTTATAAGTACCGTATATAATTTCATATGCATTTAGTAAAACGCTGTTAGTTCGACATTACAAACAGACACTTCAATTTTATTTATCTGTATAGATTACCATTATTTATCTTTGTCTTTTAGTAAGCCGCCAGATTTTCTTCGACTGTTATAGTTAAAAGCTAGCTCGCATTTTTCTTGCTAAAAATAATTTAATTTTGGTTTTTGCATTTAATTAACTTACTATAAATAAAGAATGAAAAAGAAGTTAGATTTATAATTCGTTTTCCTATATATCACAGCTGTTCCTGTGAGATCGCAGGCAACTTAACATATCTGTTGGCTTTAAGCCAAGTGTCCTATCAAATGGCCAAATTCACGTCATCAAGGAGTATGCACTAAAATAATTCACAAGATCAATATTAACCAGGGTGATAGATAATTTAAATTTATATTACTTTTAAGTTTCAATTTAACTATTTTAAATTGTAATATTAAAAATATATAGCCATAACAATAATATTATGGGCACAACAATATATTGATCCATTGATACGTATAACATAAGTCGAGTTTTTATTAAACTAAAATTGATTAAACTCAGCAAATTGGGCATTTAGTTTTCATGATCGTAGATGACCAATACAAAAAATCACAACATACAAAATCCCATACAATTTTATCATAGAACTTATTGAGATAATATTCAGAAGCAGAATGAACGTTATCTATTTAGGACGGACAGAAGACGTTTACAAGGGTGAATACAACACTCGACTTTGATTGGCGTGCCGCCCATTGATTAAGCAATTCTACTCGTTGGCACTACTTAGTTTCTTTTTCTTTGTAGTTTTTATTCATTGTTGAGAAACAAATGATTAAAATCATATGTAACCATATTATTATGTGAAAAGAGTTGTTGAGTTCTTCTGTAAAAAAATTCTTAGTAGCATATGGGAGTTGGAAAGTTGGTACACCTCTTGCCTCAAAGCCTCCTAAAGCCTTCAATCCTGGGTCTTGATATCTTTTTAGCCTTATCGATTTGTAATCCCATTGGACTACGATTATAAATAAAGTATTTATATTCTCTTCTTTACATACCATATATAATATATTACTATTATAGCGATTGCGGTGACTGTAAGAGCTCCTCTGTACATAAGCCATTGTAAGATTTAAGTTAGAGGCTAAAAATTAAAAAATAATATAAAAAAAGTGTACTTGTGCGTAGGCTACTACTAAATAAAATATCCCAAGCAAATTCGTCCATGTTAGCTAATCTAACGACTTGGTCGTTGTGAGTGAAATTAGCCAAAAAGGAAGAATTATAAATCTTAATCTTAATTTTTATTTAAAGGTTTCGTTCCAAGTTCGATTTTCACGTAGAATCCAGACCCTACAAGAGTTTTTCCGGCTATTTTAAAGAGAAAATAGCGGTATAAACCTCATTCATGATTTATACTGCTGTATGTATGTATGTTACCATTTACACTCTGTTAACCCCGCGAAAGAAATAGCATTAGGTATACAAGTAAACTTATTATAGCTTAAATAAGCACGCTTATAAATCTTCTGGATCCATTCGCCCAAATCGCCGGTAATATACTCGACTCGTCGAAATGCGTAGGATGTTTTTCTTTCCATAAATTTTATTCCCAGTACCCGCCACATACAACTACTATTAACTGTTGAACCATTTCAAATGATATTAATTTCTTGTATCGCCATTGTATTACATCGACTTTTAACATTATAGGTAGATGCTGTGGTAGAAGTAGCTTAAAATTGTCTTCTTGGATTTCTTTACATTGATACGTTGTTACTTTACTAATTACCTACATGCATACAAGGGCAGCTATAAGGAGCTTCTTAAAAAAGATCTTATTTACCATTTTCTCGGCATGACTAATATGGATATCTATGCCAAATTACAGCGTTCTAGTACTAAAACTCTTTGAGCTAAGCTGCGGACAATTGGACGGACGGACGGATGGACATGGCGAAACTATAAGGGTTCCTTGTTGACTTTGTTGAATTCTAAAAAAATAATATTATTATATTTATTTTAATGAATTTTTCATATATATTTTATACTCAATCCATTGAATATTTATCATAAACATGGTATAGGAAAATAACAGCTGTAGAAAGAAGATATTTGGGATATAATAGAAAGTGCTAGGATAGGTCGCATTTGTTTTTCTCGTTGATCGGCATTTTGACTTGAAATGAATGGTCTCGCTGTACTTCTTTATATTATTGCAATATTTTTTATTTAGAACATGTTCAGAATATTCATAAATAAAAAGCAAAAGCTTCCTCTGGAACGTTTTTCCTTTCAATCGGCTTTTTTTATTTTCGTGTAGATATGACTAACCTGGGATGAATTTAATATGAGGATCTTTAATATTATCTTTGCTTTAAGAGTTCGATGTACACAGTTTTATTTCAATTGACTAAGTCTAAGATCAGAAACATTAATTTTTTTTATATATTTCTCATTTTACTGCCCCTTATAAACTACTTGTTCTGGTTCACGATTCCGCCAACGTTGTAGGTACGTCAACAGAAAAGAAGGTGATATGTAATTCAGGATGTAAACTATCTTCATATTCCACTTTCTATCATTTCGTATTACACTCAAAACTTTTGTGCAATTTTATATATGTAACTTATGTATATATATTTTTTATTTTAGTTACTTTCAAACTGTGGTATTTATAGTATAACAACGATTGTATTTGTTAATTAAATAACAAAAAAACATACTTGCAGTACGCAAAAACTGCCTGAAGCATGAATATCTTTAATTAACAGATATTTTATCTGAACATCAAATAACAATTGTAAACTTAAATAATATTTTAATTTACCACTCAATCCATATTGGCTGACTGCCAATAGATTAAATAAAACAATTCATCTTTCAATTGTTCTTCTGTTTCATAGCTGAAGAGAATCGATGAATACATGATAAAGCTTATAAGTCAAGAAACTAGGTATTACCGATTCTTTAATTATAAAAATATATCAAAAGTGCTTTGTTTATAGACCACTAGCAGTACCCGTGGCTTCGCCCACGTTCAAACTTCCGTTCTCTAATAAACTTCACAGGACAGAGGACTAAGAAAGATTAGCCAGAAGATTTCATCAAAATCGCTCAAGCCGTTTTAGAGTTCATAGTAAATATACATACACACATCGATTTTTTATATATATACTTATTATTATACTGTTGTGTTTTGCGTTTCTACGCACAAGTTCTGCATTGGTATATCTCACATTCAGTGACATTGACCATCGTGGCTGAAATCGGTCACAAGCATTATTAATGTAATTTGATTATAACTAAGGAAATTTCTCAGAGCTTGTTGGTTTGTTTTCATTTGCAATAAAGCGAATTTCTCCAAAATAAAAATATCTTAAGTGCTGGATTGTGACTTAAAATCCTGATATTTTAAGTGGTTTCTGTGGTTTACTGCAAAAGTTTCTGAAGGATGCACGAGCTTACGTAACTAACATAACTCATAACAAAGATGATGTGGATAATGAAAGGTTCACAGTTTTTGCTTATGCTCTCTGTCTTTGCGAAGTAATATTTTATTTAAGTTTCTTGTTATATTCACAGGTGAACTTTGTCTGAGCTTTAAAATATTTGACTGTACTAAAAAGTTTTAGACGAATGTGGAGTAACAGAAGCTTTTTGTTTTATTTTGTGTTACGTTTTCACTTACCATTACTAAGTTAATGGTAATTTAAACATTTACAAATGCAAAATTTATTGCTATTTTTACTAAATATAACTTTTATATAACCGACAGTTTAGATAACCGACAGTTAAGATGACCGACAGTTAAAATAACCGACAGTTAAGATGACCGACAGTTAAAATAACCGGCAGTTAATATAACAGACAGTTAAGATAACTAACAGTTCTGATTACTGACAGTTAAGATAACCGACCATTAAGATAACCGACAGTAAGGACAACCGACAGTTATGATAACCGACAGTTAAGATAACAGACAGTTAAGATAACCGACAGTTAAGATGACCTACAGTTAAGATAACCGCCAGTTAAGATAACCGACAGTTAAGATGACCAACAGTTAAGATAACAGACAGTTAAGATAACCGACAGTTAAGATGACCTACAGTTAAGATAACAGCCAGTTAAGATAACCGACAGTTAAGATGACCGACAGTTAAGATAACAGACAGTTAAGATAACTAACAGTTCTGATTACCGACAGTTAAGATTACCGACCATTAAGATAACCGACAGTAAGGACAACCGACAGTTATGATAACCGACAGTTAAGATAACAGGCAGTTAAGATAACCGACAGTTAAGATGACCGACAGTTAAGATAACCGCCAGTTAAGATAACCGACAGTTAACATAACTCTAATTAATGAGAGAATTAAAACTCATTGGGCTATACATGTAATGTTATAAGTTATAACCTAATTCTATTTGGGGCTAATTGAACACAACTTGAAATGCTCTATTGCACTGGGAATCGCTTTAAGTTGTTATTACTTTTCACGATCAATATATTAAATTAGTTTGGGTCATGGGTGGATGAAGGTATACGTGTGAATGTTAATTACATTTGCAAAAATGTGTCATGGAATAAAATTTCTGTTAGAATTGTTAGAATTATTGGTTTTTTATATCAGAACATTATGACATGTGTTCATAATCAAACTAACATATAATAACCGGATCAACATATAGGATACTTTTTACTGCAGGAAGATATCTCATCTGTGAGAAATTATACTAACCGTTAAAACGTACCTAGAGACGAACCATAGCAGAGCGAGGTCGACTCGCTAGTTTCATATAAGTTGACAAAGAATATTTCTCACAAATTTTTCTAAGACTGTGTACAGCCATTTTTCACAAAATCTATGTTATATCTATAATATATAATATTATAATTATATCTTAAAAGAGATTTTATGTTTATCGACGGGAAGTCCAGCTTGATGTATTAACATATGACTTATATGTACATTAGTCGCCTAGTGTAAAAATTACATGAGAAAAATCTTGTCACGTATAATGTTGGGTTAAAATATCGTCGAATCATCACCTAGCTTGTGATGAAATAGCATTATGTATCCGCTTAGTTTTTTATCCGACCACGGAGTATATATATAATATAGGTACGTTATACATCACTGCCTCGGTGGTGTAGTGGCTAGCATGTACGGCTGCACACGCGGAGGTTCTGGGTTCGAGTCCCGGGTCGAGCCAAGTTTAGTTATTGAGTCTTTCTGTATAGTAAGCCTCAGTAACAGCCCGGAGTTGGGAAGTTGGCAGTGTTTCACCCCCGTGCCTCAGAGAGCAAGTAAAGCCGTCGGTCCTGCGGCTTAACTCTCACTGGTCGTGTCGAGTGGTCGTCCCACCAGAGTATGAGAGTGACAGGAATAGAGAATACACGTTGTGTCTGCGCGTACACTTGTGCACTATAATATCTCCTGCGCAGTTGGCTAGTCTCAATGAGATTGGCCGCCGTGGCCGGAATCGGCCAGGAGAACATCATCATGTATGTACGTTTATCATTTCCCGCATATCTTCTAAGGTTCCTATTATAATTTGACCAATGAGGTATCGCTAGAAGGGTCTTGAGCGTTTGCTAGTTATAGGATAATAATGTTACGTCACATTAAATTCAATATGGCGCCCTCTAGAGGTCACAGACTTATATTTAAAAAATAAAAATTAAACTTCAAATGTGTGGAGATATTGTACTTTCTCACACCAATATAACCCCTAAATAATTTTCTTAGATAATATTTTACAACGAATTTTGTTGTTGTTTTTAACTTGAAACTCGGAATATATTGTTTTTACAAACTTGGCCTTTTCTTTCCGACAATCTATACAAAAACACAAAATATAGAGCCATACATGCATACAAGAAAGATATAATTAAAACTCTATAATTTTTACTAATGTACGGATCCGTCCAATTCAGTCTACTTGGTGCGCATTTTCATGTTTAACTAGCTGACCTGTCAGACGGTGTCCTACCCAATTTTAATAAATTTATCAGCTCATATTACAATCGTTTCAGTTTCACTATCAGTTTTTCCAATTTTACGGTTAACTTTAACCATTATTTTTCCTAAAAACCTCATGACTAACGTTTGAGAAAAAAAAATCGGTCCAGCGTTTCGCAAGAGAGGCGCTTATAAACGAACAGCATTTCATTTTTATTA
This sequence comes from Brenthis ino, assembly GCA_921882275.1. NCBI lineage: Eukaryota > Metazoa > Arthropoda > Insecta > Lepidoptera > Nymphalidae > Brenthis > Brenthis ino. The sequence goes on along the minus strand of OV170230.1, from coordinate 3,439,232 downwards.
TATGGATGTATGGCGTCATGCTACATTTTTCCCTATGCACCGCCAGCGAGTACAATAAAAGGTTTTTCCAATTTTCATATCCACCCGATATTATTATTCTTCGTGCACCGCTATATTTCATACCGTGCCTTGTTTTAACTAGACTAGGCCAATAACGACAATGATATTTAAGGGAAAATGGTAGTTTTACTGTTAAAATTGCGATGGAATCAAACCTATGACCTGAACTGAAAAACTGGTGTAAGTCGCAACTATACATCGTTTTAGAAAGACTTACAAAATATAGTTCTTAATTGGGGTATGTTTTTGAAATTATGTTATACAATATATTCGCATAATGGAAATCGATTTTAATATTCTTTTAAAATAAAATACCTCGAACGTGGTTTAATATGAATTATAAAAAAAATATTTTTTTTCCTAGAATTCCTCTCAGAGTGAATGGTTGAAATGAATGAATGGTTTTAAGGTCAGTTTAGGATCGATGAAATTTTAAAAAGAAAGTCATTTTGTACTTAGTAGTTTTCATCTGCAGCTAGGTAGTTACATAATATGTCGATACTCGAGTCGTACTTTCTACATGTAAAAGAATAAATATTAAGAATCGATTAAGTTGTTAGAAGTATCTACCTTCGAATATTATAAATAGTAGAGATTTATTTGTTTATAATCGATAACTACAGAACTTTTTATTTAAAGTAATATAAATAAATACGAGTAGGAACATTAACACACAGCACTATCTAGTTCCATGGTAAGCTACGAGGCTTGTGTTATGGATACCAGATAGTTGATACACTACACATAGATAACTTTAAATACATAAATATTATAAATATAAACACCCATGACTGGAGTACAAAAATTTGGGCAACGTTTATATTTAATACTTTCTTAGATTTACGCGAATATTTGACATTTTAAATAAAACTATCTTTTCGGATTTTGTCGCGGATTTATTAGCATTTTTGTTTCCCGACGTTTCGAATGCTTTAATTTTCAAAAAATATCCATGTATTGACCCGGATAACCAGCTATCATCATACTAAATTTCATCAAAATCTGTCCAGTGGTTTTCTCGTGATGCGTTCCTAGGTAGACAGGCAAAAAATCTAAAAACTAGAGATTTGGCCTCTGTGTCGATAATAATGTATATTTCAATAAGATTTTCCAAAAAATATTTAATGTACAAAACAAATATGTATAGATATTCATTTTTAAGCTCTCTTTTTAAATTATTATTTTAACTGTCCCTTACAAATATTTTATTTATAGGCCAATTTTTAAAATTCTATTTTTAAACGTGTAAAGACGAATCACATTCCTTGTCTTATATAAACTTTGTCACGATAGGCGTTAAACCAATATCAGAGCTAAGCCGTGATAAGCTGAACAATGTTGAACGGTCGGATGCGACTTAGTTATAGGCTGTAATGCCTTCATAAGCAAGCCTTTGATTATAGATTTATGTAATCTATACTAATATGTACTAATATATAAAGCTGAAGAGTTTGCTTTTTTTTGTAGAGTTTTTATTGAACCGTGTTGAACTAACTTATGTATAGATTTCAAAACTTCATTTTGCATTTTATTGCCTCACTAAATCTATACACATAATAAAATAGTAACTAAGCCGAATTTGTACATTAGATATTTTTTGGAACATGTTATTGAAATAAACATTATTATCGATACAGAGGCCGAAACTATAGTTTTTAGATTTTTTGTCTGTCTGTCTGTGATAGCATTACGGAAAAACCATTGAAGGAATTTTGATGTTTGATATGATGATAGCTGGTTATTTGTGTCAACATATAGGATACTTCTAGCATTGCCCGCGAGATATCGATACAGAGATCGATAATATTGACTATTTCAATGAGATTTTCCAAAAAATATTTAATGTACAGATTCGAGTCAGAGAAAATTTTATTATATGTATAGATTTTTGGTATCTACTCCTTCACATTGAAACTACTGAATCGATTTGGTTGTTTAGTACACAGATAGTCTATAAACTGGAACAACACAAAGGCTTGTTTAAGTAATGAGATACCCAAAAAATGACAAAAATTTATTTATTTAATGTTATAAAATATATAAAAGACACAGGTGCGAACGGGAAGTTGGTATTTATGCATTATGAAACTCTGCGAGGGAAGCTGCGGGCAAAAGCTAATAAATTTAACTACTCCATGAAATATTACGGTTGATTTAGTGTATAATTGTATTGATAATATAAAGTTAATTAATCTACACTTAATAAGAGCATTCATATATTAAATATTTGCTGTAGTAATAAATTAATTAGATATGAACTTAATGAATTGTAGCGTAATTTACTATATCGTGTAGTAATGGCGTTCAAAACTATTATTATAATAATATTTTTCAGTAGAAACTATCTTTACGGATAAGTACGAAGCAAGGTATGATTTGTTTTTTAATATTGTTTTGTTTGTTGGTTTATATTTTAGTCCTATTGATTTTTAACCTTATGTAGTTGTTTGTCCACTATACTAGTATATGTATGTATATATATATATATATATATATATATATATATATATATATATATATAAAATGATATATCAAGGCAATAAATTATAATAAACAAAGCAATCTATGAAAGTACCTGAGCTGAGAGAAGGCACTTCATAAGTTTCATAATATGAATAATATTTAATCAACGTAGCATAGATATCTATTTAATGTTTAAACTGAAAGATCTTTATTGATTGTCAAAGTCATATAACTTCGTTAGCGGCACGAACTGGCTTGGTCACAAAGTGGCATATTGACAGAGCATTTTAACGCATTGGAGGGCGTATTAAGCCATCAGTCTGATATTCTATTAACATCATGTAATATATATATATATATATATATATATATATATATATATATGTATATATAATTTAAGAATATTTTTTCGTTGGGTCAAGAAACATTTTGCTGCGGTGTAGAGTATCTTTTCAAAGTAGTATTTCTATTATACCTATGCAATTTCTATGAAACTTACATAGGTTTATACTATGCGTTACATATGTTAATGATTTTTCTAATCATAAGAAAAGAAATACCATTATATTAAAACAAACTAATTTTGAAATATGATTGACTATAAATGTACACGTACATAAGTATGTTTGTCTGTTCATTCGTAACGTTGACATGCTTTACAATTCATCTAATTGTGGTGAAATTTGTATGAATTACATAATGTATTGTGCTGTGTTTCCTTGAATATCTTTAATATTGTCTTGATTATCTTGAACTTAATACTATTCTATCTTAATATTGCGAAAAATTATTTGCATTTTATAGCCTACTAGCATTGCCCGCGGCTCCGCCCGCTTTTAGATGACCAGAAACCAAATAAAATAGCGCTATTGTTATTATTTTTTCAAGATAAGCTATTTTTAATAGTTTTTGGCTTATTTATTAAGTTACCTTGTATAATACAGAAAAAAACCAGAAGCTTGACCGAGCTAATTAAAGCAACACATCCCCTGAGAACGACGGATATCGAGTGGAAGCTTATTGCGTATTCAACGTCTACTCTCTGAGGCTCAACGACCTCGTTTTTATATAGCTTCACTTATCATTGTTAGTGAGTCTGAGTGAAAATTGTAATTTTTTTTATTTACTAGCGACTCACCCTAGCTTTGCTCGGGTTCGTTCCTAGCTTGCTTCTCAATACAAAATTTCATCCCAATTTTCACCCCCTTAAGGGATGATTTCCGAGATAAAAAGTATTCTATGTCCTACCCAAGGTCTCAAACTATGTTCTTACTAAATTTCATGTAAATCGGTTCAGTAGATCCAGAGATTACCCTCAACAACGTCACAAACCTACAAACTCAAAATAAAAAAAAATACAAATCGGTTCAGGCGTCTTCGGTTAATCGGTGACCATACATAAAAAAGATTCCGACGTATGCATAACCTCCTCCTTTTTGGAAATCGGTTAAAGAGGCCTCTTTTTAGTCACTTAGTATTACACAAGTCAATCGCCACTTAAGGAAAATCTTTTACATTGCTATAGGCGACGTCTAGACTAGGTACGTAATAATTCAAATTGTAGCATTGCGTGCAATGACATAATACTCGTAATACGAAATATGATTCTAAATTCTCTAGGGGTTAAAGAGGAATAATAGAAAAAGATAATACTACCAATGCACCCTGGCTTCGCCCAAATATAAAGAAAGATTTACACATAAATAAAACATACTACAATATATTGCAGATAAGTAAATCAAATATTATTTGATACTTAGCACATATCGTACTTTTGCTTTGTTCGTCCCTAGCTTGCTTCCCAATACAAATTTCATCGCCATTTTCACCCCCTTAAGGAATGATTTCTGGGATAAAAGTATCCTATGTCCTTTCCAGGGTCTTAAACTATCTTGTTACCAAATTTCATCTAAATCGGTTCAGTAAATCCAGAGATTCCAGAGACCTCACAAACTCACAAACTTTACCTCTTTATAATATTATCTTAGTATAGATTATACTAGCTATTGCATGCGACTTTCTAACCATTCGCGTAGTTATTATGTATCCCTAGTCTTCACTCAGTGGTAGAAAAACAATAATCATTATTTAAAATTTGAAGCAAGCACATATGAATTCACAAAGCTTTTTTTATTTAACTAAAGCTTGTTATTAGCTACTAAACAAAAATGGTTTTTGCTTGACAAATGGAGGAGGAAAAGTTACTGAATTGTTTTGTCTTTGCCTATTTATATGTAGAAAGCTCCGCTCCCGAAGATCATGGTGCGATGTTAGGTCTTCTATAATCTTCCTCAAAAAGTCAAAAAATCTATACATATAATAAAATTCTAACTAAGCCGAACCTATACCTACATTAAATATTTTTTGGAAAATCTTATTGAAATGGACATTATTATGGATACAGAGGCCGAATCTGTACTTCTTAGAATTTTTGTCTGTCTGTCTGTCTGTTACTGCATCACAGAAAAACTACTGGAGGGATTTTGATGAAATTTGGTATGGTTATAGCTGTTTATCCGGGTTAACATATAGGATACTTTTTACCGCGGGAAAATATCTAATTTCTGAGGAAAAATACAAAAACTTATTAGAATAAAAACACGATAATGCTATATATATTTTAGCAAGGTAACTTAATAAATAAGCCAAAAACTATTAAAAATAGCTTATCTTGAAAAAATAATAACAATAGCGCTATTTTATTTGGTTTCTGGTCATCTAAAAGCGGGCGGAGCCGCGGGCAATGCTAGTAGGCTATAAAATGCAAATAATTTTTCGCAATATTAAGATAGAATAGTATTAAGTTCAAGATAATCAAGACAATATTAAAGATATTCAAGGAAACACAGCACAATACATTATGTAATTCATACAAATTTCACCACAATTAGATGAATTGTTAAGCATGTCAACGTTACGAATGAACAGACAAACATACTTATGTACGTGTACATTTATAGTCAATCATATTTCAAAATTAGTTTGTTTTAATATAATGGTATTTCTTTTCTTATGATTAGAAAAATCATTAACATATGTAACGCATAGTATAAACCTATGTAAGTTTCATAGAAATTGCATAGGTATAATAGAAATACTACTTTGAAAAGATACTCTACACCGCAGCAAAATGTTTCTTGACCCAACGAAAAAATATTCTTAAATTATATATACATATATATATATATACATATATATATATATACTAGCATTGCCCGCGGCTCCGCCCGCTTTTAGATGACCAGAAACCAAATAAAATAGCGCTATTGTTATTATTTTTTCAAGATAAGCTATTTTTAATAGTTTTTGGCTTATTTATTAAGTTACCTTGCTAAAATATATATAGCATTATCGTGGTTTTATTCTAATAAGTTTTTGTATTTTTCCTCAGAAATTAGATATTTTCCCGCGGTAAAAAGTATCCTACTAAGATAATATTATAAAGAGGTAAAGTTTGTGAGTTTGTGAGGTCTCTGGAATCTCTGGATTTACTGAACCGATTTAGATGAAATTTGGTAACAAGATAGTTTAAGACCCTGGAAAGGACATAGGATACTTTTATCCCAGAAATCATTCCTTAAGGGGGTGAAAATGGCGATGAAATTTGTATTGGGAAGCAAGCTAGGGACGAACAAAGCAAAAGTACGATATGTGCTAAGTATCAAATAATATTTGATTTACTTATCTGCAATATATTGTAGTATGTTTTATTTATGTGTAAATCTTTCTTTATATTTGGGCGAAGCCAGGGTGCATTGGTAGTATTATCTTTTTCTATTATTCCTCTTTAACCCCTAGAGAATTTAGAATCATATTTCGTATTACGAGTATTATGTCATTGCACGCAATGCTACAATTTGAATTATTACGTACCTAGTCTAGACGTCGCCTATAGCAATGTAAAAGATTTTCCTTAAGTGGCGATTGACTTGTGTAATACTAAGTGACTAAAAAGAGGCCTCTTTAACCGACTTCCAAAAAGGAGGAGGTTATGGATTCGTCGGAATCTTTTTTTATGTATGGTCACCGATTAACCGAAGACGCCTGAACCGATTTGGATTTTTTTATTTAGAGTTTGTAGGTTTCTGACGTTGTAGAGGGTAATCTCTGGATCTACTGAACCGATTTACATGAAATTTGGTAAGAACATAGTTTGAGACCTTGGGAAGGACATAGAATACTTTTTATCTCGGAAATCATCCCTTAAGGAGGTGATAATGGGGATGAAATTTTGTATTGAGAAGCAAGCTAGGAACGAATCCGAGCAAAGCTAGGGTGAGTCGCTAGTAAATAAAAAAAATTACAATTTTCACTCAGACTCACTAACAATGATAAGTGAAGCTATATAAAAACGAGGTCGTTGAGCCTCAGAGAGTAGACGTTGAATACGCAATAAGCTTCCACTCGATATCCGTCGTTCTCAGGGGATGTGTTGCTTTAATTAGCTCGGTCAACCTTCTGGTTTTTTCTGTATTTTTTTATTTAATCCGACTACTTAGAAGATATGTTTTATATTTTAACACCACCAGGTAAATTTCTAAGAAATTAATTATATTTCTAAGAAATCTATTGTTAACTGTAACGCCGGCGTGTCCGCGGTCGTGGAGGGATTAAGAATAAAATTTGGTTAGTGATAAAGATTAATTTTTTTATGTAATGTAAGCTAAATCTTCACCAATAGTGAACTGATTTTCATTATTTTGTTGACTACTAACTTTTTATCGAAGCAATAATTAAAGATGTTTAGACATTAACACACAGCATCATCTAGTTCCATCGCAAGCTACGAGGCCTGTGTTATGGATACCAGATAGTTGATACACTACACATATATAACTTTAAATACATACATATTACAAATATAAACACCCATAACTGGAGTACAAAGACGTGCTCATCATACAAGTAATGGCCGCAGCGATACTCGAACCCGCAACTGCTGGCACAGCAAGTAGGGTCACTACAAACTGATTGTCATTAATAATTATAAAGTAATATATGTAGTATATGTATGTATTTTAATGATTCGGCATTAACGTCCAAATAAACAACAAAAAAGTTTGAGGTAATCCTGCTGATAATTTTGATAAAGAATTTGGTAGTCGCGATTTTTTCATTTTTCCATGAATTCATATGTATTTCATAGTGACATCAAATCTATTTATTATATGCGCATTAAGTTATATATGAGTATATCTCTAGGGTGCTATTATGTATAGAAAAGAAAACCAAGGACATTAATTTACTCAGTCTCGTAGGATTTCTGTTATCGGTCATGTTATGTGTCTTCGTTTGAACTTTATTAGATTGTTACTGATAGTAACCATATGTAGGGCCAAATTAACCATGCCGGGGCCCCTAGGCAATGAAATTCTCGGGGCCCTTTCAAACTTTTTCTAACTTAATAAAATACATTTTTCGTAATTACGCTATTAGGTAGATTTCATAGAAATCTAAGTATTGCATTTGTCCACATGGTGAAATTTTCATCTATTTTTTTTTATTCAATTTTCACTCGATGATACATTTTCAATTTTTTTTACTCCGTGCGTGGGGCCCCTAGCTGATGCAGGGCCCATAGGCAATTGCCTAAACTGCCTTATGAATAATCCGGCCCTTACCATATGACGTCTTTTGTAAATATATACAACAAAAGAAAATATTTATGGTGATGAATGATGATGTTTATATTATTATTTCAGGTTAGTAGATATTTTTCTGGTGTTTTTTTCTTAGAGAATTTTATCTTTTTTTTTAACTTATTCAAATGGACTTCAACAATTAGTTTTAAACCACCAATTGAATTTTTATACATTTTTCTACATTTAAATTAAATGTAATAAGATACTCTTGGATATGCCATCCATCTTCACACGTTTTACTTTAAAAGTAATTTAAAAAGCAGAAGAATATTCAGTAATTAAACGATACATTTTTGAAGACATCAACAGATGCCAGTTCAATAAAACAGTATCGTAAAAAACTTGCGAAAAAAGTACGTGGCTATTAACCTTATTTTTTAACTTTCCCTCTATCTAGTGACTCCAAACACTCCATTTTCTCCCAAAATGTACTAACTGCAATCTTTACTCAAACATTTTTTCTACCCAAATCAGACCAGCTTTAAATTTATAATTTTGTTAAACAATATGATTATCAGTCATATTTTGCTAACAAAATTTAATATGTAGTAGCTTAATAATTATTTTGTTACAGGTAGTTTATAATCGGAGTGTGATAAGAGTGGGCCCAGCACACCGTCCCCATGATCGCGTGCGTGCGATGCGACAGCTGACACGAGCTGAATGACACCATGTCCAACAAAAAACATTCGCCGCAACCTAGTAAGTGTTTATATACTGTTTGTTTCACCATTTATATGACATTAAAATCGTTTTATAACGTAAATATATATATATATATATATATATATATATATATATATATATATATATATCCCTATTTCCCTTGGTCACGCCATCACGCGTGAATTGCTGGACCGATTTAACTATTTTTTTTGTTGTGTTTGTTTTGGGGGTTTGTGAGGAGAAGGTTCTTATGAAAGAAAAAATTGAAAAATTAGCGAAAAAAAATTTAAATGCATTTTTCTAACGCTGGCTAATAACTATTTATATCTATTTAAAACGTGCCTAGCGACGAACCCGAGCGTAGAGGGTGAGCCGCTAGTCATTTATAAATTTAAACTAGTGACTACGTGTTACTCACAGTCTATTTGCATATTGTATTGTGTCTTATAGCAAGGTTGACTGTTGGAGCAACCCCATGGTTGTTGTGATCTGCTTCGGCAGACTTGCCGTCGGGGTGTCGTCGCATATAAGACGGGGAAGGTTCCGTTGGGTTTAGTGGGTAGTACTGGCTTTGCCGGTGAGTCCTACACCTCGTGCCTAAATGCATTTCCTAATGTTAAAAAAAAGACCTGCCGTCGGGGCGTCGTGGTTAAGTGCCTAAGCGATCATGCGACGTCCCATTATGACGGGAGAGGTTTCGTTGGGTTTTAGTAGGTAGTACTGGCTTCTCTTAAGCCGGTGAGTTCCACATAACCATCTGTGTTTCCCAACGATAAAAAAGAATTTCCCAACGATAAAAAAGAAGGTCACAGTCTATCTGTGAACTGAAATTCATCCAAATTGGTCCAGTCGTTTCAGCGTAAAGAAGTAACAAACATACACACATACGTACAAACTTTCGCACTTCTTATAGTAGTGAAATTTAAATATTAGTTTTTTACATGCAAGTTTAAATCATTAATTAATTTAAACAGTGTCAGTTTACTCGGACCAAGAGGAAGCTGGCAATAAATTTTTAAGTGTTTCCCTTTTAAGTATCAAGTTACAGTATTTTCAATACAAAATAAGGTGTCAAGTATATTATGTAACAATTTATCTTTAACCCCCGACGCGAAAACGACGGGGTGTTATAAGTTTGACGTGTCTGTGTGTGTCTGTGTGTGACATCGTGGCTTCCGAACGGATTTCCGATTTTGATTTGTTTTTTTTTGTTTGAAAGGTGAATTAGTCGGGAGTGTTCTTAGCTATGTTTGATGAAAATCGGTCCAAGATGGTCGGGGGTTTTTTTTTAATGTAATTTTATTTTAATTCCGCAAAATTTTACTAACGCACCTTTTGAACAAAGTATACGCTTAAACAATATTTTTAATTAATGTTGAAAATATTGTAGTAGTAATTCTAAGAGTTTGTTTAATTCTGTCATTCTGTTTAATTCTGTAATTCTGTAATTCTCAGAATTGCATTTTTCGAAATTTATCCCATACTAATCTATACTAATATTATAAAGAGGTAAAGTTTGTGATCTTGTGAGTTTGTGAGTTTGTGACGTTGTAGGGGGTAATCTCTGGATCTACTGAACTGATTTTCAAAATTCTTTTACCAATAGAAAGCCACGTTCTTTCTGAGTGTCATAGGCTATATATTAATCCGAAAAATGGAAAGGATTTTTCGTGGTAGTCGGATTTGCAAAGTAAGTCGGAGAAAAAACGGTCGAACGAAAACGTTTCTTACGAACGCTGCCTTAACGATGAGAGATATATGATTATGTTCTAGAGAAAAGTTGTAGAGCTTAATAATGCCTACAAAAAAGTCAGCAACAGCATATGTCTAACATTTATATTTAAGTCACAAAAAGTAGTTTTTTATATTAAAAAAATAATTTAAATCGGTAGGTCACGTTTATTGGTCATATTATCAACAATTATGAATTCTTATCAAAATGAGTAAACTTATCGTCTAAAATGCTTAAAATAAAAGACTTTTCCCTTTTACTGCATATAATTTGGACAAATGGTTAAAGAGATAATACAACATATTCGTATGTATGGACGAACCCGAGCGAGCTGTTTATCTGGTTTTCTCTTTGTACGGGCAAATCTCCGGATCTATTGGACCTATTTAAATGAAATTTTGCATGGTGGTACCTTATATCCCCGGGCAACATCTTAGATACTTTTCATCCTTGAAAATTAAAGGGTTCCCGTGGGATAGTTAAAAAACTATAACAACTTATACATCTTAGTACACAAAAACTACTGATTGGATTTTAATGAAACTTTACAATAATATAGTTTATACATAACAAAAACAAATCAGCTACTCTTCATCCCGGAAAATTAAAGAGTTTCCGTGGGATAGTCAAAAAGCTATAGTAACTTATACAGCTTAGTACACAAAAACCACTGATTGGATTTTGATGAAACTTTACAATAATATAGTTCATACATCAGAATAACAAATAGGTAAGTTTTTATCCCGGAAAAACGTACTTTTCCCGTGGGACAAATGTTTTTGTTTGTTTGTAACGTATCATGTACACAACATAGACCCCAAAACAATAGTTATTAAAAAAATTGTCTGTTTGTCTGTTTGCCTGTATGTCTGTTTTTGTGTGCGCGTTTCACGCGAAAAGTAATGTACCAATTTCAACGAAATTTGGTGAAGTGATAACTTATTACTCGAGTCAATATTTAGGATACCTTTTGTATGTATGTATGTATATATGTTGTATTCAGCCCTTTTTAACACACGCACGGGCCTCCCTTCAGTACGAGGTGGATCAGGCCATAGTCCACCACGCTGGCCAATATCAGAGGTGCTAGACCCGGGATTTGAACTTGCTTCATTCGGTTTCCCAAGCGAGCGCGTTACCACTGGGACACCACTGTCTAGATACCTTTTAGAAATCTTTCTTTCCCACGGGAAAATATAAAAACTGGTTTTATCGAGTCCTCCCTATAAACCTTCCTCTGGCTAAGCCTTAAGACATACATCAAAACAATATACTAAAAAATAGTAGGTCTTGAAAAGTCCTACAGAAAAGTTCTGAATAGTATATGTTTATCTCCTAAGTTACACTCGCAATATTTATTCTTATCTATACCTATAATAAAACTTAGCCAAATCGATGTGCGCGTTTCACGCAAAAAGTACTCAACCGATTTTAACTTCATTTTGTATAGTGATAAAACTTAGTGCTCGGGTCAACATTTAGAATACTTTTTACGACAGGCAAATTATTCATTCCCACGGGAAAATACAATAACTGGTTCTATCGAATTGTCCTTAGAAATTTATATGGCTAACGTTGGCTCAACCTTAAGAGATAGATCAAAACATTGTACAAGAAAATTGTAAGTCTTAAAAAGGTCTATAGAAAATTTCTACATAATATACGAGTATGTCTATCTCCTAAGGTACACTCGCTATAACTATTTTCATTATTATATATTTCTGTTTTATTATACGTTATTTATTCTATGTGAATATAGGTACATATATGAATAATAAAACTGTAGAGGTCAAATGTCTGTACATGGATGGTAGGAAAAATTGCTAAAAAACGAGTTAGTTCTCTTCTTACATCCCGTAAGAAGAGAAATAGAACAAATCCAGTTTTTTTTTTCAATTTTTTTTGTTTCTCTGTCTGTTTGTCTGTTCGTACGGGCTAATCTCCGATACTATTGAACCTATTTAAATGAAATTTGATACTTTTCATTCTGTAAAATTAAAGAGTTCCCGTGGGATAGTTAAAAAATTATAGTAACTTATACAGCTCATTACACATTAACTTATGCACCTAATTTAGTAAAATTTGGCATGCTGATACATTATATTGCAGGTCAAACAACAGGTTACTTATTTTTATCCCGGAAAAATGAACGGTTCCCGTGGGATAGATCTGTTTGTGCTTTTCTAGAGGTGAACCCGAGCGAAGCGAGGGTGAGCCGCTAGTATAAATATATATGTATAATGTATATATATATATATATATATATATATATATATATATATATATATATATCACTATAAACAGTAACTTATTGGTAGTTTTAAATAAAACTATCTTTTCGGATTTTTTCGTGGAATTATTTTAGTTTTTGGTTCCCGACGTTTCGAATGCTTTACAGCAATCATGGTCACGGGAGATATTAGGTGTTAAATGTCTCAAAGGTATTATATAGTTGTTATCTACCCACAAAGTAACAAAATGAATTCAAAAAATTGAAAAATGGCACCAAAGTACTTTACAATATTTGTTAATCTTAAACATTTTTATAATTTTGATTAGTTTTATAATTGAATATGGAACATTATTTAAATTATATTCCATATTCAATTATATATGCGGACTACACGTGTCTTTCGAAAAGTTCCTTGGTTCTTTAAAACATGCAGGTTCCCTCACGATGTTTTTACCGGAAGACAATTATGAATTAGTGGTCATCTTGTTGGAAATGATTCGCACATGATAATATCACAGATGCGAGACCCGGGATTTGAACCCGCTTCACTCGTTTTTCAAGCAAGCGCGTTACTCTTGGGCTACCATACAACGAATGTATGGAGCATACATTGTTTTTATACAATATTTGAAACCGTTTAGAGCAAACAAGCATCGCTTTTTCTGCCGACGTTACTCACTAAATTCTTTATAAGGAAATCATATAAGTAAATATTCCATCCAAAATTGTATAGTAGTTCCCGATATTAGCGTATAGTCAAACGCTCCTCTGCGACTTCCTTTAATATGTATAAGGATTCACGTCTTAAACGGAAAGGTCAAACCGTAACCATGGAAAATGATACCGACAAAAAAAAATATACTTGTTACAGAAGGCTAAGTATAAAAGGCAATTTATATTTTTCACGTATTATGGAGTAGTTAAAGTACCTACCTTTTCTAGCTTGCATGATTTTCGGCAATGAAACAATGAGAATTAAATATTCATATTCCATTACATTAACAGGTATATACAATAAAACATTTAAAACTAAGTTATCTTATAACATTAAATGAGAAATTTATGTATATATATAATTTATTTCGTGTATTTCGGAAAATTTTGTATTTAGATAAGGTTTTGCCTTTTAAGTTTGTCTATATAGGTGTCTTTTTCGAAAAAAACGTATCTTTTCTTGATCATTTGGGTACTTATATATTATATTTACATATATTTATAAGAGCATACAATTTTGAATTGTGAGCTTTTTTTGAAGACACTTGATGCTGACTGTTTAATTTGAGTTTTGTATGTAGGTATATATTGGTCATTCTATTTTTTTTTATATACTGTTCAGAATTAGTGCTTGACTACGTTCCACCTGATGGTAAGTGGTAACGCAGTCGTAGATGGTAAGTCGCACTAATTCAGTAGCCACCTATTCACTCATGCCTTGAAGACACCCATATTATAATCGGACGGAAACACCGACGCAGGCAGGTTATTCCAATCCTTAGCCGTACGTATAATAAATGACGTAGCGAAACGCTTCGTGCGGACGGGTGGAATGTCCACGACGATGGAGACCAGCCGTTCGCCGGGTTGTCCGATGATGGAAATTTTATAATATCTCATTTCTCGAAATGAGATATTTTCCTGCGGTATTAAAGTATCCTATATGTTGACCCGGATAACCAGCTATCACCATACCAAATTTCATCAAAATCCCTCCAGTAGTTTTTTTGGGATGCAGTAACAGACAGACAGACAAAAATTGTAAAAACTACAGATTCGGCCCCTGTATCGATAATAATACTTATTTCAATAAGATTTTCATACAATATATGTACTGATTCGGCTTTGTTACTATTTTATTGTATATATATTATATAGATTAGGTAAAATAAAATTTTAATAAGTTACAACCAACGTACTCTGTAATTTTGTTCTGCATAAAAAGCAAATTACATGGGAAATTTACATGTGTAATACGTAACAGTCAACTGTGTCATTCGAGATATAATTTATAAGGGCAATTGTAAGGGTTGTAAATGCTAAGACAAAATCTGGTCGCATTTGAATAATATTGTATGTTAAATTACGGATTCTCATGTCTACCAGAATAACCTACATAGAAGAATACATAGAAGTTAATATTTATAAAAGAATAAAAAATATATATCTATAACTGACTTAACAGAAAAAAATATTTTTTTATTAATTTTAATTAAGAAAATTTCCGCATCATCAAATATCATGAAATAAACACAATATTTATGTTGTTTACAGCAAAAAATTGTAATTTGTCAAAGATATTACAAAATATTCAGAAAGCTCAACCGAATATATCTCATAGCTTTTAATTTAATAAAAAAAAATTTGAAATTATTATTTTATTTTTTAAAACTTATACTAAGATGTCACACTTATATGTACGTTTAAATCCTGTAGTTTCACGAAAGTAAATATGTAGCGACACCTTTATTTTTCATTGTCTTTGAATTTTCATTTGAATGGACGACCACTTATTTAAAATTCACTGAGCCGATATATCTTTTTATCAAAAGATATATCGGCTGTAAACATTTGTAGAATTTCGTTTTATTTCGTTAATTCAATTAAAGGTAATACTAAGGATTCCAGTTATTACCTAAGTAGATTTTCAGTAATCATTCACATAAATAATATTTAATTAACAAAGGGGTTTAAAAACAAAGGGGGCCAACTATATTTAATAATTTAATGATTCGATTTATACTAATACATAATAATATTATTATAAATATTAAATATGAAAGTAGCTCTGTTTGTTACCTTTTCACTCTTAAACAGCAGAAAAAATTTCGATATTTGGCAAGAACATACGAGCTATGCTATGTATGCTACCTTTGATCCCCGACCCGCTTACCAGGCAAACGAACCCTTGTGCAAAAACTTGCAAATAAAGAAAATCAAAGGAAAAGAATAAAAAAACATTACATTGCTACTGAGTTTCTTTCGCTATTCTTCTCATGACGTTCAATATAAAAAAATGCTTAATACTTCTTAAATTTACGCGAATATTCAACATTTTAAATAAAACTATCTTTTCGGTAAGGTAAGTAAAAAAAAATTGTAAGGTACTTTGTTGCCATTATTCAATTTTTTGAATTCATTTGTAATCTGTGGGTAGGCTGTCTGTAACAACTATATAATACCTTTGAGATATCTAACACCTCAGTCTCTCCCGTGACCATGATTGCTGTAAAGCATTCGAAACGTCGGGAACCAAAGATCAAAATAAATTCGCGGAAAAATCCGAAAACATAGTTTTATTAAAAAAATTGCTTATTACATCATAACGGAATACTTTGTAAATTTAAATGTCTAGTTGGGTCTCACATAAGATAAGTAGATAATTATTGTATTGCAATATTGTAAACAAATATTATTTTAAAAGAGCAACTGTTGAGTTTCTCGCCGGCTTTTCTCAACAGAACAGCCGTTCTAGCCGGTGGCAGATTCCTCACGGACTTACCAACTGACGCGTAAACAGCGACAATTCATTGATATACTTTATTTTAAGTCTATTTGAATAAAGTATATTTTGATTTGATTTGGTTGAAGTATTTTCTACGCGTGCATATTAATTTATCTAGTATTTTCATTATAGCCGCAAGTAGAAAAAAAACGCGTGTGTATACTTAAGTACGCACGTAAGAAGTTATACTTCTTTGGCGTAACAGAACAAAAATAGCTAAATATTTCATCCCGTATGCCACAACTCTGTTTGTAAAAGGAATGCAGCTAACTTCATTATGTCGCTTTCAGCTAACTTCATCATGTCGCTTTTTGGGTGTCGGTGTGCGCGAGAATCGTAAAAATTTTACTCTTATAATTTTTTCCAAACGTGCCAAGAGAAGTATAACTTCAAAAGACAACTGTCAGTAAGTGATGCTACAGATTCTACCTATTCCATTATAATCAGTAATCATATAAAGAAGAAACTTCAGAAAAGTTGGTATGATTGTCTGTTAGTCATGCTCGTAGCGAGGAAAATTGTGAAATATGGTGGCAATGGTCACATTTTAAATTTATTTCCCTAATGACCAGGCACGAAAGTTTGCGTGTAATTTATCTACCATTTTCACTGGTGTAAAATAGTATCAACATACATAAATATAAAACCATGGGTGGTTACCAAAAGTAATTACTTTTATTAAAATATAATTACGAATTTATATTCAGTATACAAATAGGATTTTTCATCCACATCGTGTTTTTTTAGAATGAAATTTTTTTAGTATGAAATGACCCTTTTTCGCTTTAAAATATATATTCATCCATTTTTGTCCGTGTGTCACAGCCTTTTTATTTGGAGTTAATTGGTAATTATTTTGCAGAAAATAAAAAATAAAGGTGTCGCTACATATTTACTTTCGTGAAACTACAGGATTTAAACGTACATATAAGTGTGACATCTTAGTATAAGTTTTAAAAAATAAAATAAATATTTCAAAATTTTTTTTTATTAAATTAAAAGCTATGAGATATATTCGGTTGAGCTTTCTGAATATAATCTACTTAGGTAATAACTGGAATCCTTAGTATTACCTTTAATTGAATTAACGAAATAAAACGAAATTCTACAAATGTTTACAGCCGATATATCTTTTGATAAAAAGATATATCGGCTCAGTGAATTTTAAATAAGTGGTCGTCCATTCAAATGAAAATTCAAAGACAATGAAAAATAAAGGTGTCGCTACATATTTACTTTCGTGAAACTACAGGATTTAAACGTACATATAAGTGTGACATCTTAGTATAAGTTTTAAAAAATAAAATAATAATTTCAAAATTTTTTTTTATTAAATTAAAAGCTATGAGATATATTCGGTTGAGCTTTCTGAATATAATCTACTTAGGTAATAACTGGAATCCTTAGTATTACCTTTAATTGAATTAACGAAATAAAACGAAATTCTACAAATGTTTACAGCCGATATATCTTTTGATAAAAAGATATATCGGCTCAGTGAATTTTAAATAAGTGGTCGTCCATTCAAATGAAAATTCAAAGACAAAACAGGATAGAACATTGTTCCTTGTTTATGATGGGTTTTCTCAAAAAAAGATAGTGTTATCGATGTTTTTCATTTATATACATTTAAGAGTTCCAATAATGGAGGATGTTTTTTTGAGACACAATATGAATTACGCCCCAGATGTAACACAGCTATGCACTGGGCTGCCACTGCCTATATATATAGATACATACATTCTTACAAACTTTCGCGTTTATAATATTAGTAGGATGTATATGATATACCTACATACATTGTAATTGTGCATTCGAACATATAACAATATTTACATGTCTCTCGTTATAACCTATAATAAGCTTATACGTGACGATGGCAGAGATAAAATAACATGGCTATAATAAAGGACGTACTCGTATATTGCAGCACATTTCAATAATTTTGTTTCATATATCGTTGTTATGAAAATTAACGCATTGTAAAATATAGGAGCATTTATATGGGTCTATGAAAAGTAATAATTAACTATGTACGGTCCACTTTAAATGAACTATAATGCTGATTGTTATCCCTTTGACTGCCAGGTCACGGCTTCGAGCAGCTTGAAATATATATTTATATTAGCGATAGGTATTTCTACTAGTACCTATTTATTGTGGTTTAGTTATATGGCCTTATATTTAATGTATGTTTCACGGAATTCTGTCACTGAGTAAAGTATTAGGTGTTGATTACATCTTATTATAATATAATAAAATTGTAACTAAGCCGAATCTGTACATTGAATATTTTTTGGAAAATCTTATTGAAATAGACATTTAATCGATAAAGAGGCCGAATCTATAGATTTTAGAATTTTTGTCTGTCTGTTACACCATCACGGAAAAATCACTGGACGGATTTTGATGAAATTTGGTATAATGATAGCTGATTATCCGGTTCAACATATAGGATACTTTTTACTGCGGGAAAATATCTCATTTCTGAGAAATCTATACTAAGCCTTAAAACGTAAGTAGGGGCGAACCCGAGCGGAGCGAGGGCGAGTCGCTAGTTAATAATAAAGAATTACTAATATTACTAAAGTAAAAACTGGTTTTATTCAAATCCTTTTATAACTTACAGTCTGCATTAAAATCCATTATCTGATATGGGAAAAGTATATTTTTATTTTAACGACTCTTCATATAAGAGAGGAATATAGTGTTATTTTATTATCTTTCTAGTACCTAGTGTTCGAGTAACAACATAAAACCAGTTAATATAGGCCCTTATTGTTTGAAATTGATTTTTATATTAGGATGTTTTAAACATATCAACGTACACAACAAGGGTTAGAATGTCTCACTCGTTAGCCCTCTTTATACAAAAAGGGTTTCGACCTTTGCCCCTATTTTTAGCTAATGTTCAAGTTAGAGGTTAATTTCACTCCATAATTACTCTTCTCAGAACTGTATTTATTTAGGATTATTGTCTTAGGTTGGATCTTAGAGGATTCATCTTTTACTTTTAATCATCTTTTTTCGAATTATAAGGGTTCTGTAGCCGAAGGCAAAACGGAAATTGTTACAATTTCTATATGTGACAGCCATTTCACTTGAAATGTTTGTTGCTTTAAGTATTTGGAAGATTAGTGTCAAGTGTGAACCACTAGACTAACTTGAAGACGAAATGATTTGAGAATATAAAAGCTTGTAGGGTATCTTCAGGGATAGTATAGGTCTTCAAATATTAGTTGCCAAAATAACAGAAAAAATACAATATATACAGAAAAAATTGGCATTCATAACATAAAAGATACAATCTTAATATATATAATTATTCTGTACGTGTGTTTGTCACCTAACTCCTCCTAAACGGATAGACCAATTTAGATGATTTTTTTGTGTATGTTTCAATGGATTCCTGGATAGTTTAAAAACATAATTGGACTCGGTAGGTGGCGCTGTAGTCGGTGCGTCATCAAATTTTCATGTAAGTCTCCATTTTTCGTGCAATAAATACATTTAAACTGTTGATTAAATATCATAAAAATCGATGTGTGTATGTATGTTCCCTAAGGACTCCAAAACAGCGGGAGCTATTTTGATGAAATTTTCAGGTAATCTTTAGGTTAGCCCGGCGGGTGATCCTGTAAAGCTTGGTAGCGATCGGAAGTTTGAACGCAGGCGAAGCCGCGGGTACTGCTAGTATATTATAACCCTTTATGTAAGTTTAAGATTTTTACATAAAATAATAAATTTCTTATTATTCTGAGCGTTGTTTTCATATTGCATGCTATCATTTTTAATATAAATTCGTTTCCATTAAGAAACGCTATATAGCCCATGCAAGTAGGTCGAAATATCGGCAACGCAATAAAACGTTACCGCTCGTAGATACTTAGTGAAGATATTAAGAGGCTGCGACATATTACACAGCGCCTTATTTGGCATTAATGCTAAGCCTACGAACATTTTTATTTTATGAAATAGTTTAATTTTTGAGTATTTGGTATTTGAATTTTTATAGGTATTTTTTGTAACACTGACGTAGAGTAGCCTAGAGGCGATTACATTATTCCGTAAGCGTATTACCTACATATGGGCCATACAAGAATTACATTACAATTATACAAGCACCAAAGGGAGGTTGTGGGGGGATTTAATTTGCTTATTTTTGATAACACTATCGTCTGGATGGTGATGTGTAATGGTAATAGTAGGTAAATCATTTTTATAGGTTTGTCTAAAAATATAATTAGGTGAAGTAGACTGAAAATTGCTCTTCAGTCATTTAATTTTAGATAGATTAGTGTAAATATGTTGGGACGTTAACACACAGCACCATCTAGTTCCATGGTAAGCTGGGTGGCTTGTGTTATGGATACCAGATAGTTGATACACTACACATAAATAACTTTAAATACATACATATTATAAATATAAACACCCATGACTGGAGTACAAACGTTCGTGCTACACAAATGAATGCCCCCAGCGGGACTCGAACCCGCGACCGCTGGCACAGCAAGTAGGATCACAACAAACTGAGCCAGTCGTGTCGTCAGTATATATACTTAGATATTAGTATATACATATACGTAGAACACCCTTTTTATACGTTGAAGTATACAAAACCACGTTGCTCAAAAGCTTTCTTTACTGCTTCCTTTACGCTAGTACGTAAGCTCCTTAGTGAGAATTTACCAGCTTTTAACGTATTAAATGCTGTGTAGACTTTCATAAAACGAAAATATTCTAACTCTTTCTTTACTATAAAGTTTTAATTTAGAAAATATATTATAAAGAGGCAAAGTTGTGAGTTTTACTTGTAGTCCGATTTATTTATTTTTTATCCGTCTGCGTATGTATGTATGTATATTGTATATATGTACACCAATCCTATGTTCTCTCGTGAATATTAAACGGCCTAACCAATTTTGATACTTCATAAATTTTTAGATTCGTCTTGATAACGCGAGTTGTGTAATGGAATATAATGGAAATAAAATAGAATATTTTGTCCATACCTATTAACTGGGCTATCAAAATGAAACCTTATGAGAGGCGATAACAAAAATATTAACAACTCGTATTCTTAAAAACTGTTTAGGATATATAAACGGTTAAAGTAAAACTAAAACGCACAAATTTTTGTTATGTTATAAAAGTACTATAAATACTTTTAGTAGCTTAAAACAGAAAAACGATTCGCCTTATGATAAACATTAAACATTAGATAAAAATACATACATTGGAACAGGAAGTTGCAATTTTAGTATATTTTAAAACATGACTTCTCAATACACTATTCTTGACATTTCTACTACTTTAAAGCTATAAAAGAAGACTTTAAAATTCTTGCCAGCATCAGGTTGTGTCACACGGTCGATCTTTGCCTAGAGTTGTATAATATTTCACAACAAAAATTTTATGACCCATCGCCATATTTCTTCTTGAGAATTGACTCAAAAATTAGGCTACAAATTTTACCTAATCATACCAACTTTATAAACCTCCTTGGTGGTCTAGTGGCTTGCATGTATGGTCATAAATTCGGAGGTTCTGGGTTCGAGTCCCAGTGAACCCGCGCGAAGCGAAGGTGACTCCCTAGTATATATATATATCTAAATCTCGGAAACGGCTCCAACGTATTTCATGAAATTCAGTATGCAGCGGGTTTCGGGGGCGATAAATCGATCTAGATAAGTCTTATGTCTGAAAAAACGCGAGTTTTTGAGCTTTCATGCAGTTTTCTTCTGCATTATTCCACGCAAAGTATGGTCGGTAACTTGCACGCTCGGGCATAAGCATCGTGGTCAAGCGGCCAAGGTGCAAGATCAACAATCACAGGTGTCCAGGTTCGAATCTCGGTCGCATACAAAGTTTTTACTTTTGTTTTTTTTTTTGTAATATTTATTCAACGTTTTAATTTTAAAAAATTTACTTTATTAAAAACCAGTTTTCAAATAATTTTGAAAGAAAATGAAGCAATATTAATTTGGTAAATGAACGTGTAAAAGCGTTTAATCGGCCGATTTAATTTACTCGCGCTCGCTTTTAATAGAATAACAAAACTGTGGATCTAACGTGCATTGAAAATGTTCGACTAAAATTAATTAGTTAAGTGATAACAATTTTTTTCAATTCAATCCAATTTGATCAAATTTTTGTAATAATATTATCATACACATATTTATCTACTTAATTTAACTTTTATTTTTTAACGTTCTTACGGATTGTGATCCGACGAGAACGTTACTATTTTGAAATTTGGTATAGCTATTTGAAATTTAGCTATTTTTAACAGACTTCACACATGAAGAAGGACATATTTTAGATTCGGGTGTATATTTTTTAGGGTTCCATAGCCAAAAATCCAAAGGCCTATAATCGTTATAATTTCGTTTTATTTGTCTGTTCAAATGTCACCGCCATTTTACTCGGAAACTATTGGAGTTATATGTACCTATAGTCAATTTTTATTGTTTTTCTTTTACTAAACAAGTTATACATAAACAGTTGTCTTATATTTTCAAGAAAAGATTGAGACGCTACTGTAAGAATAGTTAATTTAAAATGATTTAAAATGCATTTACTTTTTCAGTTAAAAAGTAAAACTAAGAATAAATATGAAGTATGAATGTTTATTATTTTACATATTTTAATAATGAAGTTAAAACCAAAATATTGTGCATTGTAAAAAGCATCTAATATAGAAGCATTCTTTTTAATTTGACCTTATAGAAACTAAGCGTAAATAATATACTAAAAATTATTCTTATTTATATTTTGGAAGGCCTTATTTTTTACTATGCTCCCTGAGGAAATAGACAAAGTTATCTAAACAGCAAAAAGCTCTAAAAGACCATTTAATTCAACCGTAGAATAAATTAAATGAAACGAGGAATAATAGCTTAATCGATTTTCGAATCGGTAGAAGTTCTGGTCTCCAGGTTACAAATTAAACTTTATGGTAATTAAATACACAAGGTTAGCGATTCAATTTGAAGCTTTTGAAAAATTTCCACGCCATTTTATTCGAATGTATACTATCTATCGTTCCTTGCTCCAATTCAACAATAAAAACTTTTTAACAAAAAAATAAAAACCGACTTCAAACAAAAGCACTAAAAAGTAAAAAATAACTGATTGGTAGTTTTCATTTACTATACATACCTAATCAAATATATTCGAAGTCGGTGTGCTTTACTTTATATGGGCTGGCACCGATTTCGAAAATATTTGATTAGGTATGTATTTAATAGGTAGGCTTTAATTACTTAGCCAAAGCACACCGACTTCGAATATATTTGATTAGGTATGTATAGTAAATGAAAACTACCAATCAGTTATTTTTTACTTTTTAGTGCTTTTGTTTGAAGTCGGTTTTTATTTTTTTGTTAAAAAGTTTTTATTTTTCCCTTTTTAGTGTAGACAGTAGTAGCAAAGTAAGGATTCTAACGTGTTAGGCTTGTCAAATCAAACAAAATAAGCCCAAACTCAAAGTATCTACTATTAGCCGTTGAAGAATTCCACCTATCCACCTTCTGGCCTTGCCATCAGATCAGGTCAACAACACCGAATCACTGTACTATCAACGGAAATAGAAATACTTGCAAAGTTTCAAGTCAATATGACAATTAGAAGTAGGTTAAATTCATCATTAGTTGTTTTTCCACCCTTAGGGGTGGTATTTTTTTTTGAAATTTAAATGGGACCAATCTGGAAGTATACCCTTTCAAACAAAACAAAAATTGTCCAAATCGGTTAATAAATGACGGAGTTCTGAGGTAACAAACATAAAAAAAAAAAAAAAAACATACAGTCGAATTGAGAACCTCCTCCTTTTTGAAGTCGGTTGAAAAGTAGCCTTTGCTTGCTTTTGTTTCTTGACTTTAATTGATTTATACTATACTAGCAACTCATACTCGCTCCGCGTTTACGTTTTAACGTTTAGTATAGATTTCTCTGAGATTTATCTCTATATATCCAGATATGACCCGGATAATCAGCTATCATCATACCAAATTTCATCAAAATCTGTTCGGTGTTTTTCTCGTAATCACTTCCCAGACAGATAGACAGACAGGCAGACAAACATTCTAAAAAAACAAGGAACTATTGAGTTTCTCACCGGCTCTTCTCAGCCGGTGATAGCTTCCTCACGGACTGACAACACTGACGCTTTCATTGAATTGACGATTCAAAAGTACTTTAATAAGTCTAATTGAATAAATTTTATTTCATTTCATTTCAAAATTCTAAAACTATACTTAAATTTGGCCTGTGTATCGATATTAATAATGACTATTTCAATAAAATTTTCCAAAAAATATTACATATAGGCAGAGCATTACGTACAGATTCAACTCAGAATTTTATAATATGTATAGAAGATAACGGGAATCACTTTAATAGACCAATATAAAGCGAAATCTATTTAATTTTCAATGCCTTTACTGATGTTTTCAATTACATTTAATGATTAAAATATTTGAAATGTTTATTTATCTGTACTAATATATAGGTAAAGAGTTTGTTTTTTTTGTGTGTTTAAATACTTTAATCTCTGGAACTAGAACTGATATTTCAAAAAATCTTTTAGCATTTTTTAACCAATTTATTGGGGCTATAAATCACCTAGCATCACGTTTTAACCATTTCAAACGGAGGATTTATACATATATAACCTATGCAAGTTACGTTAAACAAATTTTCTAAAGAGTTAAATATTACTGTAGTAGTACGTTATTTAGTAAATCGTTTAGTAAAGTCGTATGAATTTCCAAGATAAGAGACATTTCTGTTATGAGCCCTCATTCAATCAGCGGACTCGAACTTCTGTATTGGACGTATAGGTACTTTAAGTTTTTGCAATTCCTCGTACCAGTAAATTGTGTTATTTGCTGTCGGTACTCACACAGCACAAATTAATAAATACGTGTCTTAGTATCTTTCGAAATTCATCCTACAAGAGGGTAAAATAAAGAAAAAAAGTTTGTATAAAACCTACCTTTGTAGAGATATTTTTTAGTTTTAGCGCGAGCGAAGCCGCGGGTTCTGCTAGTATATATATAAATAGGAAAAGACAAAATACAAAACCTATTTCTCCTTTTTTTTAATATTTTTTTGTTTAGTAGCAATCGACGAGCTTTAAGTGTTATCAATTAAATAAGTTTTAAAAATTCATATATGCTTTCGTCAAGCTTTTCATAATGATTATGGCCGAGTATTATTAAAATGGATACATATTTATTGACTTAATTGTTCGCCTTCAAAAAAAAGAAACATTTTATTACAGTATTTGACTTTTTGTATGTACATATGTTACACCATATCTTCACTAACTTTAACATTTTGATTTTGATGATTATTTTTAATCCATAGGTAATATGAAGATGTCTCAAATTTTCAAGAAGAAATTAATCTTTTAAGTGTAGAAAAATTCTTTTAAAGTGATTTTGTATGAAGGTTATTAAAAGAAGAAAAAAAGAGAAAGATAATAATTTTAGACGATCTTTCCTAAAGAACCTTCAGTTATCATCTATCTATACATATAATAAAATTGTAACTAAGCCGAATCTGTACATGAAATATTTTTTTTGAAAATCTTATGGAAATAAACATTATTATCGATACAGAGGCTGAATCTATAGTTTTTAGAATTTTTGTCTGTCTGTCTGTCTGTCTGTCTGTTGTCATCACAGAAAAACCATTGGAGGGATTTTGATGAAATTTGGTATGGTGATAGCTGGTTATCCGGGTCAATATATAGGATACTTTTTATCGCGGGAAAATGTCTCTTTTCTGAGAAAAAATACAAAAATATAAGAGTATACTAATATGTAAAACCTAAGAATTTGGTTTTTGGTCATCTGATCGCGGGCGGAGCCGCGGGCAATGCTAGTATAATATGATATAATTTCTTTTTAAAGCAGTCGTACGTACGAATAACCTACAAAAAATAAATGAATCTACATATTATTATACTACAGAGTACAGATATATTTTAGAATTCTTATATTAAATTATCCGAAGGCGGTTTTAAATTAGTTTGTCTTCAACCTTCTATTTTGTTATTAAGAATAATACCTTAAAATGAATTCCCATTGGTATTATTGCCTCAAGCAATTTAGCAGTAAATGTTCACTGTAAATAAAAAGAATTAGATAATTCATATACTTTTATTCAAAAAAAAATTCAAAGGGCTTTCTATTTACGTGAAATGAGAAAAAATTTCAAGTTACGTTTTAATGTATGTATAACGAGGACTATACATACTAAAATTGTAATTTTCAAACTGTTAATATAGTTCAACTACTTACTAATTATAAAACAAGAGTGTCGTTGATTATTATTAGAAGTAGAGTAATATTCATATTGATATCTTTCTATTATTGATTCAAGTCTTTATTGATTCAAGTCTACAATATAAAAATGAATCGCTGAATGTG